>JAWWEU010000158.1:22457640-22559296 GCA_035583155.1 Acropternis orthonyx | reverse complement strand
AGTTATCACACCTGAGGCATTGGTGTGAAGACAGGAACATTTCCTTATCTCACAGAGTTCCTAAACATCCAGCCTGTAGCCTGAGGGGTCAGGTGTGCCCCGGGCAGCTGCTGCAAATGATCCATTATTAGCAGCTCATGAGAAATGACATAAAGAGTGTAGAATACACAGCCCTGGCCACACCCACACAGTGACAAACTGGTCCCGGCCGCTATAACCAGGACACTATATCATCCTGAAATATTTATTATGACTGTCAAAACACATGAACACGTATTTGACACATCATAAAATATATAATTGGGTCTCAGGTAAGAGAGAAAAATGGATGGGTAGCATTGTATTCTTGATGAAATGCTGATATGGGGCCAGGACCACGGATCCAAAATTGCCTCACTTATCACACACTCAACAGACTTTCTCCATAGTACTGCTCGTGAGCTCCTGATCTGCATTTCAGACACCTGGTTTTGGGTATGAGACATATCAATGATCAAAACTAGATCAAGTGGTCTTCAAAATCACTCTGACAAATGCTGGAGGACAGCAATACACCATGAATGTAGCAATATTTTCCTAAATTTCTCCTATGGCAACCTCTATCAGGCCCCAAGGTCTCTTGTGTTACCCTCCACCCGTTGGTTGGCTCTTTCTTCCTTGCCTGTCATCCCTTGCCCAGGGAAGTCAGGCAGTAGACCACCACACATATTATTCCTAAGCTATGTTAAAATTGACTTAGAACTGATGAGAGGTGACAGCTCCAGAGAACAAGACCACTAAGACAGAGCAGTAAGGCAAGCTCCTGAGGTACTGCCTGGTATCAACATTCCTTCAGGGAAAGGGAAAATTTAATCTTGGAAGCCTGTTTCAGGTTTACTTCCCTGGGAATGCCAATTAGTGTTCAATATGACATTTTCTAAAATAGAACTTTGAAGAGTTATGAACTTGGCAAAGATTGTGAAGCCACCAGAGACCACCAAGTGGCCATGAGATGACTGTCAGTGAGGATTTTTGAACACAATTAGCCAGGGTCATGTTCTAAGCACTGATTCAGAAATGAGTGGCTCTCTAACCTTTTTGCCAACCTTGCTTCTTACCTCCTAATGATTGCTAAATTGAATCTGAAAACGTGCACGCTGACAACAAGAACAAGAGCTCTGATTCCTGGGAATCACAAATGTTGATGACAGGGAAATCACTGGTTTTAGCAAAGCACTGGTTCCTGGGCTCTGTTCCATCCGATGAATGTTTCCTTATTATGTCCCCAAAATCCCCTGGGCAGGGGAACATGCAGTAGAAGCACAGTCAGTTATTTATCAGACTTTCCCCTCCAGGCTGTCAAAGATCTGAAGGAGCTGGCTACCAGCCCACACTTATTCTGATAAATGCTATTTGCCACTAAAAATGGATTTAAATAGCCTCTGAAAGCTCGTTTGAAGGGGAACAACAGTCTTCTTCAGAGATGCCATTAGCAGGAAGATGTGGAGAGGGTTATTCTGAGGGCTGCTTATTTTTGGCTTTCACCCCACTTTGTCATTTGCCCTGACCAAAGCAGAATAAGGAAATTATAATTAGCACTTGGGGCACTGTCAGTGGGAGCAGCAAACAGGCCCTAGCCAAAATTCAAACTCTGTGTTGCTCTGGTCCTTCATCCATTCCTCTCCCCATGATATGGATCCAGGGAATCTGGGCTTTGGCCACTGTGTCCATCAGACAGCATGGATTCTCCATTCACCACAAAATGACAGTACATCAGGTGCTAGGCACTGGCCAACTTTTTTGCCTGCCTGATCCTGCTCTTGGTCTATCCCTTCACGGCTAACTTGAAGTGAAAGCAATGCTGGAGTTTTAAGGATTAACAGAGGGAAAGCGACGAAGTCCCACTACCATTTTTAATCACTAAATAGCCATGTTCAATTAAATGGTTGAACTGGGAGGAAGAGATGAGCTGAGGCCATGAGGAGATAGGAGCACAATGGGAAAAAAAAGGGGGGCTGTGGTCTTAGAAGACAGGCTAAGTGGCAGAGGTAGGTCAGGATTCCAAAAGTTCATCCTGCTGCTGTTAGACATCAGCTGACAGCAGTGGTGGGAGCTTTGCCATGCATTTCACTGGGAGCAGAGTGAGTCTCTTGGTCCACTCTCCACCCTAAATGCAGAAGCATTCGCTGTTGCCACAGTTAGCTGTCACAGCTCAGCTCTCCAAATTAATGATTCTCAGATGGGACAAGTCCCACCAGATCCCAGACAGGACTAAATACCGGAAGATGGGGATCCTGTTTTCATCTGATGAGCTGGCTGGTCTGTATCCCCACCTCCTCATCACCATGAAACCCTCCTGGCCAGCAGACCAGGTGTCCACTAGAATCAAAACAAACTGCTTGTTACTTCTTCCCAAACTCTTGGGTATCAGTGTGTCTTGTCAGACATTCACAGCATCACCACACAGAGCAATATATTTGGGCTTCACAGTGAGGTGGGCTACAGTCTGTTTCTTAGAATAATCTCAGAGTTTTATACTAAGAAGTTCCCTACTGCAGCTGGGATTTTGGACACCAGGAATGGTCATAATCACTCACATCCTGTTCCTGCAGCACCTCAAAGTTGTTGCAGGTTCTGTCTTCCATGCTATAGGTCTGCAGTTAGTTTGCAATGAATGCACTGTGGGCAGGGAGTGCTGTGGTGGGAGGGATGCAGGGAGCAAGCAGGAAATTCTCGTTGTGCCCTTCCAGACATCGGAGTACCCCACTCAGGGGCAAGTCTTCTTTAAGGTACACAATGACTCAATAGCTCTGCTGTCTTTCCCAGTTTCCTGCAGTCTCCAGACTCTCCCTAGGCTACAGGAGACTGTAACAAGCCTACATTACCAACCTTTTCTTCTCCTAGCTGATATTCTGATAATAAGTAAGCCATGAAAAATAATTCAGTTGTAGCTGATACTGATACTCAGTCCAAGATGGCAAGCTTACTACTGTTTAATAGCAACAACCTCTTGCCTCCATGTAAATATAGTTTTGCATTGAAAGAATTCTACTTTACATATTTTTTAGTTATTACAAATAAGGGTGTATATAATGAATCACAAATTAATGTACAGTATTTTCCCTTGAAAGCATCATGGGTAACTGTAAGGAACTTGTAAGAAACTAGCTTTCCATTTCACACATCTTCATAATCTTTCCCTTCCTCCTCCAGATATTTGCTGAAATGATTCTGTGCACAGTTTTGCTTTTGGTATAGATTGTGGATCCTTGCACTGAAGTTCACAGTACTCTGCACCATTGCCTGATCTAGTAGGATACTTCCAGTCTTCCTGCTTAGAAATCCATGTTAACCCCTGTATAAAGAGTAATAAAGACAAGATGACATTAGTTTTCCATTGCCTTTCAGTTAACAAGAATAAACCTACAAAAAGCCATGGTTCATAAAATGAGTAAATAAAAAATGGTTGTTTCAAAACCTCTCTGACTCCCTCTGATATGAAACTGCTAGAAAACCATGATTATTTTTTAATAGTTGATGCATTTCCCCTCTCTTTCCCCAGCTTGCTAAGAATATGGGAATCCCATTTTCAAGGTCTTTTCACAGACGGGAAGTGTGGAAAGTGTTAAAAAAGCAAAAGCAGAGATTTTTGTCAGACCAGAGGCTTCCAGGAGCCAAGGTAGTACAAAAAATTTTTAAAAAAATAAAAAAATCCTGAAATAGCACAAGATTTACAGTCAAATTGCCAGAGATGGGACTCAGAGTTGAGTTATGGTGGCACAAGTTACCATGAGTAACAAGCTACACACACAGGACAAGCCAGGACTATTGCCAGGGAAATGAAATTAAGCTCCGCCTGTGATGAAAGAGAGTAAGATGAACAGCCCATCCTGGGCTGCAGCACGTACACACAGACAGCTGGCCCAGCTCAGCAGCTGCAGCATGACTTGCAGTGGTATGGCAAAGGGAAGGAGCGTGGGAGCCCTTTGCAACCTGGGGCCCTTCAAAGCAAACTGTCCCTTAGGGGTATCTTTGTCACCGGGGGCCAGAGCAAGCAACAGGACCAGGAGAGACAACCACATGGCACGCTGTTGCACCTTCCCAGAGCAGGCTAGGTGTGCTGCTCCCCGGGGAGCCAGAGGAAAGGGGCCATAGCACCAGGCAGAATGTGCAGCCAGAGGAAAGAGCCATCACTGCAAGAGCAGTAGTCACTGCCCCCAGGGTCCGCTCCCTCTACTCCCCACATGTCATTCCATTCCCTTCCCATGCCACCTGCAGCCAAGCTCTCCCTTTTATGCTTATTTCTCTTTATGAAAATATTCCCTGCCCAGCTTAGATCAGCCAACTCCCCTCCCCAGGCAGCCAGGTTAAATAGCAGCAGCGACACATTAGCTGTACTGCAAACACCTCCAAAGGCAGTCTGGCTTTGGGAAGATGGAAAGCCGATGCAGAAAGCTGCTTCCCCAAAATCCCTCAGGTCCAGAGGCCAGAAGCAGCACTTTATTCAGTATCACCATGATAGCTCTCAGAAAATGTTTGAAGCATGACAAGAACCATCACACTGCAGCACTGATTGCATCACATACTGGCACAAGATAAATGAGCTGCTCTTGTCCTGTACTCCCCAACCCTACAGCTCTAAGAACGAGCAAAGCTCAGCCCTGGAGAGAAGAAAACCTGTATGTACCTGTTACTGCAGGAGAGGCTTATGGTGGTGTGACAAGTGTCCCACACTGTCCAACTCTTCTCAACAGTCCCTTCCTGTGCCCACAGCTGGCTCTGGAACAGTTGAACTGCTGGGCTTTCATTTTACAGAGTGGTTGACTCTGAAAATTGTCCTGGAGATTTCCTCACATAAAATGTCAAAGGGGTATTTAGCACAAGTGCCTGCCTCATTTTCTGTTCATGGCAGACCTGGTATTAGGGGACATCCTATAGCAAAGTTTTCTACTCTGTTCCCCTGCTTTGGTCCCAGGGCTGACAGACCTCACTGACTTCATGAGGCTTTTTGCAACAAGGAGACAGGACTATAAATCAGTGGCAACAAATGCACAACAAGGGATATATTTTGAGATAGGCTAAAAATAGAGCTCTGACCCTGCTTGTTTATATATAGCAAGACCTATATGTGCGCTTGCTGGCAGTAAGTCAGTGTAGGGACAAAGACATCGTGATGCACACCCCAATTTTGCTGAAAGAGCAAAACTGCTGGATGCAGCTGCCAGGTGCCCCCAAAACAGTGGCTCCTGAGGGCAGAGGGGCAGCAAGGACAGTGGCCCCATGGGTAGAGGCAGCAGCTGCTGGCATGAAACAGCCCCAAAAGTACCTTCTTCTCCAGAATATCAGATGGGACCACATTAAGGGGCATGACAGGACAAATCCACAAGGTAGGGAACAACACCCGCTCAGGACTGCAGCTGGAAGGTGTCCTCCAGCACAGGACTTCTGTAGCATCATAAAAGAAAAACATTTCTGGTCCTTCTGTGTATGGAAAAGTGCTTAAGTCTATTGACCCGGTTGTACCCAACAGGGTAAAGGCTGTAGTTGGAAACAGGGAAAAGAAACCAAAATGAATTCTTTGTTTAGTCTCAAAACTTTTTCCGCACATAATTCATGTTTTTCACTGCCTGAAGTCATGGCTGAGCAGGCAGGGGCAAATGGGGCTGATTGCCTATGAGTCCTCTATGCAGAAGCAAACCAGGTGTCTGATCCTGTTACATCAGGATATCGCTCTGCTGAGCCTGTATGCAAAGAGTAATCCTCTCTCTTGCCTTAGGCCTCTTGAGTCCTCCTTGTGCCCATGGTATTAAACATACCAGAAGAATTGCTTTTAAAAATCAACAGGATTATAAATATCAAAGAGCAATTCAAAGCCCTGTACCCTTCCTCAATACCACAATTGCCCAAAAGGTGTGACCTCCGTTGGCTGAGACCAGCCCTGTTCTCAGAAGCATCTCCTGAGCTGCTTGTGAGCTCCAGGATCTGGAGCTGGTTTTGAAATCTTCTTTCTCCTCTGTGATTCTTTGAGTAGCCATGAAATGCTTAAATAGTTGTCCACTGTGTTGCCTCACCACCAGCTTGCCACACACTGCTGCTTTGCTAAGATGTGATTGCAGCAAGCAGGGATCACAAGTAGCCCAATTGCACAGCAATGCCAAGCTCCTAGGTGTCTTCCCGCCCATGGACAGGAGCAGTCTAGAATTGTTCCCAGGGCTTACTGTACAAGATGGGGGGGTTGTTAAGGTAGCACCAGAGCAAGCTGGAAGTCAGATGAAGTAGGTAGCAGGCGGGGCCAAGAGGAAGGGTTCAGGTGACTGCCTCTGGGCCAACAGCAGCAAGTCTCTCTCCTCAGAACCATGAAGTTCAAGACCCTGCCTAGGGTGACAAAACCAGCCACAGAGCTGTGGCCAGGGGTTCTGCAGTCTCCTCTGGCTACACTTCCCTCCAGGAAGTGGGGGGTATCAGGTTTAATCCCAGAACCAAATCAGGCAGTGTAAGGATGGGACACAAGCCTTTATTTCTGTCCCTGCAAAGGTTATTGCTCCACCTGCTGGACTGGCAGATAAAGTAAAAATGACAACGTTTGTTGACATTCATCTGAGGTCTATTCTATGAGACTTGGTCTGAGGACAGTTATGGGGTCAGACCAGTCATCTCTGAGAGTTCAGCCTGTGCTGTTTGGCAGAAAACCAGAAACTTTATTGCTGTGAATAGCTGACTATTGATAGGTTTAAGGTGAAGTGATTGTGACACTTAGATGTTAGGCACAGAATCCTAAACACATAGTGGGTCCAATTCGGATTTAGGCCTTCAGGACTAGGAAGTGCTGATTTTTGGGTGGATGTTCAGCCTTAGCTTTGCCCTCTGAGATCTGGCAGGACAACAGATTCAATATCTGGTATTGACATGATTAACTCCACTACCTAAGCAGTTAACTGAATATAAAATGCATTAATAAAACCAACAGGGAAATGTATTAAAGATAAAATACATAAATAAAATTAATATAGATCTTTTATAAATAATGAATTTAATTAATAAATAACAGCTCCTGAAGGCATCTGGTTCTGGCATCCTGTTTTCTGATGCTATGCTCTAAATAATAAACCTGCCCAAAGCTGAGCAAGCTGGAGCATCTCCCACCTGCAGCATGACTCCGGCACAGCGCTGCCAGCCAATCCAGGGAAAGCAAGAACTCCTCCTTTTACCACAGTAGACCCATGAAGTCTGTAGAGGCCCTCAGGACCACACTGAAAGCTTCTGTCCCTCTCCACAGCTGCACACACAGCTGCTGCACCCTCAGGTCATGTGTAGGGGAGGTTACCTGGATAATACAGAATACATCCCTAATGCACAGTACAATTCCCCTCTGCTGGTTATACAGGCAAGGCCCACTGATGCAGACAGGTGGCTTTCTTACCTGAAGGTTGTACTGATCCATGGATAGATCCATCCTGTCTGGGTTTGGATGCCCTGTCACACCAGTCCAGAAAAAACCTCTTCTGAATGCAAGCTGGTCCCACATGGAGAGTGCAAAGTGCTTCAATCCACATTGCTTCCTTTCTAAATATCAGCACCTCAAAGGAGTTGTTTCCTACCCAGGACAGAAGCATCACATCCAGCCTCAACCTGCTTGCCCATGCTCTGCAGACAGGATGCTGATGTGCATCAAGTGCTACATTGCTTGGCAAAGGAAGCGTGCAGAGAGGGAGAGGGAGCTGCACTTCCCACTCATGCAGAGACTTTGGAAGAATCACGAAAAAAGCATTAAGCACATCCCTCACCGCATCACAAAATCCTCTCTGCTGACCCCATTGTTAGTAGAGTCACCAGCAAGGCTTCAGTGAGAAACAGCAGCCTCAGGTCTGCCATGCAGTGCCCTGGCTGTACTTCAAAAGCCAGTATTTGATTTTATTGCTAAAGATACAAAGACATGTGTTTCCCACTGAATGTGGAGCATTTTGTTCTTTCCACTGATCAATAACCAATGACTGAGCAGAAATCCCTCTTCTAAAAGGCTTTTTGGATCCCCGTCTGCTGGAACCTGATACACCGGGAGCTGAGCATTCTGTCTCCAGGGAACAGAAGGAGAGCTGCTTGCTGTTAAACAACAAATCCAAGTCGCTGAGACACACAGAAAGGATTAGCAGGCACCATTTATGTCTTGGATTTTTTTTTTTTTTTTTTTTTTTTTTTGCTGTTTCCTTGTTCCAGGACATCTAACTGCAAAGGAAGCCTGATATGGCCCCGCAGGAAGCATGGGGAGCACAAAGCAGGGCTCAAAGCAAGCTCAGTGGTGTGACCAAGGGTGAAAGAGATCACAAAAGACACTTTTTCATGTGTATCCCCATGCTGCCCATCGGCACAGCAAGTCTCCCAGAGCCCAGCCTACCTTTCCTACTTTTTCCATAGCGTGATGCTATCAGCCATCATCCTTTTTCACAGTGCAACCTGTGTTTTCCTAAGATACAGAGCAGTACCGGCTTCCACAGCTTGTCACAGGCTCAGCACTGCTGTGCATCAAGTGTCAACAAAGATGCCCACAGTGTCCAAGTCTTTGTAGCATTCACTCCTGTTTTCTTCTAATCTTACGCTACTTTTTCTGTCACATATAGCTTTCCTGATGGGAGACAGAATGGAAAAGACAGCTCTGATACCTTCACGATGCCTCCAGCAAGAATCCTTCTCAAAATGCTCAAGTATTTTGGAACAAATAGCATTATCTCACCTGGCCCTTTCAACCTTAAATATTTGAGCACCAAAGGTCAGAAACCCAAATTACCGTAAGGAAATGCTGCTCTGATTTTGACTGCGGGAGAGGAGCAGTGTGGTACACAAATGATTATGCAAAGAACAACATATTTGAGGTTTCTGTTCTTTATTTTCTATCTCTAGAGCCTTAAATGCAACTACTCATACCTTTAGTTTTTCTCCAAGAAAATTTCCTCCTCCTAACAGTTGCCTGCACACTCAGTCTTGTCCTGGACTTGCTAGTTGTTCTCCTGCTCCAGCATGCACATGAAGTATGAGAAGCCTGGGGTGAAACCTTGGCTCACAGCCACTCTGTGACAGTGGTTCTGCAAGAGAAGAAGAGCCCCAGCCTCCTGCTTCAGCCTCATTGGGCTGACATATACACCATGAAAACTGATGAGCCTGGAGGAGCCCAGCCTGCTCCGGATGCTGTGGCTCAACAAAACCCACCTGAATCCCTCAGTTTATTACATGGTCACTTCAAACTCCTGGGAAAAGAGATGACCCCAGAAATTTCTGCCCCATCCTGGAGAGATATGAAATCAAAGCCTTAGGTTAAGTCCTTGTGAGATTGCTGCTAAAACACAGTGAGCAAGATCCAAGAGCAAGCAGTCATAATTTGAGGGCTATTTGTGCTCTTTTTATGGCTTTCAGTTTCAAGGACAGCAACACTGTGTGCTCATAGGCCCCTTCTCAGCAAGTCAAGGGGTGATTTTGACTTGTCAGAAGTGCCTCTCAGTGCCACTGCCATTAATGGCAACCACTTTTCCCCTCTGGTTAGCTCTTCACCCAATAGTCAGCTAATATTCTATGCTAATTGTCACTTTTTAGTAGATGCATATATAGTATTCAGATGCTGAGAATTCAGAGGCTATCCTACCTCTAAAATCCTAGTAGCATTGCAGTTTGAGGTCTGCCTTCTATACACTGGCCATCCCTGAAAGCCTTGCCCGCTCCTGCTCTATGGACAGTGCCAGAGGCTGCAGTTTCCTCAGCATAGAGAGGTTTTCAACACTCAGCACTAAGTGCCAGTGTAGTGCTGGCATTTAGGTATGAGATATGTGTCGGAGCTTGCACGTGGCTTTGTGTATGCTGCATAAGGCAACATTGATCTTACAGATTTGCATACAGAAATGCATGGAAATGTGTGCGCAGGACATACACTAAGTGCACGCATCTCTGCATGGCTTGTGGAGCTGTGTGTGTGGTTTGGGTAAATATTGAAGCAACAGTTTTCTCTGCAGTTCAGTCTGGCCACAACAGCCTCAGACTACAAGGAGTCTTTGTCTTCAGCTGGCAGCTCTGCCTCTGGTGGGGGCCAGGTGAATCTGCTCCAACAGCACAGCCACCCCTCAGCAACCTCTCAGGCTTCTGTCATTGAGCTGCTTGTGCAACTCATCTTCTGTTGCACACAAAGGACAGTTGTATTCTTTGAAAGACAAACCCTATGCCAATGAGGACATGTTTTGCATTCAGTATACATGTGTAGTGCCAGGGTAAACAAAGCTGTGGGTTTGTGTTTGTGCACTCGAGCAAGAGGTGCATGGGATGTGCTGGGTTTGTGTTTAGCACACGCATCTGTAAGTGGCGGAAAAAATGAGAGAGCCTTGCAGTAGGTTGTCACACGTGTTTTACAAGGTGTGTGTTTGTGTGGGTGTTTGGAAGTGTTTGCAGGTGACTGGAGGATCTCCAAGGAGCTGTAACCCAGCAAGAACAGCTGGGACTGGGACTTTATTAACCATGCTAGAGGAGCAACACAAAAAGGTCAGAGCTCTTCCTGAGTTTTCATTGTGTTAAACCATCCCCAAAGGCAGGTAGGACTGAGGCATGCTGGGCTTAGATGTCTGTACTTGTAGACTTTAACCAGAGCTGTGCCCCTACAGCTCATGAGCAAGCAGTGTGCACCCCCAGGAGAGGCAAGTGCCAGTGCCTGTGCCATGGGCTGCTCCCATGCTTGCATCCAGCCTCCTGCAAGACATCAGGTCCTCCTACCTTTTGCTACAAACAAGGGAGCCCTAAAACTCTCCTAGTATAGCAGCATTAAATAAAAAGTCTTAACAATATTTTTTTGAAGTCTGAAGATTCTGACAGAAGCACTCAACAGTTTTACAGGAGTAGTTGCAAAGGTTACCTCAGTCCGCTGCCTGTGCTGATGTGTGGCAGCACACGTTGCCTTTCAGCCCTCTGCCTTCACACCGGGCTCTGCTTGCTGGCCTAAAATCAGCAGCAGCACTAAGAGACAGCAAAAGACACAAAAGCAATCTCCTTCCAAAAATGGCTGTGTCTCTGGTGAAAGAAACAAAAACAGAGTGTTTTGAAAATTTGACTGTTGCTGTCCCTTGGCCATCTCCTGCTGCCCTTCTAGCCAGGTTCCCCCACAATGGTCCACTCCCTTCCCCTCTTGCTATCACCCTTGCTGGCAGCACTGCTTCATGAGGCTTGTGCAACCGAAGGGCAGAGAGAGGATGCTGCAAGCTTCAATGTTCATGCAGGTAATCAGAGACCTAAGACTTTTAAGCAAGAAAGGAAGTTTATTTCAGGAACACTACACAGCTGCCAGAACTCACAGCTGGGTGGCAAAAACATGCACACAGCACGTAGGTCTTCTGGGCTATATATACCAAGGGGCTTTCTGACCTGCACTCTGCTGCTTTTCTGAGCCGTACCCTTTCCCTCCTTCTCTTCCCTTCCCCCACTTGTGAGCAAAGGAATGTTTCTTACCTAGCTTAGTCAGGACACAGCTTCTGAGGGAAAGACAAAGAGTGGTTGTTCTTACACATTCTCTCAACCTATGTTTCTGTTAGCCACAACAGGTTTCTTGAGCAAAGAGAAGTTTCCAAACCATTTACCTCTTTGACCATTTCTTGTGCAGGGTCCCCTCAACCCCCACAGATGCCCTCACTCATGCCAGGCAAGAGAAGGGCAGCACCAGGCCACAGAACTGTGCCTCCCATGACACATTGCTGCAGGACAGGCACAATTAGATTTTTCCAGCTCTAATGAAAAGTAGGTTTTTAAGCTGGGCAAAGAAAAATCAACAGAGAAGAAAATTAACAAGCAATTTCCTGGCAAACTCTCCCCTCCACCCCCAACAATAACAACATAAAACCCACAACATTGTGACAGGAAATATACACTTATTAATGTTTTTATTCAATTCTGTGTGTTGTGGTACTCAGAGATAGGATAAGAGATCTCCATAATGGATCATGCATGATGCAGAGGTTTGGTGCAGAGGTTTTTGTAGGCACACATAAGGTGAAGCATGTGGAAGGCCTGATTCTGGCTGAGGCTCCACTTGGGGAACTGTGAAATGAGGCTGGGTATGGGGAGATAAGCCTTATCCTCTCCAGGGCACAAGCATCCCTCACCCAGTCTGCCCATGTGATGCTCCCACCTCATTAGGTATGATGGAAGGTCTTGGCCAAATTGGTGGCTGGGACACCACTGTGAGAGCTGCTTTCAGATCAGTGCCGTCAACAAGCAGAGGGAGATGGTAAAAATAACCCTTGCTTTGAGAACTGTGATGTACTTATAATCTGCTAAGGAGGCTGAGCCTGATGTGCTGTCCCACTTGAGCAGGCATCAGGCTGAGAGAGAGCAAAATGGAAAATGTGAATCTGCTGGCATGCAGAGACAAGCAGTCTCTGGGCTGTAAATCAGAGCTGTGAGCACAGGGAAGACTGGGCAGAAGCAGGCAGGAAGTACAAACACTAAGTAGAGTTACAACTTTTCATGAAGGTTGTTCACTTTGGGATGATGGCAAAAAAGAGCAGAACATTGTGTGATGGATGGGGCATATGGCTGTGGGAAGAGGTGCTCTTCTCTGCAGTCTCAGTCCTTCCTCAGGGCAGATTTTATTCATCTGGGAACACTAACAAACCAGAGCTCTACAAAACAAAATGTACTTGGGAAAAGCTGAGCTAAGCATGGTGTTAACCATGCTTGTATTTTGAGGAACACAGCCAAAAGAGGTAGCTTTCTGGGGGCTGGACAGCATATACTCCTTCAACAACCCAAAAACTGGTGTTTCACAGGGACACAATGGCAGGAGGTGTGACAAAACAGATCCCAAAGATCCTAAGTCCTGTCCTCCTTTCCACACAGCCCTGCTGATGTGCAGGGAATGAACTGGAGCAGCCTGGGAGAAGTTTGGCACACAGCTCCCAGTCTGCAGCGAGACCAATGAAGCCTAGAGGAGCCAGCTTGCTGCAGCCTGGCCTGGTGGGTTTTCCTTAGAGCCCTAAGATCCAGCATGGTCTTAAGACATTCGCAGAGGGCATGGCAGCATGTTGCAGGCTTCATGTCACAGAAACCCTAAGGATGGAAGGACCCAGAGGGCACCCAAGAGCCCCTGTACGGGCAAGGGAGCCCTGACATTTCCTTGCTTTAACATCATTTTGGCTTTTAACAAATCTGAATAGTATTTAAAAAAAAAAAAAAAAAAAAAGCCTGAAGACCCTGTCAAAGAAGTGCAAACAATTCTTGCAGGAAAGCCAGCAAGGCCTCCCAGCCCTAGTGATTTCTGCAGGGAATCCTACCTTCCCATGGTGTGCCAGAGACCACTGCAAACAGCAGCACCCTTCTTTTTCAGCCTGTCCCCTACTCTGAGACTGTAAATCTATTCTAAAGTGCAAAGAAACCACAGACACATGTCTCCTGGGGGAGCCAAGCAAGGAGGAGACTTCAAAAACTCTGAGCAAAAGGGTCCAATAGGCTCAGCAACACAGGAACCTTCTCCAGAGTTTCACTAGTCTGGTCAAACCCAGCAGATAAGGAGCAGGAAATACGTCAAACCAAGCTACAAAGATCAGCCAAGACCTTGCACACATGTTTGAGTTTGTTTGTGTAGGAAGCAGAGGCATCACACAGTGATAAGGGCTTTCAGCCCATCATACACGAGCTAGGAATGTGCTTGATAAAAATAGGCACTGCACATTTGGTAACAGCAGGGAAATGCACAGTCCTGGCTTTTCACATACAGTCCCAGTCTACCTGTTATTGTTTGGGCTCCAGCAGTGAACCCTGAGCCAAATTCTGGGATGATTTATTCTTTGCACAGTATAATTCCATTTATTGAGTGGAGTTACTTAGTCATTGCAAAATTTGGCCCAATTCCTTTTATTTGGACATCTATTTTATTTTTGTAATCATGCCCCCTGAAATGTTAACCCTACAGCCTATGAAAATAACCATTTTCTCTAGCAGGATCAACATGGCATTTGGAAAATAACCATATGCTAGCACTCAACTTCTGCTTTATTTAGATATCTTCTGGAGGTGGTGCTGATGCTCACTTTAAGATCAGTCTCCAAGTGCTTAAGCAGGAAATAAACACGGTAGGAGATAAAGCTCATGTCCATAGAGACCCAGACATGGGAAGACAAGAACATAAATCTTTGTTTTCTTCTCTTAAGGCTGAATTTCCAATGACTTGAAAGCAATCAAACCTGTCAGCACACACACACAGAAAAATGCACGCACTGGGCATGGCATCCCTGCAGGGCAGAGAGGGGCTGCAGGGACACACAGCCTCTCACCTCTGCCCATCTGTGATGGTGTCCTGCCAGCTGGGTGGCTCAGTGCAGCAAGCCTTGCGAGGCCCTGGCTCCTAAGGAAACTTTAACTCAGTTTTGGGTGAAACAGCATTTGTGCAGTAAACACCATGGCCCTGAAAGCTTCCCTCCATGGCAGGTACCTACAATGCTCTTGGAGAGACCACGTCAGTGCCAGCTCCCTGCTGAATCCCTGTTGGATTCCCGGGGCCGTGTGGGGAAGGGGCTATTACTCCACCACAGACATGAAGACTGCTTTGGGCAAGAGCTTCCTACCACCTCTGGGGGAGCGTTGTCAGGGGATCAGCAGCACTTGCTCTGCCTAGATAGGCAGCCGTGGGGCCACTAGAGATGGACCAGGCAGTTGGACTATGCCCCAGAGCTGTTCAGGCACCCGCACAGTTGGGCAGCAGCTCAGGGGTGTCCAGAGGCTGATGCCACTTAGATAAAGGTCCCTCAGCCCGGGTGCGACACTGGCCATGTGCACAGGCTGCAGAGAAGCACCAGTACCTCACTTGGGAGCACTCCCCTGGCTTCTGGACACCCGTGGTTTGGGGAGCCTCTGTCTCCCATTCCCATATGATCATTACTATTTCTGCACAAACCTGTCTCCTAGGAGTTTGCCTAACTGCATTTTGAGCAGGGTAGTTGTTTTGGAATCCACAACATCCTTTGACAGTAACTTTTGGGATTCTGTTATTCATTGTGCAAAAAAAAGTATTTCCTTTCATTTGTCCTAAACATGCTGTCTGATAACTTATACACTGTTCCAGCTCTTGTATTGTAAGAAATAATTAAGAAGGTCCTTACTGATCTTTAAAAACTATTCTTGCATCTCCTCCCTCCTTTCTTCCTATTTAATTTTTTTTCAAACTAAAAGGTCTTACTCTTACATTTCTGTTCAACAGCAGGAAATATAGATCCTTTTTGGGTTTCTGTTTTTCATTACTAGACCTAAACAGAATATTCAAGATATCACAGCACTGTCATTTTAGACAGTTGCCAGGTTAGGATTTCAGTTTTGCTCTTGATTTCTTTCCTAGTAATTGTAAACATTCTTATCACTTAATTGTTGCTGAGCAACGACTTGACTTCAGACTGTCCACAATGACTCCAGCATCACTTTCACCATCAATAATTGCTTATTTAGAGTACTTTATATTGAACATATAGTCAAGTATACTGCAGGGAATACATTTAGATTTTATGATATTGTCTTATTCTCCTCGAGCGTTCACTTTAGTCTCGGTTCAAACAGGGGATCAAAGACTTTCTAGTGAGATTTTCTCTTTCAATGTGGTTGCAAAAGTTTATAGCAGAAGATTCTAACCTTTTGCAGCCATTCCTCAAGATCTTTTTTTAAGCATGTCTTCTTATGATTTCACATTTAATATCCCAGTATTTATGATCCTTTCTGTTTCTCCCCTTTGGATATGACTTCTTTTTGTAGGATATCTTTTTACTTCTAATAATACTCTTTAATCTACTATTTAACTATGCTAGCTATTTTTATTCTTTTTGAAAAGTCTTTCTCATAGTTAAATTTATCATGGACTACTCCTAATATACAGAGCCTAGATATCCTCAAGCTTTTTTTACTCTTTTGGCTTCTTTTAATTTTCATCCTTGAAGTTAAGACTTTAATGTAGAGGACAGGGGGAGGAAGTTTCACTGTACAGAGCTAAGAAATTTGAATACTTGATTACCTTTATTTCAAAGTGCCTCCTCACTGCATCTGTACGTTCCTTGAGCAAAATCAAGAGCTCCCTGCAGATTGTAGGTGCTCAGACTTGTTGCTCTAGGAAACACTGCTTATGGTACAAAAACATAGCATCACCATCATGCCCTTTTGTAAATATTTACTCAGTCTGTATGAAGTTAGGTGAAATTTTTTGTTATTCCTTTATTGGCTACCTTTCTTTTCATCAGAATAGCTTATCCATTGCAGCACCCCTCTGGGTGCTCAATTTTGGGCCCTGGTCATATACAGATCCTAGAGAGCCATGACACCTCTGCCTCTGGTAAGGACTCTGTTACTCACTGGCACTGTTTAGATCAGGTTTTCTTTCACTGGGTGACCTACTCAGCCATCATGTACTTTGATGTCCTACTGGTCAGCTCCTTTCCACTAAGCTCCTGAAGCAACCACATTTCAGCTCAGACATGATACTGCCCTCTTCCCTCAGATGTTCACAAGAAGCCCTCCTTCCTCCCTGATCCAGGGGATCCTCCCTGCTCACATTCACACTGACAAAATAAGCCCTTTTTCAATGTAGAAAGACCTTGGGATCCCTACATAGCAGAAGGGGGAAAGACACCAGTCATGGTCCTGAGCAAAGTGATAGGACACCTAAGAAGGCCACATTCAATCCCAGTTATGTGTAAATACCATTCATTAGCTTCCTCAGCCTGAAATCCTAGCACAGTTCACCAGCAGTGGCAAGACACTGTTTTCTTCTCAATTCCCCAAAGTACCTGCTGAGCAGGAGACAGTGTGTGTGTGTCCCCAAAGAGCAGATGCCTCTGGCCAGACAGGGGCTGCCCGCAGCCTCTGATGGCTGATGTGGGAAATGGTTTTAAACATAAAGAGGGTAGGTTTAGATTGGATAGTAGAAAGAAATTCTTTACTATGAGGGTGGTGGGACCCTGGAACAGGTTGCCCAGAGGAGCTGCGGATGCCCCATCCCTGCAAGTGTTCAAGGACAGGTTGGATAGGGCAATCTGGTCCAGTAGAACGTGTCTCTGCCCATCGTAGGGGGGTTGGAACTGAATCTTTAAGGTCTCTTCAAACCCAAGCCATTCCATGATTCTATGACTCTGAACTGGAAGAGCCTGGGCTCTGTGCCATGCTCTCCAGCAAAGCAAAACCTCTGTCTTCAGCACAGGTGATCTTACCACACAGCTCTGATTTTATAAACAGTGACATCACATTGCTGGGCATTTGTCCCCCATTTGCCAACCAAACATATCTCGCATGGCTGCAAACCAAAAGATCTCCATCTGCATGAATTAACGAACTGAGCCTCATAAATTCCCAGCTCTCCTACAGGGAAACTGAGGTCCAGAGAGAAGCACCTTGCTCAGGACCAGGCAGCAGGATCAGGAACAGCACTTTCTCCCCCTCTCCCTGAGAGCACAGGACCATATTGTGTCCCCAAGCAAGCAGTAAACCCCATGAGGCCCAGCTACCAGCACACTTGTTCCGACACCCAGAGCACCTTTGCATCTAAAGCTAAGCAGAAATCTCAGCGATCCTGCCACTTTCCCTGTTTTGCCTGCTTGCCTGCTTCATCTGTGTGGCAAAAATACAAAGGGACGCTGTACCCAGGAGCAAACATGCACATAAACACATTCATAAAATTAATAACTAAACTAATAAAACTAGTGGATTTGTTATTTTGGTTTGATTTTCTGGGAAAAGGAGGAGTTGGTTGATAACTCGTAACTCCCACATTTATTTTGGGGAAGAAACCAACCAAACAAAAATGTCATATAAAAATGTCAATATGCTTCAGAATTTGAAAAAAGCAAGCAAAACTTCATTCTTCAGTTCATTTCACTGGATCCCAAGGGTGTATAAACTATGGAGTACTATTAATGGAAGTTGATTAAAAACAAGCTTTTGTTTATTGTTTTAGGCAGGCAGGCCATATCCAATTTTGCTTGAGATTGGATATTCCTTTCCTTCCCTTTCCCTTTCCCTTTTCCTTTTTCTTTTCCTTTTTGCCTGCCTGCCTGTCTCTCCCCTCTCCCCATGTCATTTGGTTCTGCTCCAGCAGCTCCATTCCCAAAGAACTCTGCTTTAACTGCTTACCTGCAAAGTGACAGAGCTCTGTCCCTCCAGGTTTCCATGCTTGTGCATCTTTCCACACCTTCTGAAGCCAACCACCCAACCTGCCTCCAAAGCACAGAGAACCTTGGAACATACATTCCCAGCCAATAAATGCCAGCCAGGTACAGATGAAATGCACCCAACTCCACTTAACAGCAAATGTTTAACAGTAAGAACAAGTGATAACCTATGTTTCTGATGCTGTTTTCCTTATGTTTGCTTTTACATAAGGAACAGTGGGAAAACCATGTTACCTTGCTGAATTTCCCCTGAAACACTCAAGTCATCAGAGTGAAGGCTCCCTCAGACATTAGAAGTTGTTGTGAAAAGAGACTGACATGGATCTTTAACCATCATGGTCAGGGCCTCCAAATATTTCTCAAAGGGAAAACACTCACTTTCAAGAACCAGAGATTAAAAATAACAAGCACATAAACATCCTTCCCATGGTTTTGTGTTAGCCAAGAACTGTTTCACAAGTGAGCTGTGTTGCCTCCCTCTCTCCCTTCTCACCAGTCCCCTTCCCTGCTGCCCAAGAAAGGTCATTTTCTTCACAAGGAATGAAAAAAACCAAAACCAACCCACTTCTACAACAACAGTGTTTAAATCGTGCCAAGGGAGAAAACTTCCCTTTCACCAGTTCCTAATAAATAACTTCAACCTCTTCAAAGAATTTCCAAACAAAGAATCTCTGTTCAATGCAGAACCATAAATTATTGTTGTAGATCTTGTCTTGTTAGAAATCCAATCCAGGTGAACCTTATTTTGGTTTCAGTGAAAGACTTCTGCAGTATAGACTTACAGTGGAGACAAAGGAAAGCCCCCTCCCCTCTTGATTCAGTTCCCAAGCCTCTCACCATCGTTGCTCATGGTTCCTGTTCTGTCTGGGAGCATGGAACAGATGTCCCAGCCAAGTGGGCATTCATCATCCACACTGCTTCCAAAGCACAAGGATGGTTGAAGTGGTGTAAGGCTGTGTGAAACCTCAGAGTATCCTGGGCATGATGCAGCAGGGGAGAAGTGTCTTGCACATTTCAGGCCAGTCCAGAAACATGCTCAGCAACATCAGCAAATACTATGAATGTGCAAGGAATACATTCAGATCAACTCCAGAGTATAACTGGATCAAAGGCAATCTGACACCAGTGCAGCCAAATTCAGGATCTGTCCCTAAGCTATTTATAACGTAGCATGACATTTGCTAACACAGAAGTCATAAATGCAGAATTACCAAGTTCACACATTTAATAGCCTTAAAGTTGATGCCCTGGCACAAAAAACTGTTACATGACTCTGACTCAACAATTAATGGCTTTTCAGGAAGTATTTCCTTCTCCCCTGGTACCATTTAAAGTAATTGCACTGTCAATTAAATATCTGGAGGTGCTCAGTCAAGGATTAGGCTGTTGTGCTGTTAGCAACACTCACTCTAGACTAGACAGACCAGGCACTGGGACACACACACATACATGTGGTAAGATACTACTTGGGAATCCCACAACTAATTAGTTCCTCCAAATTCAAATTCAGTCACCTGACTTCAGCTGGCTACTTAGGGGGAAGTGAAAGACCACATACTACTTGATAAAGCCTGCAGGGTTGAGCTGGTGACCTCCTTGTACTGCACAATGGCCTCCTATTTCAGGAGAATGAGAGATCCTCTTGCTTATGTTGTTACTGAACACCTGATTATTTTCTGCTCAGGATGTAATCTTGCATCTTTACAGCTTAAAAAACACCCCTAAAGTTAGGAGACAGCCTTGCTAAAGCACTGCACACAACTTGCATGCTCTATTTAAGGTGGTTGTGAACAGTCAAACCCCAAATCCAGGGCACCATCACTGCACCAGCAGTCTGAGCTCTGCACAGGGATTTCAAACTATCTGCACCTCCCCAGGGTTTTTTTCCCCCCAGAAAAGAAAGCTCAGACTGAGCCATGCCATGGGAGCCAAGTTTCAAACAAGACTAGATGCAACCTGGAGAACCATGCTGATCTCAAAAGCCTGAGCATAACACTGGGGGCCGTGGAGGCTGAGATCCATGCACGCTGTCAGGGAGCCATGAGCCCATGGAGGGCAGCCAACAAACTGCTGGCACTGCTGACTTTTGAGAAATCTCAGCAACCAGATTGGTTGGAGCTCACCCGTTGGCCCCTTTGACACTGCAATTTGTCCTCTGTCAGCCTGACAATTAAATGCATGCCTCAGTTTGTGTTTGGTCCTGTGGCTCTGCTGCCACTTAGGAGGTTAGGTAACAACAGTTGTGGGGTGCTTCTTACCCACAGCCGTGTCTCACAGTCTGTTCACTGTGCTGCTGCCGAATCAGACCCACAGCACTGGTAAAGGTCAGGAGGCAGCATCATTAACCAGCTCCTAAAGCAAATGTATTTTCGGGATCCCAGCACAGAAACCTGCAGGAATTGCAAGCACCTTCTCATATTTGTTCTTGATAACAGCTCCACTCTGAAGGGTCCCCAGTGAATCACTGGAAATCCAGGGGTGAGAGATGTTATCCAAAAGCAGAAATGGGGCACAGACAGCTGGGTGAGGAGACTGTCCTCAGCCTCTTGAGGTGGACACTAAACTGCATCTCCATGAATAACTGAGTCAAATAACCACTGGCATAATGAAAAAAATCCTCTCTGTACATCTTATGGACAAAGTTTTTCTGCTCTTTTTGTAAACATTTTATCTAAATTTAAATGTAAACATTTATCTAAATGTGACAGAAAAACTTTGTCCATAAGATGTACAGAGAGGATTTTTTTCATTATGCCAGTGGAGCAATGGTACTGCACTGTTCAGGTCTTCTCTACACTGGTCAGGCCAATGTAAGGTGTGGAGGTGCAGATCCACCACACCAGCACAATCAGCTTTACACTAGCACAAGCACAGGGGAGAAATGCTGACAAGCTGGAAGGAAACTGAACACAGAAAGAGAATAAAAGAATTGCTTTCAAGTTCAAGTTTTTACTGACCGGATGATCCTCTTGCCACAGAGGACAGAATGATTTACCCATGAAGTAATATAGGAATAAAAGGCAGTTCCATTAAAGACAAATTCTGCTGTGCAATTTCCTGTAATTTGGAAAAATAGTGCTGAAGAAACCCCCGGGATGCTTGGTCTGCTCTCTGCTCTGAGACACGTCCTGCTGCACCATGAGCAATTGGCTCCCAGCTCCTTCCTGTGCAGACATGGAATGCTTGTGCCTACTCACTGCCATGCTGAGCATCACCCTTAAGTGGCATCTGTTGGATGCTTTTAAGTTGTGAATTGATGAAGGGAAGTGTACAACCCACATCTCAAGACTAGGAAGTGGGTGACAGACTCAAAACCATTTAATATAGTCATTACGCTCGCTAAAGTGAATAGGTCTTCCTGCAATCCTTACAGGACAGATAGTCACAATAGTCATGATACTATAAAACGCTGCAAGAGAAACCTTTAAATTAGCAGCACAGGAAGACTGGAAGGGAGATTTATTTTTCCAGCTGCATTCAGGAAGGCCTCTCCAGGACAGAGCTAAATCACCCTGGCTTTTCACTCTTTTGCCTTGATTGTAACTGTTAGGAAGATAAACACTAGCCTATATTTAGCACTGGCATCTCCCATGTTATTCACTCAGATGGAGAAGAAAAATGTTAACAAAGAACAGTTGAAGAGAAATTTATTCAGCCTAACCACTGGAATACGCCATTTTCCTCAAACATTATGGTACAACAGATTCTCAAACCCTCTTTTTCCTCTGTTAACATCCACATTTGTCCCTTGAAGCAGGGGGTATATTCCCCTTTCCAGGAAGTAAGTATCCAATGCTCCACTGCTGACAGATGCAGCACAGCCTTCTGCCTCCTGCATGGTGGCACCACAGCTGCAGTCTGGAGCAGGGATGGGAAGGGCACTGGTAAATGGCCTGTTGGCAATCCCAGCTGCTAAACAGAAATGAGCTTGGACAAGGATCACACACTCACAGCCTCTTGAAGCTACGACGCACTTTATGTGTCACGGGCATTTGTAACGGAGCTGAAAGCAAAAGGAGGCTGAAAAGTAGCCTAAAACCTCACTATGGGAAAGATGCTGTATAACCCCTGGAAATGTTATGGAGCTCATGAGCTCACTGTGTACATTACACAAGATTTAGGCACCTGGCTATAGCATTCCCATAGATGTTGCAAACCATTTCACAAACTCAAAACTCCCAGAATTGTAGCAACATTAGAAATTTGATAAGGAAAATTAGTCCAGCTGCTGGTAATTGATTGTGTCTTACTGATTCTGGTTTGCCTGACTGACTGAAAACCATTCTGGAGGTCAAGTTGCTTTGCTTTGTGCATAGATGTTGTGTACACATGGACTGTGTCTACAAAGAAAGCATCCGTCATGGTCTAATGGCAATGGGAGACAAGCTGTTTCACAGACTGCATGCAGGGTCACAGATAGGGTAGTTGAAATGCTTTTTTTACAAGAAGGTTGAGTCATAGTCTAGACCTGTTTTCTTACCTGCTGAATTGTTTGCACAACCCTTCTCTGGTGAAGGCTCTCCTACTGCAAAGGAGTTTTAAAACTCTTCCTGTAGTTGTGAAAATTGGTGAAGGACCTGACCAAAAACAAGCTGCCCCCCATGCCCACTGATCTTTTTCAGCTTTAAACTAGAGAGAGACAGGCTTCAGTTGTGCCAAAGCCAAAGCCACCACTGGGCTCCTTGCTCAGGTCATCTGCTGTACTTCAGTGCCCAGAGGGTACAGCTCTGTGGTTGCCAGTCCTAACTAGGCACCCTGTTCTCCTCCACCAGGTCTATCTTTTTGCCTCTGCCCCAGCTCTTACCTCTCCCTACTGATCAGTATGATTGCACTTCAAGCCAGAACATAAGAAAAGCTGTAACTCCCCAGAAAATCAATGGTGAGAGCTGCAGCTCAGTATCAGGTAATACCTAAAACTGGAAAGTTTCAACTGCCAGAGGCTTGCCCTGCAGGAAGATGCTCCCAAGGGATTACACTATTAGCACAGGAATATTTCAAGAGAATGGAAAAAATACAGTGAGAATATTCCAAGTTCGGGATTTTGCTTTTCATTCTGCAGAGAGCTTCAGATGCTCCTCAGCACATACATCATACACAGAGAACATCTTACATGCACCTGCACACACACACAGACACAGAGAAGCCCCAGAGAAACCTCACTCCTGTAACAAATCAAAATCCCCTTGCTTTTTAACTCCAAGAAAAGCATTCCCACATAGCCCTGCTTGCTCTAGTAAATAAAATTACATTCTAGCCAATTACTAAACCTGTGTGCAGCACTGAATAATTCAGAAGGGGAAGGGGAGAAGAGACAAAAACAACTTGGATGAGAACAAAAAGTATATATGGACTTTTATGAATGCAGGAGGCTTGACCGGTTGCATTAAGGTTCTCAGACACAACCAGTTATGAATACTCCTTAACCGTCAATTTAGGTTAACATAAAGATCCCAAAGAAGCAAATAAAGTTGCCTAAAATCAGTCTAACTTGACTTTTGCCTCATTAGCTTATACCTGACGGTACAGCCTGTAAAACCACTCCAAGCAGCTCCCCCGAGAAAAGCATTGCTGGTTCCCCAGTAGCTACTGACAGCTTTTAAATCCCTTTAGCCCTCAAAGAGGAAAGGCAGCTGAAAGAGGACAGTTGGATCCCTGAAATAAGGACAGTCCGATAAGTACTGTGCAAATATATCAGATTTTATTACTCTTTTATGGAAATAATAACAGACATTCATGTAGAAACATATTAAATAAATGCAGTCAACAGTTCAAATGCAAAAATAAATATAAAGTCCAGCAGCTCAATGCATCTAAAACAGCTCATTTCTTCTAACGAATAGAAAAGATTTTTTTTTTTCTTTTAAACGAAGAGTTTCATACAATCAAATAGAAACGAAGATACAAGCGCTTTCTTAGAAAACATCCTAACCCGGCTGCCCGCTCCGGGCACTGCTTGGCCAGCGGCGGGTCGGCTCCCTGCAGAGCAGTCCGTGCCAGCGCCGCCGAGCCGGGCAGGGTCCCGCCGGGTCCCGCCAGGTCCCGCCGCCCTCAGAGGGCTGAGTCCGAGTCGCTGGAGTCCAGGCTGTTGCGGAGGCGGCAGCTGCCCAGACGGTCCCGCTGGATGCTGAGGTTCTGGGTGCTTCGCCGCAGGCACTCCAGAGACTGCAGGAAAGACTTCTTGGCCTTTTCCTCCTCCATGGGGGACACCCCCTCCTCCTCGACCTCCTGGATCTCGTCGAAAGTCACCGGCTGAGTCTTGAAGCGCGACTGCCGCGGCCGCCGCAGCTTGCCCTTGGGAGCCTTGGCAGGGCGGGCGGGCGGCGGGAACTCCTCGGTCACGCAGACGAAGTGGGGCATCACCGCCTGGTAGTTGGAGCAGACGCCCATCAGCTCGGCCGGCTTCGCGGCCATCCTGCCGCCCGCGGGAGCGCCCGCCGCGGGGGCCGGGGCCGGCGGAGCGGAGCGCGCTGCCTCGGCCGTGCCGGGCACCGAGGCAGGGACAGGCCCCGCGGAGCGGTGCGGAGCGGTGCGGAGCGGTGCGGAGCGGTGCGGAGCGGTGCGGAGCGGTGCGGAGCGGTGCGGTGCTGTCCGGAGATGCGCGGGGGGCAGCGGATGCGGCGCGGAGCGCGGTGCGGTATGGAGTGGCGTGCAGTGCGGTGCGGAGGCGATGTGCGGAGCAGATGTGCGGTACGGAGCGGAGCAGAGTTCGCGGTACGGTGCGGAGGCTCGGTGCGGTGCTCTCCCGGTGCCTCAGCGAAGCCGCTGCCGCTGCCGGGCGCCCGCAGCGCTATATAGGTGGTGTGGCCCCGCGGGAGCATGCTCAGACGGCAGCACGCCCAGACGGCAGCGGAGCCCACTCGCGGCTGGCCCCGCGCCCCTCCTCCCGCCTGACGTGTCCCCGCACCGCTGTCTCCGCATCGCCGCCCC
This sequence comes from Acropternis orthonyx, assembly GCA_035583155.1. Lineage (NCBI taxonomy): Eukaryota > Metazoa > Chordata > Aves > Passeriformes > Rhinocryptidae > Acropternis > Acropternis orthonyx. Next base: position 22,534,232 of record JAWWEU010000158.1, on the reverse strand, counting down.
CGCGGCGGGGGAACCGCCGGAGGAGCCGCCGCGCTCGGTCCTGTCGCCCCTTCCCGAGCGCCCGCCTCCTCTCCCCTGGGCACCGCCGCCCGTTCCGAACCCTTCTCCCCAGCACATCCCTCGTCTGCCCCGCGGAGCCCAGCGGAGCTTCAGGCAGGTCCCGAACAGCCACAACACTAGTTCAGCTTTCTGCGTCTCACCTCTCAGCTTTTCTTTTTATCAATACCATGATTTCCATGGCTGTGAAAGAGTACCGGCAGACTCGTCACATCAGTTTTCTGCTGATCGCTACCTTCAGAGTAACATACCCATGGTTAAAGGAAACCCCGAGGCAAGCCCAAATCTGAATAACCTAATGCTACTGACCCACATCTAAACTACAGAGATCACACAGGATGGTCACAGACAAGAACCATCAGCAGCTGTGGGGTAAGCTGGACTCTGGGATCTTGTTCCCAATCCTGCCACCTCTAACATAGCTTAAACACTTGCTTCAGTGTGACTCCATTTTCTTCCTTTTAGAAGGGATCCTAAAATTTTCCATTCCCCTGTGAGCTCTCTTCTTTGTATGATGCAGAATCAGATCCTCAGACAGAACATGGCATACAAGTACTACTGAGCCGAACCAAAAGCTTGCAAATTAGTGACGGCGGGAACTCTGCTCTAAAGCTGTGCATGCCAAGGACTCTCAGTGATGGAAAAACCCAACAGCATAAGAAAAACATACGATAGGAATAGGAAAGGAGCTGGAGGGAAGCAGAGTAGAAAAGCATGAAGGAGGAAGAGCCTGAAATGGTAAGTCTGTCCCCTCTTCTGGGCTAATGTTAGACTATTCCCATAAAGACATTCTCCAGTATAGTTTCACCCACTCGAGGATATTTTTGAAGCTTGGTTAGGAACTGGGAAGGAAGCAGAGGCTTAGCAGCATTATCAGGAATCCTGGTCTGTGCTGCCAAGGGGACAGGGACAATGCATCCAGGGCCATGAGGTTTGCTGAGCAGTCAGTGTTCAGTGTGCACAGGTGGCACAGCACTGCAGTGGGGAGATGCCAGCACCCGTTGGCCCATGGAGGGATCTGCACTCACCAACCCCAGCACCCTGGGTCCTATGCCCAAGCTGGGGCACCTGCAGCCAGTGCAAGTTTATTGCATTTTGCCATAAAACATGTTGTTTGTGCAGAGAAAGGCAAAAGCTCTGGAAAAACTCCAGAAGTTTACATACAGCATACACATCCTGTGCCACAGTCCAGCACAAAGAAATGGCCTTATTTTTTGAGTTCACCATCAGAAAGTCTCTACATTGTCTTCAGGTAAGGTGTGGGACTCCTCCTTTCAAACTGCCTTAGCAGTGGCAGTATTTCAGGACCTGCACTGGAAACAAACCCTTGTAAATTACAGCCCTGTCTCAAATGGGGTAAAATTAAACAAGAATACAGTTTTAGGAGAGAAGGGACAAGAGACCCTTGCAAGTGTGTTTCCAGAAGGCTGCCTCTTTGCCCCTTGCCAGTGTTAAAGAAACACGAAGAGCCTTGGCTTTATGAAAGACCTGGCTTCCTGGACCCCCAAAGCAGCTTTAGGGCCAGGTTCAGTTTGAAGCTTTTTTGTTGGGAGATACAATTAGCTTAATAAGGGAACAATTTTCTGTTTGGTCAAATTGAATTATTCCAGCTTGCAGAAGGCTGTGGTTTTTACTGTTGATTTTAATGGCTAAATTTAGCCCATACAGCCCTGCTGCAGTACAACAGTTTTCTCTCCAAGAGCTCCATTTACAACTGCTTTAATTCCTGACAACTTGGTTCTGCAGCACGGTGAGGGCCAAACTTTCCTCAGTACAGCCCTCCAAGAAGATGAGCCTTATGACCAGTTTGGAGGACTTCTGGGGCAGAGCTTGTCTATCCTGTGGAAACGAGGTGACATAGAAGCCTTGTTCTGGCAGTGGAGAAAAGCATCTCACATTCATTTGAAGCAAGGTAAATTTAATCTGCTCTAGTCCAAAAGGATCCAAGGTTCTGCTGAAAAAAGGCTGGTTGGCTTGATATCTGAAATTCAACACATGTATCCCCAGTCCAAACTGCCTGTCTGCTTTCCTGCAGAAAGTTTTGTATGAAGGCAAACTCAGGTAGAGCAAACATTTAATTCCCTCAAAAATATGATTATTAAATGCTCTGGGAAATTTCAACGCTGAGTTGGACGAAGATTACCATGGTAATAATTGGGAGGCTTTGAAGATTTGAGACAATTCAGAAAAAATATCCTGTGACATAATCCCCCAAGTTAGATCTGCAAAGTGCTCATGTAAAAACTATATTTATTCCAGTGGTTTAAATCATGACTTCAATCTCAGTGGCTCCCGGTATTGAAATGTGACCACATGGTATAGATTACAGAAACTGTCCGCCACATGGATCATCAGATCCTGCATAGTACAGGGCTGAAGTCACACTGTACACCAGGACAGTGCACAGGGGCTGGAGGGAACCTTCACTCAGAGCTGGGAACATTTCAAATGTGTATTTGTGGCCTTGGGAAGTTAAAATACCAGTTTCATAGGAGAAGAAACAACTAACAGCACCATGGCAATTAATTTGTCATCTGTTCATTCGTTTAACAATGCGATTATAGGAAACACACACAGCCTATTAATTATCATTTCTCTTGCTGGCTATCAGATTGAATGCCACAGAAGGGAAAGAAAAGATTAAGAAGAGGATGGAGGGAGATACCCACCTTTTCCTGTAGGAAAAGAAACTTTTGAAGGGCAGGACTTTTACAGAAACCACCTGTAGTTGGGCAATCCCAGTGTGGATACTCTGAACACCACAGTTTGTGTCCTGAAACAGAGCAGTAACCCTGGAGTGGTAACCCTGATGTTGGAGTTGATGGGGTCCCTTGAGAGCCAGCAGCATAAGCTGCTTGCCAGCAGGATACCTTAGCCCATCCCCAGCATGCAGGTTTCAAATATCCTCTCAAAACATACTTGAGAGTAAAAGCTGCCTCTTGCTGTCCTGGCAGGTGGCATTTCCAGCCATACTGCCACACCACCACACAGCACCTCACTGTGCACATCTCCACTTAGCATTCTGCTCTGTGAACTCATTTCCATCAGGAGATAGGAACGAGTTGCTGTTCCTTCTCCAGGACAATTCACAGCCTGAAACAACCATTTTTAAAACAGTAATAAAAACATTCAGCTAACTGCAACCTAACAGATACTGGCTTACAAACTGGAAAGGACACAACAAATAAAACAGGCGGTCAATACAAACTACTTCTGAAAGCAGAAGATAAGTCTTCCTGTCTCTTGCTCTGCATGCATATATGCACATTTGATTTAAACTTGAAATTGCAGCTTTCTGACAGGGGAACCCAAGTCACTCAACAAGACCCAGCTGAAACTCACTCTTAGGCTGCTGCCTGGAGAAAAGCAAACTGTTGTTTCTTTCTAGCTATCATAACAAAACAGCAACACAGAGTGCAACTTAACTGGGCAGCCAGGCTCTCCAGCACATGCAAATGCATTTACACCGGGGAATTAACTAACAGCTTGCAAGGGATATGCACTCATGGTTGCCATATCCCTTTCCTTATGTATTTTGCTGGATATCCTTTACCTTCCTTTTCAGTGTTTCCAGTCCTTCTTATCATGCCAATGTCCTCCTTACATGATGACTGCTGTGAAAACCCCTCTGGAGAGCATCAAAGACATTCACATCTAGCCCAAGCTATCCATCTCAGATGATGGACTATAATGGCCATGGATTGATTTTGCACAAAGACTCCTGACATGTCCCCATGATCCAGTATTACATAATCCATTGTAAAACTCTCCACCCATGGGAGGTACTAGGTGTTTCCACCTGAACTTGAGTGTATATAACTCATGGAATCTTTGAGTTTTGTGGACTTCTCCCACCCCCGACGGATGAAGACCATCACTTCAACCAACAGACATGGAAGCAGCAGCTGGATCCAGTGGGTGGTGACTGTATCTTTCTACTTTTATCCTTTCTTTCTCTCTCTTTGCCTCATACATTTTCTTAAGTGTTATTTTTATGTCTTTATATTGCTATATTACTATAGATAATAACAATCAAAACAGCTACACATCTGTTTTCCTTTGCAAGCAAATTGTTCTAAAATCCTGCGTGTGTTTGTATGTATTTACAAACACCAATCATTCTGTGTCATATCACTCTAATCTGCTCCAAAGGATCTATTAACAAGAACCTGGGTTACCCTTGCCTGCTGGGGCAGGTTGTAATAGGACTTCAGTAGCCTTTTAACACTTTTTCCCTTTGAAATAAATAAAAGCCCAGCCAGGCCAGCAATTGACTGTCTGAGGGTAATCATACAGTAAGGATCACGCACATGCACACTCACAGCTGGGCAGCCAACAGGGCAACATGCAGCCAGCACTTTAAATGCTTGACATGTCCCTTGAAATACTTTTCTAGAGACAGATCCCTTACATTCCCTAGGCCATGCCAAGGGGCATCCTGCCTGGCAGCACTTGGGGGCAGCCATGGGGAGCCAGCAGCACAGATGAAGAATAAGCATATTTTCTCTCTGAAGCAAGCAGGTATTGGCAGGGCCTTAGCTGCAGATCAGAAATTTCCATAGGCAAGAGAAGGTTGGGCTTGTTCTGCAGCACACTCTGCTTCCAGCCTCCTGCAGGCTGGGGCTCTCCTTCACACCCTGATTTTTGTCCCCTACAGCAGGAGATAAGGGAGAAGCCTCAGGTAATAAGGTGTGAGAAACCTCCCCAACAGCACTTAACATATCTTGGAGGGTAGATACATTCAGCAATGCACCCGTGAGTAGCAGCAGGGGGCTCGGGTCCCTGCTGGGACCTTTGCAGGCAGCTTATGAAAAATTATTTCTCCTATAGACACTTCCACGAGAAAGCTCTTCACAATGTACCAGGAAGTTGCTGGGAAGGGCAAGTTCTCTGAGGGATGTTTCCAACTGAATGTGTTCAATGCCTGAACTGTAGGTGCATGGATGGATTTTTACATCTCCCCAGGCAGTCTGCACAGAAATGGTGCCACCTTGCCACTTACAGAGGTTTCAAGATAATTCTCTGGAAAAATTAACATTTTAAGAGAAAAGAGTTTTCTCATTTTTGTATGTCTCATTTTTATACATTTTAGCTGAAAAATTTCTTTCCAAATCAAACTAAAGCAATCAGTGAGAAATTCAGGAAGGTTATTGATTCCCAAATTTTTCTTTTTACAGATAGTTTCATGGCATAGTCGTCCTCAGCCCATCCCTGAAGCCCAGCTCCTTCTCTTCCCTGTACCTGCTGTGTTTCCTGTTCCCTCTTCCTCAGTCCCAGCCACTACAGTTTTAGCAGGATCCATGTGAGCCCAGACCCACCAGCTCAGCAATGCTTACTGGCACAGGGACACTGTGGTGTTCACCATCCCTGAAGGTGCCTCTCACTAGCTGGGAACGGACATGTGACCAGATCTGGGAGCAGGACCATGTCCTTCCAGCTCAGCAGCCAGCACTGCAGGATGAGGATGTACCTACAGCATGACTGTAGGTCATGATAAACACTCATCAGTACCTGTGAGAAGCTCATGAACAACATAGTTAATACAAAGCATGTGCGTTTAAAGCTCCTACCCCCTCAAGTATCTCAGTTTCAGTCTTCCTGACTCTTTACAAGCTGCAATAAATCCCATAAAGCTTCTGCCCAATGCCATTAGGACAAAGTGTTGACTAAAATGAATTAATGCTTCTCACAGAAATGTATTATTTTATTCTCTATACAGAATTGCTTTAATTGTAAAGTGATAGCTCAAGTGAAAAGTCAGTGTTTCATTAGCACCTCACAAGTTAAAGCATTTGGCTCTCATCACACCACTAGCAATAAATGTAGTAACAAAACTCTGTTTTGAAAGAGAGCTGCAAAGTGTTCTCGACAAAAATTGCTGCATTAAATTTCTCTTGTTTGGCCTGACAGGCATCAGACAGGATGGCAGCTTTTCCCAGCCCTGTTACTAATGGATCAGGACATGGTGCTACAAGGATACAAGATAAACCTGCTGTTCAGGCAACTGTAGACAAGTGACTGCAGAAAACCCAGCTCTTTAAAGAATGGAACTGTACTTTAAACAAATGAAGAGACTGACAGCTTTGAATATTTCTGCTGGGTCAAGTTGCTGCCACTTGGAGTAAAAATAACCTCTAACCTCCCATGGCTTTAACTGTATTACCATGTCTTGCTGTTACTGTGATACTATCAATTAAGCAGCGCAGAAATTAGTATTTCCAGTTCAGCTCTTTCTATCCCAGGTTCAAAATATGGAAGAAATGTTTTGCCCCACGAAATTCTTTAAGAAGTTTGGGCGGGGGGGGGAAACACCAAACCCCTTTTGTGTGCGGGGGAGAACTTTGCTGATGAATCCTTTGACTTCCCAGCCTTCCACACATGGTCCATGCTGAGCTGGGGCTGATGGCCAGGCATACTGTGCTGCCTTCCAGGCAGCATGTCAGATGGAGGAGCAAAAATGCCACTGGCAAGGGAGCGAGGAGGGGGTGGATTCCTCCACTCCAAGCCAGGGAAGTCCAGTGTAATCCACAGCTGTCAAGAGCACAGAGCACTTGTCTTGGTTTCTCTTCTGTACTCAACTGCTGAGCTTTGCAAGAGCTGAAGAAACTGAATTATTTCTGGGACTTCCCATCCTCTCTCAGATTTGGACAAAACTGACCACACATCTCAAAACTAGCAAGGGGGGCCTGACCAGCAGAGACCATGGCCACAAAGGCTCTGGCTGCTTTGGAGGTCAAGCAAAAGGAAAATCTTTTCTATATGAGTCAAGATTAAAAATCTTAAATTGGTATTATAAATCAGATCTTAGCACCTTTGATTTTATCTTCCATTTTCTTCTGCAGCTAAAAACACTGCAGAACATCCATATATTTCAGCAGAATAAATTTAATTTTTTCCTCTCTTTTTAAGCCTATTTGTAAGCAATCAAGAAAGAAATCAGCCATAGCCTAGAGATTAAAACACAAGTTTCTTGACAATTGAACTATCAGACTTCAAGTAACCTAATCCTGGAGACTTTTTTACTCAGTCTAAACCTTTCTGGGGACTTTAGACAAAAATTGCAACAACCACAGTAGTAAATTGCTGAGTCATAGTTCAGCAACTGAAGCCTTGCTTTGCAGAGGGGAGCCAGAGTGGTGCTAATGCTGACAAGCAGAAAGCAAAAAAAGAGTAACTCCATCCCTGTCAGATGAAAGCCCATAGCACCCAAAGCTGAGGAACGATCTGGTTAACATCAGGAAGCAGCTTTTCTAAGGTAAAATAGAGCCACTTTAGTATCTGCAAGGGAAGTGAAGCCAAGAGACAACTGGTGAGGTCACCAAAGGAAAAAATAATCAGTACAAAACACACAGACATTACAGGGAAGCAGCCAGTGCTCAGGCTGTTTTATTCTACCTGTGGCTGCTGCCGCACCAAGATGCCATGTCCTGCATCCAACCTGCACTGCCTCACTCCATCAGTTTCCTTGCCCTGAGGCCTAGGAGGATTTCTTCATGCTGGCTTGTCAGCCTGTTGCAGAGTAGCAACCTCTTCTCTGGTCTGAGCTGTGATGGCTTCATCAATGCTGGGAAAGTGTCGATACTGGCAAATTCTGCCATAGGTAGTTTGTCAGACACTGCCCTACTGATGTGCCTGCTGCCTCCCTTGCCCTGAGCAGGGGAGGGTGGGTGGGTACCAGTGCTGCATCCTGGCCACACTGAGCCTGCAACCATCCACTGCTTCCCAACACTACCAGGCAATTTCAAATCCCTCTTCCACTATCAGACCTTTCTTCTCCAAAAAAAATGGAGTCTGCATCTTGCAGTGCCTCCTTTAAGCTCCCTGCAGATAACTCAAGCTAAAGGTATGCCATACCGGTCAGGCAGTCTTGTCTCCTTCTCAGCATAGTGCAGAAATCCAGCACGCATCTACCTCCAGAAAGCAGGACGTGGGAGAAGGAACTGGGAGCCCTGTAAACTCTGCAGCCTAACAAACCAGGCAGCAGGCTGGAATTGTGGGTTGTGTATCTAGGCCAGTACACCCTCTGGCAAGTCACGTCTCTTCTTACTGCTGTTTTATCTTTTGCTCTCTGCATCACAAGCTCTTCAGGGCAAGAAGCCTTCCCACAGCCCTCCCTAATGATGACAAAGACCCAATGGCCAGTGATCAAGTCACAGCTACAAATCCCATTCCACCCAACACCAGGGCTCCTTCTAGGCTGTGGCTTCTTCCAAGTAGCCTCTTTTCTGCTCTTTTTTGCTGTAAGGGATCAGGCTCTGGCAGCTTACGTCTCAAGGTCGGCCACTGCAGGTTGCACAGCAGCCTGCCTTAGCACATGGATGTTCCTGGAAACACATGCCCAGGGGCAGAGGACTGGCACTGGCATCTCAGAGATCAGCTGTAATGTCAACCCACTCTTCAGTGTGGACCTATGTGATGTCTTCACCATGGGATTAGAGCAACAGATTAAGTAACACCCTCTGTGATCAGCAAAGCAGTTGCACACACAGCTACAGGAAGAAACAACTTTTGGTTGAGCATCATTCTGGATCTAGCATGCACTGTCAGGATGAACCCCTGCGATGTGAAGACTCTGCTCAAGGTCTTGCTCAGCCAGCAAAACCTCCTGTGTGAACAGAACAAAGTTTTTGTTTCTGCCACAAAATGTAAATCAAACAACGGGGGCCAAGGGGCCCAGAAACAGACCTCCTTGCTCCTTATTCTGATTAAAATTCAATGCAATCTCCACTTTCTTTACTTAAAACAAGGCCTCCTAGCTCCCAAGACATGACTTTCCAGCGTGAGCCACCAAAGACCTGCCAGTTTCAAAGGAGTTTGTAATAACTCCACAAAGCTGTACTGAACGCTACACAGAAGAACGAGGTATATTAAATAGGGAAACAGGGGACAAAGTCCTTTCATGTCCAACTGCTACTGAGCCCCTTTATAACCCTCGCCAGTCACTCTCAGGTGTGCCAAGAAGAGATGATACCTGCAAGATCTCAGCAGAAGTTACATGCAGGGAGGACAGGACAGGGAGCTCCAATTTAAACAAACGATTCAGGTTGCTATGGAAACCTCAAGGACGGAAAAGCAGCACCTTGAAAACAAAACATAGTGAGGCAGATTTCATATCCACTCTGAAAAGGTTTATGACCAGAAAAGGCAAAGTGGGTGTTAAACGCCTTTTAGCTATGGCAATAGTAGCAGCACTTGAGGAGGAGGCGTTACAGATTTGCAGCACCCATCATACGTACGTCTTCTGTCCCAAACCCCAGGAGAACAATCCTCTCTACCTTGGCAATACTACAGTATGAAAATTCTGATTTCCTAACCCCTTCCTGGCACCCACTCTCCTTCTACATTACTACTGTAGCTATAAATTATTATATGCAGCTATACTAAGCTCATCATGGTAAATGGAAAATATACAGCTAGAATTAATCTGACCCAGAATAAAATTATCTGCAACTTTAATCAAAACTGAAAACCCTAAAGAGTTTTCACAGGAAAAAAAAAAAAACACCACAGAAGAGAAATTACAAACTTTGCTATTGATTTTAAATGGCATGTGCTCAGATCAACCCAGCATGGCCCAACAGCGCAGTATTCAGTCAGATATACTCCAACCTCACCATGAGTTTGTGCTTGAACATTCAAGTATTCTGTCATGAAATGACTACCACAAGTAGCATGGAGACAGCGTGATTCCCAACACCAATGTGGTTAATTAATATTATTGCTTATACAGGTGTTAAACAAATGTATGGTTACATATTGTTGATGAAACCAGCTGTGGTTTTTTTTCAGAACAGCTCTATCCTGCAGGCTACCACCCATCCTTACCGAAAACAGCTTCCATTCATATCTTATCATTCCATTCTCATTCTTACCATCAAGTCTGAGGGCCATTAATGTTAGAAAAGATGATGGCTGTTTCAGAAAAGGGAATTTTAACTGCGGTTACTAATAGACTCCCATCTGTTTGAAAGCCACAGACAGTGAACAGTTTTGAGGAACACAGTTTTTGAGCTTTTTTTGGAAGAGACACACATACTCTGCTGAAATCTTTAAGGTCCCTTCCAACCCAAAACATTCTGTTTCTAAGAAACAGGAAAAAAGTAAACCCACAGTTTATATCTTCTACATAAAAAATAATCACACCTGCAGCAGGGAGCATATGAGATATACCTAGACATAAATATGAACAAATGACCATGAAAGGGAGAGGGGAAACGAAAAGGCTCCAAAAAGCAGTTTGTGAGACACAGGAATACAAGGAATATGGAAAATAATATTCAGAGGGGTTCTGTAAGCAAAGCAGGTCTTAGCATCTGCTGCAGTACCCCATATGGACAGAGTCTGGTGATAACAGTAAAAACAAAAACTACAGGCAACCTCTCTGCCCTCAAATCCTCTGTACATATGAACAATGTATTTTACTTCAACTTACTGTAGTTTGAGTTTAAATCATTTTTCAAAACCTTTTTGGCTGAGAATATTGTACTGTCAAAACAGTCCTGGGAAGGAAGAAAGGAACCTTTATAACTGGAAAATAAGTCTTTTGGGTGGCATTTTTAGAAATACTGTTTTCAAATCCATGTAACTAGGGAAAGGTTCCTCCACCTATCTTTATGTTAAAAAATGGAACCTAAATGCCTATTTACCATTCTAAATATGCTGCCCTCTGCCCCTGACTCCAACAGCAGAAACACATGAACAGTACACAAGAAATTTTCATTTCATTTCTGCCCTGGTGTCTAGTGAAAAATCTTTAGGTACTGTGGGAACACCACCAGGCTCAAGACTTCTCGAGTTTCACTTTTGCACACGCCCATTTTAAGAATTGCAAGAGTGCCTGCAGCATTCAGGAACAAACTTCTACCTACAGGAAAAACATCCTTGCAGCAAGACCTCCTGAGGAGATGTGGGCTGGAATCTCCTCTGCTCAAAGCCATTTCCTGCTGTTCCGGCAGGCAGAAGGTTGCAATCTGCTGCCACTTGGCTAGGTGACTGTTTTGGGGAGGAGGTGGGGGGAGGAAGGAAGGACCCACAAGTTCCCAGCTGACAAAGAAACTTGACCTCTAAGCCAACTGTTTCCCTTGCAGCCAGGACATTCAGGACAGGCAGAGGATTGATGCCATATGCCTTCTCCTCACTGTCAACCAGATTTGGATACAGCACAGTCGACACATGACAGAGAGCAGAACACAGTAGACTCCAGCAACAAAAAGGTATGACCGATCAGAATTCTGGGCATAGAGCACTTCTCTTATAAATCATTTTATTATCGGAAAAGAAAACCTGGTCTTCTCCCAAATCAAAGGAAGTAAAGAAACTGCTAACATTGTAAACTGAAACCAAGAATATAAGTGAAAAACTGCTCTTCCACAACAGCATCAGCCCTCCAGGGCCCTACCATTAGTTATGTGCCATAGATTCATTGAATTCAAATGAGTTTCAATTTCCATAAGCTTAGGTTTGGGGGTTTAAGAATTCCCAACTCATCCTCATCTCCTCTCTCTAGAAGCATGACTGCTGTTCACACAATGAAAATATAAATGCAGCTTGTATGACCTGATAAAGGCTGAAGTGTTGCCTTCCCAGAATATCTGGAGAAATTAGAACTGCCCCTTGGTTAAGGAAAAACACTCTGTCAGGACTGCCAAACCTGGACACATGTCCAAGTATGTGCACAAAGCTCCAGTGACCCAGTGAAAGTAAAGATCTGCTTCCTTCAACATTGATTCCCAAGAGATACATCACAGAGTCTACATCTTAGATTCAAAAGCAAGGAAGTAACATTAAATATACTCCAAAAGCATACTTTTATACCAACTGGGATGAAAGTGAAGACATCATTAGATAAAGTAAGTTTTCTAATAGCATTCATTCATTTTTGAAGAATAATGTATGGTGTAGAATGTATGGTAGAGAAGCTGCTTCTAGAAAAGGATTCTGCCCAATTTCAGATCAGAGAGGCCGAAATGGCTCAATGGTATGTCCTTTAGGTCATCAACAACAATAAAACATAGGCATAACTGACTATTTATAACTTGACAGTTCTCATCAGCTAAGAATTTAAACCACAGCAAATGCTGGCTAAGAAAAGACAGATATTTCCTAGACACCAGCTTATTCTTACACTGAAGACGGATGTTAGCTTGCTTAACAATTCTAATGTGTTACCAGGCACAGAGTATTTACCTGTGCTCAGATCCTACTTCAGCCAGACAGTGAAGACAGACCAAACTTATGTTTTTATCCTGTACAGTGGATGCCATTTAGGTGCAATGTCCATGCAGGCAGCATACCTGACTTAACATTCAGACTGCAGCCATCAGCTCACTGCTTCCCACCAAGAGATGAGTCATACCTGCAGCAGGAAAACTTGAAGAATTCTGGCAAGTCAACCTAGAATCAGGCCTGAGGTGCTGACTGCCAATCTGTAACGACAGAGGTTCAAGAGATAACCCTCCAAGTAATATTCTTTAATGCAGTATGCATTGACCTAGAAGCAGTATCACCACTGTGAGTACTGTGCCTGGTGTTACTACACTCTACTTAGTGTGGATTTGCAATTCGCTTACACTGTATTATAATAATTTAGTTCCAAATATTTGGACCAATTCTTCTAGGCATCAAATCTGGCAGCAGAAGCCTAATTTTTAGAGATGCTGACATTTTCTGTCCCACCTGAAATCAATGGAAGCCATAACTTAGCTGTGCTAAAAACAAAATATAAGCTAAGAATTTATCAGCAGATTCTGCAAGTAATTTTTTCCCATCACTTCATGTCCATTTTTCTGCCTGAGACACAGAAGTAACAGTTTTAAGCCAGCAGTGATGGAGGACTGCTACTACTCCAACAATGGGCAGGTCCAACCTGAGCGATAAGAGTCATGGCACAGGTCTCTGTTACTTTCCTTTGCTTTGGCTTGTCTACATGGATAAACAGAATAAAGTCTGACCACAGAGTGCATAGCAGAAGAGAGCCTTAACCCTCCATTGTACTAGACACTAATATGATTCAAGTAGTTATTTAAATTATGAAACTGATTGCTTAATTGGAAAAGACTCTGCAACCCACAGACAAAGAGCAATGAACTGCCCCTTGGTAAAATGAGTAATACTTGGAGATCATCACCGAGTACAGCTTTCTTATTTCCGTACACACACACATTCACAGAGCTGGCTTTATACCAGAGAATCCCATCTTGTTGTTACTTCAAACAAAGATCAGTACTTGGGGGTAAAGGAGAGACAAGACAAGGTGTAAAACTATTTTCTCCAGATGGGACCTCTCAAATCTTTCACATGCTTTGTGTTCTTGTAAGAACAATCATTGTTTTTTCACAAACTTAGAGCCTGTGATCTAGTATCATCCAACAGCATATAATTTCTGTCTACATAACACAGGCATCTTCTGATTGCCAAAGATCTTCATAATATCGACTCTTTTCCCCATCATGTATTTCAAGCAACTCTGTTCCTGTAAGGTTCCCTTTGAATCTGTAGCAATCTGAGGCTCTGGATCTGCTGTGGCTGTATATCCAATGATGTTCAAAGTGCCTCTTCACTTCCCATCTCCATCAGATTCTGGATAAATGATCCTAAAGGTCAAGTTTATCCGTGCATCTCTAGAATGGTACTCCTTAGGCACTCGATGCTGTAAGTGGCATTGGGGTGGGGTGGGGGGGCAGAGAGGGGAAGAGAAAAAAAAAAACCAAAACATGAGTTCGTACATTTAAAATACAGGTAATCAAACAATGGACAAAGCCTTCATTTCCTGTGATGGTTTTTTATTCACATTTCTAAACATTTAGGTAAGGCAAAAAAATCAGGTTCTGACTGCTCAGGGACACTGAAAACAAAAGGTCTTTGTACATTACTATAGACTTAAGTTACAACTTTTTTTGATATTCCAAGTTCCTATACTGATTTTGCTCTTTCCACTGCAGGTTGCAACCTTCATTGCTGAACTTCAATGCTGGAACATCTGGGCTGATTCCTATTGCATCACTTAGCACTTGAAGGAAAACCCATTGTTTCTTTGGGTGCTTTGAAATTCTGAGGCAGAAAACAACACTGATGCCCTGGAAAACAATTGTGTTACTGCAAGTAGGATGTCCCGTACCCTTATGGGAGTGCCTCAGGCATATCTGGAAAACTGCATTGTAGGTAAAGCACAAAAACAGTGCCAAGGAGTTCTTACCTGCCAATCCTCCTGGGTAGCTCCTTCCATCATCAAGAGAGTTCCATGATCAAGGGGGATTTTTAGTCTTTCTACATAAGTACAGTCTCCGTTCTCTTCCTGAAAATAAACATTAGACACTGAAGAAGCAGGCAAGTGCATTTGGTAGAAAACCAGTTTTCTACAGCACAACTTGAGAAGCTGTGAGGAGGAGGAGGAAGCTCTTACAAGATCAAGAAGCCTTAACTAAACATTTCTGTATTTCATACAAAATCCAGGAGCTGAGCATTTTAAGGATGGAAGAAGCCATTGTATCTCACTGCCTGTACAACACTAGTGAAGCTCAACAAGTTCCTACATTTAGTGCAAAATTCTGGAGCAAGGCTGCGAAGCTTTTGTAAACATCACTCTCAAAATAAACAGTTCAGTGTGGAGACATTCTGCAAGAGTCACCCTCATTCCAACTTCATCAAAAACACACATCTTCCTGCTATTCTTGATTTGTCTTAGTTGGGACATTACATGCTGGTATTGTATTAGCTGCTGGATGAAGAGCTTTTCCTATCTGAAAGAAAAAAAATGAAAGAATCACCTTTTCCTACTGTACTCTGTAAAACAACTTGTCTTGAAGTGTATCATCAAGACTACTAAAATAGAAGACAAAGAATTTGCAACCTTTTGATATGTCTTTAGATTATGTACAACTTTTTTAAAGCTCAAATACAGCAAGTGGACATAGTAACACCACAGCAGTGGTGATAGCAACTCTCTATCGCTTTGCATATCCCTTCCAATTTGAAATCAGACTAATACAATACTAAGTCAAATTGCTCAGGGAAGTCTATTATGGCAACACAGTTCTTTTCTGTCAATGATGACAGTAACCTTCTCATAAACCCACACTATGCATGACACAAACTATCTTCCAGAATGCCACATGACCAGGTATTATAATGCTCTATGTAATCCTTTAATATTTTCTCGTTTTAGCCTTCAACAGCTGCAGAAAAAAATTGCTATAAAACTTGAACAACTTCCATTTAATATCATGCCTACTTAATGTTGGGGCTTTAATTATTTAATTAATATTGAAATGTGAATAGGAAAACCAAGATGCTCCCCAAACACAGAATGGCAGTATGTATTTTACCTTTTATATATCTCCACTGCTAACTTAGAAAGCTGTCTGGGAAGAATGGAAAGCAATTCTCCAAAATCAGGAATTCAGCTAAGTTTCAGATAAGAAATCACCTGCAAAATACAGGGATTATTTTGGAGAGAGGGGGAGTTAGAGAAATATTTTTATTAGTGTTGAAAGGAAAGGGACTTGAGGTCTTTTATTTTTAAGTTACAGAAAGCCATAGATAGCTTGAAAGTGTAAACTGGATAACAAAAAGAGCATGACAGGTTCTCAGGCTCTGCATTGTACAAGTACAGGGTTAACCTTTTTCAGAATATACTGCATACAGCAAACATCCTGAATACATACTTGCTATTGTACCACTCCCTCTAGAAGCAGAGATACCAGTTTTGGGTTTTTTTCCAAAGAGATCACCAAATCAGTTATTTGTTCTTGAAAAAACCCAAAAGCCTAGAAATACACAATTAATACAAACAAACGAGAACAAATAATTAGGCCAGGTCTGAGCTGCTAAAGCATTACAGTGTTCCTGTAAGAGACAATACATCTTAGACAGCTGTTGAACAAATGCTTTGGATTTTTTTGTTTCTAGTTAGTTGGACAGCATTTTCTCTTTCAGTTTCTTATAATGGTTAATGGACTCCTAAATCATACTTGCTGAGTGCTTAGGAAGAGACAATGCTCAATTATTTCAGGCTCAGCTGAAGGTAGCAATTACTCCAGACTACAAAACCTGTTACTACCAGAGTAGCATTTGTCATGTAAAATGAAACTGTACTTTGTGGGGAGATGAGATGGGAGGTAACAACTTATGTCACTTGTAACAGAAGCAGATCACAAAGAAATTGGAAACAATACAGGACAACTGAGACTGGGAAAATGGAATTATCACAGTAAGATTTAAGGCTGAGGTACAGGTATAGCCAACTCACACGGACAGAAGTCCCACATTTCTGAAACAGAAACAAATGTTACAAGGTCTCCAGACTTCAGCTGTATGTTGAATCATGCAGAAAAACTAACGGGGCTCTGCACAAACCCAACAGAAGAAAACACTAACTGGACATAAAAAGGCAGATACAGTCTTCTGAGAGCCATTAAAAAGACCCAACAGCTCTCATCCAACACATTTTAATGCTTTTACAAACCTCCCATTTTCAAAAATCTTAGAACTAAGTTCCTTGAAGCTTAATTGTCCAATAGCCTACCTTCATGCTGGTTTGTTTTTTTAAAAGATCATGGCTTGCTGAAAAGCTCCAAATAATGAGGTAAAGTAACAATTACTGGGAAAATTCTGTCCTAGACTAAAACAGAGATTGGTTTTCAGAGAAACAACTGGGAGTGTGTGCATTTATAAAAAAAGATGCAGATAGAAGGAAGACTGAAAATTTTCTAAAATGTGAAAGAGCTTGGTTGGGATCAAATCAGTTCGTAACAAGAAAAAGCATCACTTGATGTAAGTGATTCTTTATTTGCACCAATGTCACCTTCTGCTCACATCTGAGATTAGAAGTCCCTGTGTGACATAGATCAAGGCTATTCAATACTGCTGGTGAAACTGGCAGCATTCACTGGCTGTCCACTCCAGACTTCTGCATTTCTTGGGGATACCTCGGGGCCCCAGGCTGTGCCGGTGGCTGATTAAGCTCACTAAATCTCTGGAATCGAGGACAGCTGAAGGCACTCAGAATCATGTTTAAAATGTACTCTTTGCAAAGACAGTGCAAAACATATTTTTAAGCTTCTAGAATTATTAGCCATTTATCTCACTCTATTAAAAATAGAGTGTAATGCCAAAACACATTTTCTTAACTTCAGCAAAAAAAAGGAAAAAATTTCAAAAATAGGTATTATAAACATGACTGCTGATGAAAAGCAGAGAAATACCATTGCATGGCTGCTTTCTGTTTCAGAGGATTACATCATTTCACTTTGTGGATGGACAACAGTGGACTTATTTTTATCTCTTGCTCATCTTGATAAAAAAAGGAATTCTGCTAAGATAAATGATTTAGGAGAAAACATCCTTTTGGCTTAGGAAAGTCAGTATGTAAAAACAGCAGTTACTTTCTGTTTTAAGTGGGGCATCTCTGAGCTTTGTTTTACTTAGAAAAAGAGATTTTTACATCAAGTGGTTTTGTTAAGCCAATTAACTTAGAAAGTTTTTACCTTCTTACATGTCATTACTAACAATGTCAACCAAAGTTCATTTTAGAACTTTTATCCCCAGAGCTGATGTCTGTCAGACACACAGAAAACTCAGTTGAGTTTCAAAGGTCAAGAAGTTTATGAAGGAAATTTATTTTTGACATCTAAGCCAGAAAAGACTTTCTGGTAACAAACATCTGAAGAAGTGCATCAGGTAACTTATGTGCTCACTTTGTAACTCTCTGTATGTATTGCAAAACCAGCTGCTTACAAGAACAAGTATAGCAAAGCAACTGCTCTGCTTTTTGGTATATTAGAAGTTTCATAATCTTGAGTTCCACATTTGATACAATCCAAGCTTTACACTGTCCAAGTACAGTAATTACAGTAACTACAGTTAATAGGTGAGGAACGTTCAGTGTGATTTGATGGGAAGCTGTGAATAGAAAATCTGTAAGTACTCCTGGATTCCATCAAGGTTGTTTTCTTAAAACTGTATCAAAATCAAAAAGAGAAAAGCTCTATTATAAATCTATATATATCCCAAGTTTGTTTCTTAAGTCTCAGGAAAGTTTTTTGCTATAGTAGTAGGGAATGGGCCTGCATAGAGCAGAAGCATCTTCTATTATAAGGAAAAGTAAATGGAAACATCCTGTAGAAGAAAATATAAATAATAACACAGTTATACAGGCAACTGATGCAAAATAATTTTCAATGGCTAAGTCAGCATGAAGAATGCTGGCTTCTAGTCTTCTGTTTCACCTGTTTACCTATTACCAAGAGAATTATCCTTACAAAACTTCAAATCTCGTATTTTTCTGACTTCATCTTGCTTGTATCCCTCTTTTCCAGTTTACTCCTCTACCACCAGCTGTTTAAATATTCTCCTCCACAACAAAGTAGTCTCATCTATCGATACTTCTGCCACTTTTTTCTCTTTATTCTCCCTATCTCTGACAAAGTCCCCACTGTAGTTCTTTCCTTTATGCATTAAGTAATAATGAATATTAGTTATATTCCCCTTTCCTCACATAATACACAGGCCTATCCTTTAATTCCCTCAGTCTTTGTGCAGCTGACCTGGTAGATTGCAAGTGAGAGAGCTCTAAAGCACTGCCATTTCCCTCTCTCCCTGTCGACAGCTTCTCAAGTCCTGCCAACACTGGTGGACACAACCTCCTTCTCCTCTGCAGCCACTGCTGTCTATGAGCCTCCTTCATGCCAATCTAAAAGTTCAATTCTCCTCATTCTGATCTGAATCTCCTTCTACTGTGCTCCACATAATCCCATGTCCATCTTCAATTAGGCCTGTCAGGCCTGTTTCCGGAAGTACTAGATCTTTACCTGCTGCTAGAACAGCTACTCAAGGACAGAAGAAAAGGATCATGCTTCAGTGATTCATTAGAAGGACAGGCCCATATGAAGGCTGATTCTCAGAACACCATGAACATCCCGCTGTTATCTAACACACGTGTGAAGCTCCCTCTCTTCCCAGCACCCATCGGTTTCCTTGGTTACAGATGGAAGAGGAGCAAGCTGACAGCTGGCTTTCTAACTCCCTCCACAGTTCACACAGCAGTTCACCGGAAAACAGCACCCAGCCTACCCTTATGGCACCTGCACCTCTGCAACAGAGCACCTTCCAGCGGATCATGGGAGCTTAGTGGGACATTTAGTACCACCCTTCACTGCTGAACTAACATTTCACACTCAAGAGTCCAGGAGGACCTAATCAGATAACCTGGCATTGTCTCAGGGTTGAGCAATTACAACAGTAAAAAATGGTAGTGAGACTGTATTGGAAAGACCCATCTAACAGAGTGAAATCCATTCCTCTCAAGTAGGAGGATGAAGTCACGTACAAGTGGGACTGGGGGCTTGAGGCTGCGTGGGGAATGGGAGCAGGTCATGGTGCTGCAGGGATAACACACTGCAGACAAGCATGAGAGGACTTGTTGACTAAACCAGTAGCTGTGTCTGAACTGTGCATGAATCACAGCTCTAAAGCAAAGCATTTGTCTCCTGGTCTTGGTGCAGGTAGAGCTACAAGGATGGTGGGGAACACTGTAGACTTTGAACTACCAAGTAGGCATTCAAAAAACCCTAGAAACCACTTAAAGCAAAGGAAAAATATCAGCTGCAACCATATAACTGGTCCAAATAAACAGAAAAGGCCATATTTAGAAGAAAAAAATGCTTAAAAAGAAAAATTCCAGCAGGAAAAATAGAAGAGTTTCTGGTATCATGTTAATTCCCATGAAAAGTTTTCCTTATTCCAGTGGGGAATTTGCACCTGAAATGTACTTTTTGCTGTTTTTACATGCACTGGGATGAAATCCCAGGGAAGATTTCTACTTATCTGCAAGGGAAGCTTGTTTAAGAAGATTCAATAGGCTATGCATGTCTCTACACTCCTTTACCCATTATTATATGATGAACACTTACTCATCCAGTACAGTACTCAGTAAAAAGAAAAACAGAGGACTGAACCTTTCCTTCCCCTCACCCTAGAACAATTTTCAGGAAAAAAAAATTACCACCTGCATCTAAGTAACTTTTCTTTTTTTTTTTGTTTTTGACAACGGAAGAAAAGATTTCATTGTGTGACTGTTTCAGAATGGCTTATATAAATGCCATCAAACTACTACAAAACAAATGTCAAAATTCACACAAACATGCACAAAAGAAACAACCCACCAACACTATTAGTTGTCTTTTCAGTTAGAAAAACAAGATTTTATTCACCAGTAAGTTCATCCACATTTCAAGATATAATCTGGAAAATATTTGTAGAGATACCAATGTGAACTGAAGTCTCTGTAGGCTCTGATCTAGTACTCTTCAAGAGACCTTCAAGATGTGACCTCAATTGTGGTACATACCATTTGGTACACAGTGCATGATCCCACAGAGGCAACTACCTTTTTTTTTCCCCCAGTACCATTTATCCATAGCGATGTTCTACCATAGTAATTCTCATCTTGTATGTTCATTATGTCTTTCAAACCAAAATACTTAAAAGAGCTTACAAGAGCAGAGGGAAACAAAGGCCTTTGAAACCTTAGAATCTGAAACAGTAGAATGTTGGCCCTTAAAGACGTATAATTTTGGGAGGAAAAGTATTTACTTTCTCTCCTCAGTGAAGACTAACTCTGGGAAACCCACTGTGCTGATACTGGCAGATGACAAACCAGGAAGAGCCCAAGTGCCTGTGATGAATATTAATCTGAATTCCTTTTCCCTAGATTACATTCCTCTTCCTGTAACTTGCTTTTGAGCAAAGTAATGATCCAACTTCAAGTATCTATAATCAGCTTTAACTTTCTCTTAATGAAAGAGAGCATGCTATAGTACAATAGAGTATGAACATGACTTCTTTGGTGATACAGCCTAAAAGGTTGTAATTTCCATTAGAGCCTCTTGTAACTCCCGCTTGGCAAAGCATCTAGTGTCATAGGATGCTCTCAGAAAACTGCAGGCTTTGGCAATGTGCAAAGAATATGTAATGTGTGCCATGTAATAATTAAGTACGAGTTATCTTAGGCACAGGATGCACTTAATAGCAACATATTCGAAGATCACTGTACACATGGGGATTCTACGGCACACTTGCAAAAGGAACACACTTCACAGGTAACAAGACTCAGCTAGTCAGAAACATCCTTTCAAAGATGCTGAAGGAAAAAAATGAGAAGAGCTTGAGGGCTACATCTACAGAAAATCATCCACCTCAGGAAGAAACAGGAAGAAATCATGCAGTACAGACCAAAGGCGGCCAAGTATGAATGGCACAGACTGAATTTCCCCCTTTGTTCATAGTGGGATCTTTTCAGAAAATAGATAAAAAAAGTATCTTATTCAAGAAGTCAGATTGATTTTTAAGGGGGAACCTGCAAAGTTCATACTGAAATCTAAATGGCTTTTATTCTGATCCATTGATGGGGAACACAGGCACTTCTAGAAATTAATCCAAGCACCATCTAGTTTCCTAGAAGAACGAACTTTCCAGCTGACTTTTTTATTCATCAGCACAGCATCAAGGATACTTACTCATGCTATGCCCACTGACATAATGCATTGGTTATGTGATCTCATGCTTGGGGGCCAAGATTAAATTCACTTCAGACAACAAAGAATTTACAAATTAGAGAACTGGTGAAAAATGCAAACTATTTATTTGTTTTCTGGTTCAATTTCTGGCCTTTGCTGTTCACCACTAGGTGACCCTAGATGGGCAGATTTCAGCATGTCAGCACAGTTTTCCAGTAGGCTGATAATCATCACCTCTGCTTTTTGTATTACTTATTCATATTAAATAGCAACACAAGCAGACAGCAAGCTTCTTCCTGAAGTTCCCAAGACTACACAAGCAACAAATACATCTGAAAACAGGACACCCTAAAATAAGGCTTGTATTCTCAACATAGTGAATCCTTTACTTGGATAAGTACAAACTGCAAAGTTTAAGTTGGCTTGTAAACACAGCATTCCAAAGCACAGTGTTTTATCTAGAAAGAGTATTCACTGTTTAATCACCAACTATCTCCTGAAAGGATATTCCACACATGCCTCCTTATCAAAGTAAAGGATCTCAGTTTAGTCTGTGAAGTATGCTGTGACAGTTTCCATGGTATTTTATGGAAAACAAATAAGCTTCTTCCCTTTTTTCACTGTCCCTCAATCTGAACACACACATCAAAATGCAAACATTGTTAAGAGGATATTTACTTACAGGAGCAGTCAGAACTACTCTACATCCCACATTATGCTTTACATAATATTATCCTGAGTTTAAGAAAATGGTACCAACTCTGATTCATTTGCAGAGAGTAAGTCCACTTCCAGCATCACTGATCTCCTTTTAGGTACCAGGAAAGGCCCTAATTCAGGCAGAAAAATGCCCAGGTTGCAATTTCACTGCAGCACATTATTAGAGTGGTCCCACCCCCATTCTCATGCTCCGTGCAATGTATTTCTTTATCCATACGCTTATTCCACAGTACTTCACAAGTTTGGCGTTCATTAACTATGAAATGCTTTATTAAGTTCACTAAACAGGGGGAAAATAATAAACATATTAGTAACTATGAGACTTTCTCAGTGTGATATAAACACTCACAGGGGAAGGTTTCTTCCTCATCTCAAAGGTCCGAGTAGCACCAAAGCTGAGTGAAGCAATGGCAGGATTTTTTCCCAGTGATGGTTCATCATCACTGTGCCAGTCCACACTATCCTTCTCATTTCGGTAGAGGTTGCAGAGAAGAGAGTTGAAGGTGTAGCCAGTGAACTCTTCAATGCGCTCCTTCAGCACTGTCAGCACAGGATGCCACTGCAATCAGTGCAGAGGGGTAGGGTAAATGCAATGAAAGCAGGCTACTGGCAGGTAATGTAAGACACAAGGCAAAAACTAAGAAACAAAATACTGCACTTGAATCACAATAAACTTAAACAAATGAGTCACAACAATTCTGATTATATTTTTAGTAAAGTGGAGGAACGTGCACATGTTACCCACCAATCAACACTAAATTATCTCTTGAAACTCTGAAGCAAGGCTGCCTTTCATACTAATGCAGGCAATCAGGGACTAAACCACATGCTCTCAAGTGCCTGCAGCTGCTGACAGAGAACAAGAGGAAATGGTTGGCCTAAGGTGGCCCCCTGTCCCCGCTCTGTCAGCACAGCTTGTTGAGCTCAACTCATCACCTCTTGGGGGTTTTGACTTCAGCACTGTAACTTTTCAGTGGGTCACAAAACCAATGTCACTGGCCTGAATTTCTTCCTTCCTGCTGCTAACATCTTGCTGAACACAGCCCAGGGCACCTCTGCACATTCCATTACAACCCAGTCCAGTTATTTAATGTTATAAACTTGTATCATTCCCTTTCATCTTTCAGAATGCTTTTACGAACTACACAAGTACATAAAGACCAAAAAAAAAAAAAAGCCAAGGCAATGTAGGCCAGAATTTTTGTGCATTATATAATAAACCAAGATCAAGAGAGGATAAGGAACTATTTTCTGGTATCCAACTCTAATAATCAAGGCCGCACTACCTTACCTTCTTTCCAAGCTTACCCCTTTTTATGGGGTATTTAACTTACTGGTTACACTGCAGGAGCCTCAAAATATCTCTACTGGATTATTTCTTACTAAGTCACCCCTTAAAGGATTAAGAATCATGCGAATAGTTAATTATGCATAAAAAGAGCTTGCAGCTGTGGGACATGTAGGGAAATCAGTAATACCATCAGAAAAAGGGTTTGCTTGCAATTGGGCTGCCTGAATGTGCAGAAGAGTCCAACAAGAATTACTGAAAGCACTTTTCAGTGACCAACTAGGACTAGATTTCATCAATTCCTATCACAAAAGTATATATTAAAAATGTTACCATATAGTGAATTTTGTAGTGGAAAATCCACTACAAACCTGCTGCAGTGGAAGTAATTTTGTTGAAACATTACTGAGTCACCAACTATATCACTGCTTACAAAGAAACATTTTTTAATACCAAAATTCATTTAGGCATGAAGCACTGGATTGTATCTAGCACTGCTGCAATCACACCAGTTCTTACCAAACAAAAGAGGGGCAAACAAAGCTAATTACTCCTACAGATCAAGTGTTAAAGGCAGCAATTGGTTTTGGCCAAGCTGTGCACTAAATTACATTTTACTCAGGATATTTTTGAGACAGCAACCCTTTTCTACAGGTAAGGGCTGTGCTTTTTACACCATCCACTGCTTCTTCTAGGCTGCAGGTACCACCACATGCAAAGCCAAGTGAAATGTCAGAGTACCTGTGTGCAGTCTACCCATATATTTGCCACTGGGCAACTTCCAGCCAGGGAAATGCTGGCTCCCAGCTATGCAAATTTTCCAGTGAATCTCACTTTCTGCTTAAGTTTCTTTCTCTTGGTAAAAAGCCAAATTACTGAGGGATAAAAGACAGAATCAGCATGCATGACTGATTTAGCCCTTGTACTTTTTGGATGAGAAAAACAAGCTAGTGACCCAATGAGTGCTAACTCTGAACTTTATGCAAACTGAGATTAAATTGTGAATTCAGGTTACATGGGCTCTATCCAACCTTTGAGCTGCAATGGCTTCCACAACAGGCAGTTCTGAATGGCATTTAAATCATCAATGTGCAACAGAATGATTTTGTGAGGGCAGTTCCAACCTCTAAAGCCACTCAGCTTCCAGAAAAGTCCATTTAAACTAGTATTTCACAAATGAGTACCAAAAAAATGCCTATTTTTCTACCACAAGTTCCGTAGGTTATAATTTTTAACTACAGTATTTTTGAGACTACAAAATCTTCACAACTCATCATATTAAATAATGCCTTTCCAACTTTTCCCAAAGTGAGCTCTGCTAGGACGTACGTGACTTTGGCAGCAGTTCTGGGACTTGGGACACTTTTCTCACACACTATCCAGCCTTCAACAGTGACACCTAATTTATGGTTCAGAACACCAGAGCCTTCTGCCAAGGCAATTTCAAACAAAGCAATACGAGGAGACAGGCTTATGAGACAACAGGCTGGAAGACAGAGAGAAGAGGGAAACAGAAAGAAAGAGAGAGAGAGAGAGAGAGAGACAGAGAGAGAGAGAGAGACAGAGGGAGAGAGAGAGACAGAATAAACACAAGCAGGAACAAAACACCACCGAGTCACTAAGAAGGTTTTTAAGTCTTCCAAAACAGCATTGCAAATTACCTCACACAACCTGGAGCTGCAGAGCAGACTGGCTGCATGTACAAATTTCATAGGATCCACAGCAATCAAAATATGCCTAAACTCTCATTTAAGCAGTACTGAATCTAAGTGTTTCTGAAAGTAACTATTTCAGTATTTGATATTACTGTACCTTTACCACAAAAAGCTCAGTATGACTGTATGCACTACAATCTCCCATATAAAGATGCTTGGAGTAAGTCACACAGAGCAACTTAGAGTTTCGTCCAAAGCTACAGAGACCCAAAAGCAGAACTTTAAACTCTAGAGTGATAACTTTCTTTTGGCAACATTTAGCAACTAAATCACACTCCTCTCAGTCAACCCACTCATAAAGTTTATTTTATAAAACTGTCCACAATCCAGTACAATCTGTTGCTGATCACAAATGAAATGCTAACAGATACTCGACATAAGAGTAAAGGATAGAGGGAGTTTTGTCTCTTCATCTCTGCAAAGGACTTCTCTGCAGAGAGTAATAAAAGAAAACTGTAAACATATACATACATTTGGGTTTGGCTGCAGTGTTATCCTGGAGTACGTGTAAGGAAGTTCCCCATACCAAGATGTAAGCCGTGGTTCCTCAAAAGATATTTCTGAAAAAAGCAGGAAGACTTTTTCAGCTGCCTTAACAAAGGGTTTGAAAATGGAAAAATGATGCAATTCTGCCAAGAAACTTGATCAAAAAGAGATTGTCCATTCACCTAAAGTTAAAAAGCAGCCCCTAAAAATCCTCAGCTTTACATAATGAACAACTCAGGCGTGTCTCTCCGGGAGGAATTACCTTGCCAAAATCTTGGTACCACATTCATTTTCTTACCCTTATGCCAGAAATGGCAAGAACTGGATGAGTTAAAGATGACAAAATGAAACTCACATTTTATTTATAATTCTGGCTTGTTTTATATTCTCCTGGTTCCAGTGCCCAATATGCTAGCATAAGATGCAAGATGAAGACAGATCCACTGGAAAGAGTGAAGTGGAAAGGACATAGCATCAATGGGACATTACAGAAGCAGAATGTAGCAAGGCTGGACACAAGAAATATTTTGCCAAATACGTGTGTGCCCTGTGGTGTAACACAAACAAAGTCAAAAATACTTTCAAACTTCTGAAAAGACTATCTTGGTAACCGTTTCTCATGCTTGACAGGTAACATTTTCCACTATACTGTACCTTTATTGCAAGCCAAGAAACACACATATTGAAGACATTTCCCAGTCCTGTAACCACTCTGATACATTATCTTACATCTGTTCTTGACCTAAAGTGAAATTTAGCTAGACCAGGTGCCCCTTAGTGAACAACTCCAGAATAGCAGTCTCTTCTCTTACCACATACTGGAACTAATAAGCAAAGACACGAGAAAAGGAACATGCTCTGCTGGGATTTAAGAGAATGAGGCAAAATGTACCTCATGACAGAAACCTCGAAGAACACCATTTCTGCAGCATTACTGGGAGACTATATGAAGGGATGGTGACCAGACTTAATCATTAAAAAAGAGTGAGAAAAAGAACCGGAGATGACCGAGGAGGCAGCAAAATTCAAAGATTTTTAAGACAGGGAAGTTTAATTTGGAAAGATTTCATTTAATCGGCAATAGTAACAAGGTGATAGAGATTGAAAAATAAGAAGCACTACTCCTCATATGTGCACAGAACACCTGCAAGGAAATTTTAAGTAGTGGTGATACAGGAATTAAAAGCAATTATAAACAATGCATAGATTTTGTTACGGAAGTGATCTAGGAATGACCTGAAAAGCTGATCCACACACTTCTTACCCTGCCTGACGTGAATTCGCTGACCCCAGGGTATGTCTTGGAGGAGTTGTTCAAACATCCAGTCTGCTTCTTCTGAGTCAATAAAGCCAGGAATCAAATTAATCCTAAGGCCAAAAAAGATAAAGAGAAGATGGAAGGAATATACATTTTTGTACCTGCTTTGCTAAAATATTCTCATTTCCAGGATTCCCACAGCAGGTAAAAATGGCTGTAATGTATCACATCAAAAGTCAAAGTCCAGTATCCTGTTTCTGATCACAGCCAAAAGCAGGTGTAAAGAAAACAACAGAAGAGCTCCTGTTGAGTCTTCCCCTCACCAAATACATATTGTTGCTTCTCAAAACTTATAAAAATATGACACCAACAACACACCATGAATCCCAGAATCAGCAATATACATGAAAAAGGACATCTTGTGCTTGTTATTAACTTCACATCTGATAAATCAAATAGCCCTGATTATGGTAATACAATCAACATAAGTAAATAATTGCCCTTTTTTCACCATCTCCATGTCACTCAGAATCTGACAGCCCTTTATCCCTACTGTCATTCTATTCTCCTTTTCCAAGCACAAGAGCCCTACAGTATTTAATCTCTCCTATTTTTTTATTTCTATATGTAGATATGTAGATTTTGACTGCACCAACAGTCATTCAAGAACTACAGCCACTGTAGCGGGCTGCAGAGTAGGAATGCTGCTCACAGCAGTTTACTCTCACAAGTATTCCATACTCCAAAGATGTCACAACAAGAATATAAAGGTGCAAAAAAAGAGATGCAAAATATGATTATTAATTTTCCAGAAAACTATATATTCCATCATCATATTATGAAAACAAACTCCAGAAAATGCAGAATAACCCAGTTGGCTGTGTATCTTGTCTCTTTCTAGCTGGTTAAAGCATTTACTTTTCAAAATGCTTTAAAAAATTTTTTGTGGCTTTAGAATAAACTAGGATAAGGGGACAAAAATAAAATAATACAATAATAAAAAGAAATTCATTGAAATGAATGCACAAAAAGATACTACTACGTCCTTTGCAATTTTTCCACTATTAATAAAAATCTATCAAATTCAGAAGAAAAAGATTAATACTGATACTGCATTTAAGCCAGCAAGAGCAAGTAGGTTTTCTTTTGAAGGGCCCTGGAGCTGAAATAATTAAGACATGGCATATAAGCAAAAGGGACAACCCTAAAGTTACCAAACCTGCCTAAAGTTAAATGCTTTTATAAGATTAATTTAAAACAAGTCCAATTTACAGCTCAAAGTTTTTGGCAGCTCTTAACCGTACAACACAGACATCACACACTTGCTAACACAGGAATACCAAACCAAATTTCCGGCAGCAACTTATTATGAATCATGAAACAAACAAATGGACAAAGCCCCTTTTCCTTGTTCCACACAAGAACACCAGATGCAATACCCACTAGATGTCAAGAGCTTTACTCCTCTTCAGTGCAGCTCAGAACTGTGTAAGTCTCTGCCTGAAACTCAAAGTATTTCCAGAAGTACTCTAAACAGATGATACACAGGAAGGGCAGCGTACAGTTGCTAGAGTCAGAATGTTCTGCAGAGGCTGGACTTCAGAAAGCTGAGTCTCACCACATTGCTCTGCAAAAGCAAATAACAACTTTCAGCCACTTACCTAGAAATGCCGGTTGGTCCTTTGCTGAGCTCATACACACCAGGCTTGCTGAGGATGTAGAATGGAAAAGAGCCATCAGAAAGACAAAACCCAAGGAATTAGATGGAGCAGCACAGACTAGAACTGCTGTAGGCCTGGACTAGGGAAAGTTTTCTTTAAAAAAGAAAATAAAATTTAAAAAGAGAAGCAATAATATCCTGGAGAGAGAGGTCAGAGTAAGGCAGCAAGGGGTGCTGCAGAAGCAAATGAGTTTGTGTGTATTTCCTGCCCCTCAATCCACAGTTTTAGGTTTCTAGAGATTAATAGAACAGAGATGTCATGGGGAAGCTAAAGAAGACATTCATACAAGACTGCACTCAGACCACTATGTTTGCATTTATAGGCACAGTTAGTAAAAAAAATCTACCAAGATAGCCAAGCTGAAGCAAATTTAATTTCCATTATTTTTTAACTACACCATACACCACCACATTTTGTCACACTTCATGACGAAGTTATCCTGACAATATCCCCATTTCAGCACAAAGGGTAAGTGATCTGCAAATGTTCAGCCTCCCTATGACACTATCAGCCATTTCTTCAAGCCTTCAAAGAAGTTCATACCAGCAATATTCCTGGTATATTCCAGAGTAAGCAATTTCCAGCATAGTTTACACAGGGACTGTTCCAGGAAAATGTACACTGCTAACCAAAGCAGATATACTGGCAGTTCTGTCAAACCAGAATGGCCAATTAATCATTATTTCTGGCTTACACAGCTACACCAAAGGTATAAAAACCAGTTAAGAGACTTCAACTCTCCTAATAATATATTCAGCTCAGGATAAAAGGGTTTAAAGTCCACATTTTCTACCGAAATTTCTTCCAAAAGTATGGCAGTTGGGCATGGAGAAGGAACCCTTTTCCAGCAGATTCCCACCAAACCATGATGACAGTAGAACTGCAGGAGGGACAGTGAAGTCAGCAGTGTACTCACTCTATCACACCTGCCTCAGGAACTCTGCGCTCCACCTGAAAGGTAACAAGATAAGTGAATATTACATATCTAAGTACCTGGCACACTCTAGTCAAACAGAATGAAAGGTCATCTCCAGTGACTCTGTGCAGCCACACATTAATATGACAGTGAGAGTGATTGCTCTGGACAATCCTTGAGCAGTAACAACCCACCCACTCCCTCCCCGCCACAGAAACTCTCAAATGCAGCTACCACTGCAGGCTGATTTTTAATAATCAACTGCCCCCTAAAGGACATTCATTTATAAATTACTTGGATTATTATAATACTTGCTATTTATCAACTGCAACCAAGAAAATTCTTATCCTTACATTTATTAAGATAACCTTACTTAAGTAAAATTCGAGAGCAATCCTAGGAGAGATGAACAAGCCCCAGGCCTCAGTCAGTGAGCAAAACAAGAGAAACTAGACATAGCAGGAACCGACACTGTAAAACTGTTTGCACTGATAGCTGGGTTTTTTTAAAACAGAAGTAAAACGGAATAGTTTAATCATGCCTTGGCTATCATTTTGGTTATCCTGGGGATTTATGCTTCTCTTCTCTGAACTCAGTGGAGTACTGGGATGCAAGGAGGTACTGCACTGAGCCAGCAAGAGATCAAAAAATAGCACTATATAGATACCAAGGCTCTACCACAGAGAAAGAAGAATCTTCCCAGACCATCTTCAGTGCTTCCAAGCCTTTGAAATAGGCCTAGCTTAGAAAGAAGTGGTCATGATTTCTTTTTTCCCAAGGAAGGAACTGCCCTCTCTGTTTATGCAAGGAGCACAATACTCTTCATCTGCTGATGGGACAAAGTCTGTAAAACAAAATCCATTCTCTTCCTCTGTAACAAGGCAGATATCCCAACTGAGGAAAACAAAAAGAGCTCAATACTGAGGACACTGTATCATTCAGAATACTTGGGAGAACATATTCTTTTGGCTCCCTGAAAAAAAATACTAGTTATGAACAGGCTAAATAGAGGAACAGTAACTTTCAGTCTGCCACATATGCAAGGCAGTTGCAAATTCTGCTTTGTAAAATCCCAAAGTTCAGCTCAGTTGAGCTTTTGTTTTTAAACAGACTATATTCTCAAATACTTTTTATCCTCTTTATCATTTGAAGTTTAATAATAAATTAGATTCTCCTAGTTACAGTGTAATTTTTACCTCTGCTGGCTTTTCAAAGACAAATTGTTTTTGAGTGTGAGACTGATCTCTCCTCATCCACATCGGTCTGGCACCTGGAGGGGCAAGGCTGCTCACCACAGGTGCCTTTTGTACTGAAATAAAGAGAGAAAAAAAAGAAGGATCACAAGAAGTAGAATATCACCATAGAAAAAATACAATTGGGAAGAATTTATTAAATCATTCCTTGGAGTAGTCTCCTCTGCTTGGCAGGGACTCCAGGAAACAGCCAGACTTACACTACCTAAGAGTTAAAATTGCACAGAAACCAAAATTTTTTAGTATCTGTTACTCACAGACAAAGATGAAAGCATACTTTAACCAGAAAGGATGGCATCTAGAACCTTTCGGTTCCACAACAAGCACCTATGACATGCCAGCAGAAATCGTCCCATGCAGCTAATCCACTTACCTCTGTTTTGTTTTGGGGTTTTGTGTTTGGTTTTTGTTTGTTTTGATTGATTGTTTTGTTTTGGTTTTTTTAGGAAAAAAAAAGAGAAAAATACTCTTATTTAACAGGATTTTTAAACTCGGGAGACAGTATGGAGGGAGCGACTCAGGCATACCACTTCACGTGTTTTATTTACACATGCAAACAGGCTTTAAAAGTGGCCTGAAACAAAGTTTTCACTGTATAATTCATAAGATGGGAAAAATATTTTTTTTAAAAATCCCCTTAGGAATGGGTGGAATGAAATGCATCCGTGACAGAAAACTTACAGGCCACACGCCCAAGTCAAAGTAGCTGGTTATGTTTTTTCATGATTACAAAGAAATCTGCTTGCCTGGGATGCTCAGTCTGCAGAGACACGGGAGCTTTATGGGAGCTGCAATCAGGTGAGTGGAATGGTGTTTTGAGCACCTACACGGACGGAAACAAACTCTCCCTTTTGCAAGACCCACAAAGTGCTCTCCTGCCTCTGCGTTCTTCGCTTTCAATGTTTGTTAAAAACACTGCGATGTTAACTCCGGCCCTTTCCAGCAGCTCTCCTTACAAGCAAGGAGAAAAGCTAAACGAAGGCACACACCGCGTGCTAAGAACGAAGAGACGCTAATGACTCTTACACACGCCATGCACCAATTCTGTTCGCCTGTTTCCTCCCGCCCGGAGATGCGAGCAGCGGGCGCACCGCAGTGCGCTCCGCACCGCGCCCCGCGGCACACCCGCCCCGACCCTCGGCCGGCGTGCCCGACCTCGCCCCAGGCCGGCCCTCGGCTGTCCGCAGGGGAGGGGACGGTAGCCCCACCCTCCCGCAGCCCCAGCCCTTACCCGCGGGCCGCCCCGCCGGGGCTCCGGCCCAGCCGCCCTGCACCCGGGCCCGCCGCCGCCGCTCCGCCATCGCCCGCCCCGAGCCCCGCCCGCCGGCCCCGGCACGGAGGGGCAGGGCTTAATCAAAGGCTCGCTGGGAGCGCACACCCACCCCGCCTCCCCACTGCTGTTCCCGGTCCCAAAGAGGGAAGTTGCGCTCCGGCTCTTTGTCGGCGCCGGTGACACAGCCCTGGAGGCGGACAAGGCTGGCACCAAAGGAAACCCCCTCCCGCTTTCTGCCAGGGTATTCCCGAGCGCACGGGCAGCTATGGAATACACGTTACCGCAATCACTAAGGTGAGCAGACGTTCAAAATGGAAGTCAATGCAATTTAAGTTAAAGTTAGGTAAAAAACTTAGGTTAGTGATTCTCTGCTTCAGCTTAGAAAATAAAAGACCTGAGAGGAAGCGTGAGAGTGGGAACCTGAAGTTCAGCCTGCCAGCGCACACAGGGTGACCACAGGCTCCCAGAAACCCCATTACTGGGGAACTCCTCCGTCCATACCAGTTGCGTGTGGATACTATTCCCTGTCATGCCTTTTCAAACACCTTCAATAGTTAGAAAACTGTTATTTGGAAATAACAGCTCTAACAAAATATATATACCAGCACCGTAAACTCATAGCATATCCCGAGTAAGAAGGAAGTCCAGCTCCTAGCTCTGCACAGGACAGCCTCACAAATCACAGCATGTGCTTGGCAGTGTTGTTCAAACATTTCTTAAACTCTGTCAGACTTGGTGCTGCGATCATTTCCCTGGGGAGCCTGTTCCAGTGCCCAACCACCCTCTAGGGGAAGAACCTTTGTCTAATATCCCCTGACACAACTTCAGGCCATTCCCTTGGGTCCTGTCACTGGTCACCACAGAGAAGAGATCAGTGCCTGCCCCTCCTTTGCCCTCACGAGGAAGTTTTAACTGCAGAGTGAGGTCTCCTCTTTGTCTCTCCTCTTCTCCAGGCTTAACAGACCAAGTGCCCTCAGCGCTCCTCATGCAGCTTCCCCTCAAGGCCCTTCACCATCTTCATTGCCCTCCTTTGGACACCCTCTAACAGCTTAACATCTTTCTTACATTGCTATGCCCAAAACTGCCCACAATATCCAAGGTGAGGCTGCCCCAGTGCAGAGCAGAGCGGGACAATCCCCTCCCCTTGACTGGCTGGCGATGCTGTGCCTGATGCCCCCCAGACAGAGAGTATATAACAGCCAGATAAACAGGTTAACAAAAGCTTTGGGTTTGGCATGTACAAGTACAGTAATTTTCACTGTGTTATTACATATGATAAAGGACAATCAGGCATGTGAATGTACAGGCAAACATTTTAAAGAAAAAACCCAACACATTAAAGACTCAGAGTAATTGCCATTTTATTTGTTTTACGAAGTCGAAAACATACAGATTCTTTAGTCCAATGCTTCCACATCAGATCCAGAGCAAACCAAGTCATGTGCTCTTACAGAACTAATATCACTGATTTCACCATCCCTGTTCCAAAAAATTAAGAAAACTATGGGATAGGATCTGCATCTCAGATTTGATCAGCACCATTGCATCGGTATTCAGGTTTTTTCAATGTACAGAAATGTTAGCCCCAAATCAGGTCTCAATGCAACACATCTTACTTCAAAATTAGAGCTTGAAATTATTCTTTGAAGGACAGAAAACAACCTCCCCTTTTCAACCACAGAAGTCACCACAGAAAGAGTGGTAACTGCTTGCAGTTTCATTTGCCTTGCAAGTTTTACACATTTTATTTTTATAAAAAGGAATATTAGAGACCAAAATCTTTAAATAAAGAGTAAGTAAATACAGAAGACAGCAGTGCAGACTTCTCACTTGTACTCTGATCCCTGTGTCCTGGAGTCAGGTAACTTGAATCTCACTGGAGCGCTACATTTAAAGAAGTTTACTGGTTCTCATTTTTAAAGCTGTCTAAATATTCAGAACTCACATTTCAAAGGGCCTCACCAAAAAGACAGACTGATATATACTTCAAAAAGAATTTAACCACTGTTGCTAACAAGGAGAGTAACTCATTTCAAGCTCTGCATTTAAAGTACCCATAATCTTTTCCATAGCAACCAGCACGTAACATGTAACTTGTGACATTTATCTACATTGTGTTATCACCACCTATTACAAAGAGCAGGCACTGAACTTTTAAAAATGTTATTACAAATCGTGAAGATTACATATTACTGAAAAGTTAGAATCCATATTCAAGACCCAAGAATTTAGCTGCTTTTTGCAATGTTATTTTATGTATATATTTATAGATGAGCTATTATACTTATTTTTGCTTTTGGCCCATTTCCCCTCAAGTTCATAACCAACAATTCACACAGGACCATGTAAGCAGGGGAGCACTCATGAGCGGGCTGACAGTGCAGAATCCTTGCAAGTATGCAAAACCTGAGCCAAGAAAGAGGTCAATACTCTGGAAATAGTGCTAGGTTACCCTTTTGAAATAAATATGCTCCCTTCTCTTGCCCACCTGTCTGGGAATAGGTGAGAACAACTCTTTTTCTGCCAGTCACCCATGAGCACAATACATAGATGTGATGGACACTACATAACCAAGATGTTCCTCAACAGCATGATGTCTGATCAAGTCCATGAAAGTATTTCTTAAAGCACAGTGCAATTTTAGTTCAAAGCACTTCTCCCCTCCTAATATCTATAAACAAATAAAGCCTATCTTTAAATCAGTATTAGAAGTCAACAGTCTTGTTTCACCTGTATCCTCAAAACAAGACTCTTTTACTTGTTAGAAAGTACACCTACGATTGAAGATGTTTAAAACATTAGGTCTATTTGATGCTGCAAGCATGATATGGAACCTGCAGGAGTCCCACGCTTCCAAGACCAAGTTGTCTCCAACTTACTTCTCCTTCATTTTTTTCAAATAACGAGCCCGTATTTTTTTGTTTGTTTTCATTAATAAGTTAATGACAGTAGATGTAGGTAGAAGAGAGAAGACCCATCCCTAAAACAAAAAATAATTAAAAAGAAAAAAAGAGAGGTTGAGAGGGTGAGGTCATCAGCCTGTGATAATTACTCTTTTTCCACGTTAAACACAAAGGACATTCCAGATCCTTATATTTTTCAAGGCAACTTACCATGAGTGCATGAGGTAGGTACCCGTTGGTCTGGGACTGCAGGCCTACCGTGCTCAAGGCAGATCTGACATACGTTTCAGGACTGGGTTTATCCAAGGTTGGCTTGCGGATTTTGGACATTTTTGTTGCCACATAATATGGCAGAACACTCTGCAGGTAGGAAAAATTATGTTAAGTAGAGAATGCTTTCAGATTAACTTACAGATCCATCAAAGAACTAAAGTAATCAGAAATCAGATAACCTGTACACTGAATTGTAGCTTAAGTCAGCCTTATTTTCAATTCTAGGATCACAATGTAAGATCCAAAACTTTTTGAATCAGATAACCTGTGGGTCGTATTTGGATATAGTTCAGTGGTCTGTTGACAGTCAGCATCCCCAGTTGAAGCCCCAGAAAAACCACTCTTGGAAGCATATAGTTGAGAAAAGCTGTTCTTAAAATTTGCCTTGCAAGTACAAAACTTCATTCCAGTTGTTTAACAGAAAATTCTCTACTGTCACTTCTCTGTAGTAAATACAAAGTTTGCTTGGGAAGGAGGCACAGCACCCATGACAGGTATTTTATAGTAACCACTCTGCAGTTTGGTACAGAGACAAACAGGAAGGCAGGAGGAGTCAGGACAAAAGAGAACACTGGGAGACTTGAAGCACTGAGCATGTATCTCCACAGCAGGGCTCAGAGGACAGAGGAGGTTATCAGTATCAGAGCAGAAGACTTCAAGGACATAAGGAAGGATGAAGAAACAGAACACAGCTAATGGGCTTTTACAGCAATGTTTGGAAGCAACAGAAAAGTGATGCTTGGTCTCAGAATTGCCCATAGTGGAACATGCAAGAGGAAGCAGCATGAGGTATATTGCCGATGGAGGGACATTGATAGCACAAAGGCATGTCTAAGGGCAAGACAGACCTGGGGGATCCAAAACAACATTCCACCTATCCCCAGTTCATGCTACTGGAGAAGGAAATGCACATATACTTGTACAGTAGGAAACAATGCTCTTTCCTAATAGTCATGGTTTTAGCAATGCTTTCAACTTGTCTTCAAGGACCTCCTAAGACAGTGCTGGTGGCTCTACTAGTGATGCAATACATACAGTCACTACTGTCCATCTAGTGAGTACTATCACTGATGTACCTTTACAGCAGATACCTGAGAAGTGTGCCTCCACTTCTGCTACACTAACGGATCTCCAAATGAGACCTCAAAAATCAGTATATTTGGGCAAGTTATGGTTTGCAAACCTGCTTCCCCATGTTAGTCTCTTAAAGAAAATAACCACACATGCTTGACCTTAGAAACATTTACTATCACGCTCTCAGCACCTTAGCATGGGGGGAAAAGGACCCCTTCAGTTCTCATTGAGTGCTTACCCATGCCATAGTTGTGCACATTTCAACAGGAATTTGACCACCACAAACAGGAAACATTGGTGTGTCTGCTCATTTCTTCACCTTTGAGCATCAAAAGCATGCCCTTCTCTCTATAAACAGAACTTTAAATATTATACTGCATGAGTCCACTTTCAAATGGAAAGGAAAAGCATGGAAACCGAAATTGCAGAAGCGTAAGGAGTTACCACTGCCTTTAAAGTTACCAAAAGCTACAAATGCTTGGACAAGAAAATTACTCGTTCTGTTACCATGACAGCACAGGTACCTCATTTCAGCTCCAGAATGTGAACCTCATCTATTTTTCAGATTACGTTCCTAAACTGAACCTCTAAGTTTGGTGTTTTCAAAAAAATTATAATTCTAAGTTTCTTATTCACCACCAAATTATATCTGTAACATCCCCACACTGAGTGGCAGAACAGTTATGATTTATTCTGTCGTCTTCAGCTCAAAACAGACTTCAGAAGTGAACTGCATTACCCAGTTAAGCCACTGGATAGCATGAAGGGGCAGACAACTATGCATGAGGATACTTGAAAAAGCAAGCATTAGGTAGCACATCCACAGATTTCAAGGCACATAGAAGCATGGGATTACACTCCTGCATTTTTCTTCTCCCAAACAGCACTCCAGAAAACAAAAAGACAGGTATTTCATTTCAGATACATTAGATTTACTATTTTCCTATTAACTGGGCCTTAACAGATATCAAGAGACCTGTTGAATCTATTTGGTTTTCCCCCTTCTTCCTTTGCACAGGGAACTCAGACATTCATGCACCGTATCTAAAACTGGCATAACAGATTAAAACAAAAATTCACTGCCTAAAGTGTTTCAGCATTATGCATTCAGAGAAATACAACCCACATTACCTGGACAAATAATTGGTTCTATTCAGGGAAAGCCTGGCCTGCACTGCAGTACAATGTGTCCTGCTCACTTAAAAAAAGCACTTGCTACTGCTTACAGCTCTGAGGCTTATTAAAATTGACTTAGAATTAGGTTCTTGAATATCATATGGATGTAAGAAGTCAGATCTCAAGTCCTGAAGAGTCACATGACAGTAAGTCCCCTAAAATCAGGACAGCTTACTTACACAATTTTATTACCTATTTTACCTTACTTTTAAGAAATTAAAAAGACCTGAACTCTCAGATGTTGCCAAAGAAGTTTCTTTCCATTTCCTATGTGGGGAAAAGGAGAGTGGGGGATTTAAAGGGGAAATGGAAGAATTGCATCAACCAAAGCTGACCTGTATGGGAAGCTAACACGCAAAAATAAGGAGTTTTGCAGGAAGGAAGGCAATGCCATTAGACATCAGTTTGGTGACAGCACACTTTTTTGAATAACTGGAAAGAGAGCTGGGCCTGTTCAGTGTGGTAAAAAGGAAGCTGGTGGTGATCTTTTACCTGCCTAAAGTTATTTAAGTGGTAGTTATGAAGATAAGAGCCAAACTCTTCTTGGTAGTACCAGACAGAATAAGAAGAGCCAATTTTGGCTGCAGACTGTCAGACTGGATGCTAGGGAGAAAGCCTTTTTGCTAGGAGAGCAGTACAGCACTCAAACAGGCTGTCCAGAGAGCTCACAGCATCCCTGCCCTTCAAGGTTTCCAAGATTTGGCTGGATACAGCCACGACTAGCCCATGACCTAGTGTCAGTAGCAATCCCACTGCTAATTGCTAGGCAATCCAACTGCTGGGAGAGCAGGAGGTTAGAGTGGAAAGCTTTTTTTTTTTTTTTTATTCTTTAAAATAAACATTTCCACGCTTTTGTGATCTGATATTTTATGTAGTGGATACAATAAAAGAAAATAGGTAGTAAAAGTATCTACTGTTACCCTTTCCTTTTGCCTCTTTTCTGCATTTAAACACACACAGAAGTTTAACCCATGCCAGTACTATACTGCCTCTGTAAAATTAAGTACATCTGTCAGCCAGAAGTGTATATTTTTAACCTGAAGATGGCTACATTGCAACAAAAGCACTTTATTACCATCAAAACTAAACTTTCACAGAAGGCAATCCACCTGGACAAGACTGATATTCTTTACGTTGAAACTAAGATATTGGTAAAATCCCACCAGCACTTTGTTTCTGCTTTTCACACAGTGGTACTTTGCAGGTATTGGCATGGCAAAAGTTAACTGGTTTAAATGAGGATCTCAGCTGGAAGGGCAAGTCTGGAATTAAAAATGCTGTGCTTCTGAAGGTCACAAAGATGAACTTCAAAAAAATCTCAGAGGGCTGCAGTCTTCCTAAGGGATTGAAGGAGATACATCAGCTAGTTTTCACAGGAAGGTACTTGCAATATTCATTAGTGGTTTATAGTGACTTAGGCTGAAACCAGAGGACAAGGACACGGGCTGCAATAAAATTAGCATAACAAATTGAAGCTGTGACAGCTATTGATCATCAGACCCACATAACTCAATGGTAACTCACTGTCTACATTTAGGGGATAAAGAGCAGTGATGTCAGGAATTCACCACCCTTAGCCAACATTAGAGACAGCTTGCACCAACCTGTGAAGCTTTGTACTGGAAAACGTAACTGTAGACACAGAATGTTAGATTTAATTCTTCATTTGTTTATAATCTTAAAAACATAGGACACTGAAAACCCTTTTTCTAGCTTATCTATACCCTAAAGCTAGAAAATCTTTGCTAGAATATGTACATTCTCACTGTGTTTAATGCCTTTACCCAAGCATGAATTACTGGGTTATTTACCTTTTTAGTATCAATAGGTAGTCCATAGTCTTAAACAAACAGTACCTGCTCCTCCCTCCTTTGTTCTCCTTTCAAACCAACAGAGTACTATTTAGACAAAATTTGGGCAGGAGGAGACAAAGTCGCATAAAAACAACACTTCCTTCTCCGGCAAGCATGTATCCCTAAGTACTCTCACACTGAGGTAACTATGAGCAGCCTTACCTAAGAAAACACCAGACAACAAAGACAGAGCCTAGATGCTGTACCACAAAACACACCCCAAAAAAATTCACACCATCTCTCTTGCCAGTGAAGCTATGTGTTGAAGGAGCCTGTGCCTCACAGTTTGTAGGTACACTTCAGCAGGAAAGAAGTACTCTCGGAAGACTTCGTATTATTGATGTAGAAAAGAGAAATACTCTGCCTGTTCCTTCAGTCTCATTTGAGACTGTGATCACAGGTTGAGAGAGGGCCACACTGCAGGTAGATGAAATGGATCAGAAGAACAGCTGTCTGATAACAAAGCTAAGTCTGCAAGTAATGCAATTTGAAACACACTGGAGAGATAGAAGTAATATAGAAGGGTAGAAGCGGAGAGAAAGCTGTAAGGAATTTGATATGCAGTAAACACTGAACCCTTGCAGGACAGTTTGGGGCTGAAGCCCTGTGAGAAGAGAAAGTAACAAGGAGACATAAAACACGAAAAGTTACTCCAGGTTAATCCACTTCAAGAACCACACAAAACCACCCTGTAGGCTGAACCTGTACCTGTTCAGAGTATTACCATAACTAATATAGCCTTAAGATGGTAACAACTTCCCTACAGTACTAGCCAGTAACAAAAGTTGTGCTCTTGTGCATGATGATTACACAAATCAGGCAGGCAACTTCGTACCTTACCTTTCATAGGGCTCTCAGAGTTCAGATGGTTTTGAGAACCACCACACAGAGTAGAGGAATGACAGACATGGACATAGGCTAAACCTATTCATAAGATATACCAGTGTCCTCACAGTACAGGTATGATCTTATACCACTTTATCAAACTGACTCTTGCTTTGGAGAGAACAGGTTTAATCAGCAACGAAAAGTTCAGTGTTTGTGATTAAACCTGGAAATTTTAACTTCAGAAGCAAAAACTAAGAGAATGTGAGAAATGATACTACAGCAAAATCCCATAAAGCTGTGAGAAACTAGTTTGGTTTGCTTTTATGCCCCATCAAAAATAATTAAAAACATGGAAGGTAAACAAATGGGGAGGGGAGCATGAAGCAAGACTCATTAGTAATATGAAAAATTAGACCAGTCCATTACACACAAAGAATCTTTGAGGCTTTTGTTCGTTCTTCAACTGTGCTTATGCCAGCAGTTGATTCACTGACAGGGACTCTACTATGCTAGTCTTTTGAGCTGTTACCCATGGAATGTCTGTACAAATGCACTCCACAAGATGAAGTTGTATAAAGAGGTCTTCTACAGAGTTGCACACAGTTTTATGGAACACATTGTACATAAAGGTTCAATTAGCATCATGAGCTAAGAACCCAAACCAAACCCACACAAAAACAAACCATGTTTTTTGTTGCTTCAAGACCCATTGTTTCCAAGTAATTTAAGAAAGCTGCTAATGGGATCAAAGGGAATCTTTATCCTCAATCTGTGTCACACACTCATGAATAAGAGAATATGCTGATTCCTTTTTGTTACCAAGACACCAGTGTTGCTGTGGTAACCACACTTCCATGAAACAAACTACTCACCTGCACAATGATGCCCTTGTTCTGATACTCTGCATGGAGGCCTCGAGAGAAGTAATCCACAAAAGCCTAGAGAGAGAAGAAGGGAAACATGCACCATGCTACACATTAAAATGGAAACTCTAGTTTGCCCTTTTTGTGAAGCATATTTGAATTATGCTTTAGAGTTCTTGTTTTCAAAGTGAAAAACCTTAGGTTTCAATGAAACTTTGCATATAAGAGCAATGCCATTCGAATAGAAACCCTATGTTTATGAATTATTTTTACAGAAGCAAGGCTCAATCTAAACAAATTAAACTGTTTTTAATTTAGAAGAAAAAGGAACTTGATTTGTTACATAAAGCCAAGTTAAAAAAAAAGGAAAATAAGACTTCTGTGTTCACATTCTTCACTACTTATATCATCTCCTTAGACTTTTTCAAGGGTGATTTAAGTGGGTTTCTCTTGTGCATAGTTTTTAGAACACAGTGTTTGAACACTTGGTCTTCTGCCTTTACACTTTAAAAAATGCCACCACCCTATGGTGATACTTCTTCCTAATCCTCAAGTCCATCTTCACAGATTCTCTTCCAAACCTCTGCAAGTTTTAGAAATTACAAGACTCAAAGTTCAAAGCAAAAAGTGAAAGGGATTAAAAGGTGCATATTAGCACCTGCCTTCAGATGCCCTCAAAGCTCACTCAGCTGCCTCCATAACCATGCCAGGAAATATCCTAAGAATCCAAGGCTACTCAGAAGTTCAAACCAGCATAGATTCCCACTACCCAAGTTCTTCTAAACCACCTTTCTGCTTTTCCCTCCCACAGTCCAGTGAGACAAAATATCAGATTCTGCTATGGTTTCTTGTTTTAATGAAATGATACAACCAAGTAGGATGAATGGAGTACCTTCAACTGAACAAACTAAGCTGTCTTGTCCATGCTTGAAGCTAAAATAAATACTAAGAAAATTAGTTCAAGTATTTAAGAAGCAGTTGCTTCAGACTAGTTTCAAAACAAACAGCAAAGCTCTAGCACTACACCATGGTCACCATGTCACCGGTGGTTTAACACAAGTGTTTTTCCGATCAAAGTCATCCCACTGAACTCAGCCTGTACAAGAATCAACAGAAACACTCCCACACCACTGGGCTATTTCTATAGGCTCTCTTCTGAGCGTACGCAAGATCTGAAAGAAAACTAGATTTTGCTGTGTAGCAGATAGGTCCTTTTACTCTTAAAGTTGCATGTACAAGCTAGAAGGAAGCTCCTTAAATCAAAAAAGCTTATCTGCTGTTTTGCTCCTCCCTCTCCCATAAGTATAAGTTTGTAATGAAATTTAGTACTCCACATTAACAAGACTGAAAGTCTGGTCTAGAGCACCTATTCAAGTGAGCTGGCCATCTCTTACAGCAATAACATGTGCATAGATACGCAAATAGTTTGGTGCAGTCCCTGAACACAGCTACCAGGTCTGTGTGTAATTGCCCACAGCATAGGGATAATCTATTAAAAAGAACTATATTATGTTAATAGAAGTGCTTTGATCATTCAAATTTCTAAATATTCCTCCCTGACAAAAGTCATGAAATTAGCTACTGCTCCAAATATGCAGACACAGTACAAAAAGACTGTTATCTCTACTGGTTACAAAAAGCTTACAATAAAGAAATGCTGATTTTATATGAGAAGAAAAAATGAGTACACAAATACGCTTTGGAGTTTTTCTTCTTGAAGCATCTATTTCAAGACAATTTGGGTTTTCTACCTGCAGAAGCTCAGCTCCCCCAACAACCTTGAACTTAAAGTCTTAAGAATGCTCTCTGAGTAAATATCCCCTGAACAAGCAGATAAGCATTGCATGTGAGAAATTTTCTTCGCCTTGGATACCCAAATATCCAATAACAAACCCAAACACTAAAGAGCTGGGAGGGAAAAGATACAATCATATTTCACTTCTCATTAGCCTTAACACAGGTAGATAGGTACACCTGTCAAAAAACAGCACTATGATTCCTTTAAAAGTATCTCATTTCATTGTAAACTAGGGAATTCTCCACAGGAAGGTTAAAGAGTTGGATCACGTCTGTTCCTGCTAATTAGTCAAAGTCATTGACTTAGACCTGAAGGACACTATGCTTTAATCCCCCTCTATATAGATGAGTTTAAAAAAACCCCCTAGAAACTGCAGATACAGTCTTTCTATAGATATATTAGGGGAGTCACTTTCATGCTTACTAATCTTCCTGTGGTAGAAGATGAGCAGTGCTCACAATAGGCAGATTACTTGATCTGTAATTTAGTTTTTTTGGGGGGAGGGAAAGAAATATTTGAGCTTCCCATTAAAAAAAAGACTAACCAAAGCAGTGTAAGGTATATTATCACTAAAATCAGATGCTCAAGTCATCCCATAAAGCTGAAGGCACCACCACAACAAAAGCAACCATTTGTATTAAAACTAAGAACTGTCCTCTCAGGACACAGCTATTTCAAGAAGAAATTTTATCAGCTAAACCCACCTCAGGCTTCTAAACTTAAATATCTCCTCCTTTAGCATGAATAAAATAGTGTGCATCAACTCCTTTCTGGGAATATGAAGATGTTACTGAGAGTCTAGAGGAAACACAGGTCTGTTCTGACATGAATGACACTACTGAAGGTTTCTTCATCCTGTCAAAGTTCTGCTTAGACTCTGAAACCCTTGAAGGATTTAAGGTAATTACCAGAGATGCCTGAAAAATCTGTAGTGCCATATAGCTTTAATATCAGCGTAAATGTCTCTTGCCTTCAGTTTTACCACATACTCTTCAGTTCCATACTGCGTACCCATACAGTCTTCATGGCATTCATTAGAGATAGTTTAGGGGGACATTTCAGAATTCCCTGTAATTATCTTTGGGAAAAAAAGTAAGACTAGCTGCAAAGAGATGAAACTGTCCCAGTGACACAAAGAGAAACCACAGCAGGTAAATTTAAGATGAAATGCACATCATAGAATCATCACAGAATATGGGGGGGAAAAGTTTCAAAATCAAAACAATAAAATGTGTTAAACTTAGTCAATGTCCTTTCTCAACCTCACGCTAACCTTGCTTGGTACATTAGCATCCTTTTCCATGTAAAAATGTAATGCATAAGGAAATACATAAAATAGTCATTTCCATGTCAGTAAACCCTTGCACTCAGTTTTCTCTCAACCTTCCAGCTTCCACTATTGGAAAAATTCAAGATAGAAACTCTGTACTTTTAGTTCATGAAAGCACCGCTAGATGGACACCAAAACATTTATTCCTGTAAGTGTTGGCTTATGCCTGACACTTGATTTCAAGTGTGGAAAAGAACACTTACCTTGGTTGCAGAGTAAAGAGTCAATAGTGGAGTTGGATACATCCCAGAAGCTGATGCGATATTCAGGATTACCCCTTTTGATCTGAAAGAAAGTGAAGACATACTATCATGAAATAAAGGAAACATCTTTCATGTTTCAGAAAACTACAGCAAGCCTAAAAAAAA
Source organism: Acropternis orthonyx (assembly GCA_035583155.1). Classification (NCBI taxonomy): domain Eukaryota; kingdom Metazoa; phylum Chordata; class Aves; order Passeriformes; family Rhinocryptidae; genus Acropternis; species Acropternis orthonyx. Next base: position 22,489,567 of record JAWWEU010000158.1, on the reverse strand, counting down.
AAAACTTTTTAGGATGCAATTGAAATTAAGATGTTTAAAACCCCCAAACAAATCCTAAATTGAAATTTATTTTCATGCACATTACAAGTATCCAAGCAGCTGGTATAAATCAGAACAACTTCAAGGTCAATACAGCAAGATAATCAAAACTATATTAATATACATACAGACACACATACACTGGGCTAAACTATGCAAAACCATTGAGTCAAGCTGGCACAAGTTCAAGAGGAACTTCTAAATCTTAGGATAAGGTGGCAGAAGTGGCAACACAGGTCTGGTGTATAATTTACACTTTGATAATTCCTTTCATCTTCTAAATGCTACTTCATGATGGATCAAGACGGGAAGCATCTGAATCTACTGCTCAAATAAAGAAGTGTTTTAATAATTATGGAAGATACTCAGTAGATGAACACAGAAAATAAGGGTTTTATTACAGTAACATTGAAGGTACTACATGACAATATTTTGTTAAAGATATCAAAAGTTAGTTACCAGCTACTCTGCCAAGCAGTTCTAAAGCATGTGCAGGTAGGACAGAAAGACTCCTGCATTTCCCCATACAGACTAATTTCGACCATGTCTATTTCTGAGGCTAGATTTACCTACAAAAACTGACATATTTAGTGCTAGGTAGAAAAAAGAATTAATTTTAAAAGTTTCATGCAAATTAGGGCAATTACACTGTTAGAAGGTGCTACGAGACAGTCCAACATGGTTAAAGATACAGCTCTGCTTCTTCCTACCCTGTTGTAAATTCAAGCCAGTTTACCTGACATACTAAGGATACTGTGAGAACATTCATGCGGGCAGGCATCACACAGTTCAACTCCTGCAGATTTACATGTCAGTTTCTCATATTTGTTCCCTTAGGTATACCCTATGCCACTGCTGCCACAATTATTTAGGTAATCATCCTAAAAACAAACAGTAATTTAAGTGACCATTAAACATTAAACAATATAAACACTTTGGAAATCATGACAATAGATTCAAAGCAATGTGGCTTCTGCCATGATACGATTTTGAATTACACCAGTGATTGATTTGCCTCTAGGAATGAGATGGCAAATGTGACAGAAAAGAAAAATTTCCATCATTCAGGATTTCAAACACCTTTTCCAAAGTTCATTGTATTTTTCAGGAGTTCCCTGCAAGTCTCGGTTGGTGAAATAAAGTAGTAATGTAGATCAAAATACATAGCATGGAAAACATAAGACCACAAATAAATCATAAATTTTCAAGACAACAAAAGGTTTACAGTGGATGCTAGAAGTTTTTCATATCAAGACAAGTGGTGATTGTGATATTTATTCATGAGCTCAAATGGAGATTAGCAGTGAAATCAGTATGCGGTTTTTAAGAGATTACCAGATTAGAGAATACTATAAGGAACTTTTTTTAAGAGCTCAGGCTGCTTTGTGAACAGACTACAGAATGGCAGATGAAAAAAAATTCAGTATTAAGAGTGCATCAATAACTGAGAATGCATACCAAAGAAAATAATGTGAATCACAAACCTTGCAGGACTCCAAATCAACTATCCCCTCCATAAAAAACTTGAACTAGCTATTTTTTGTGCAGCAGTCCCCAAAACTAGCCAAAGAACAGGATGGGAATGGCAGGGACAGATCCTTCACCACCACCAAAATCTTGTATTACAGCCTACAGAACATTTTTATCCCTCCAAATATAGGACAGAAATATTAAGAACCTATGATTTAAGGAAGAGAAGGAAAAAACTCCCATCCTAATACATCGATTTAGTTATTTAAGAGACTATTAAGTGCAGCCATGATAAGAGTATACAAACTAATAATGAAAAAGATCAGGATCTTGATTTTTCCCCTCAGAATACAAAAGAAAGATAACATTTATTTAAATGAAAGACTGAAATTTAGACCCGATAGAAGTGCTCTTCCCATATTCAGACTATGGGACTATGTGCCACAAAACTTAACTGAGCACAAAATCTTAACAGGATTCAAAGAAGGATAAGTACTGATATGGATAAACACAAGCCTCATGCTTATAAAACAAACTGAAGCTTTAGAAGAGAGGCTGGCATTCAGGCTTGCAGTGTCTGGCTAGACTGCAACTTTCTGGCAGGACTCGTGACCATCACCTGGATGGAGTGAATTAATGGTTTGACCCAGTGAAGAAAACCCTCTTGGAAACCCAAAAAAATAATAGCAGAGAGCAGCCCCTTGTAGAAGCTCCATGCATTGGTCTCTTTGAAGCAGTCAATGCCACAGGGGATTTTATAGTTTGCATTTTTACTTTTTAAAGAAAAGCCTTAAAAGCCCATAACTTAAAGCCTCCAGATACAATGAAACTGAGAAGCATGTGTGTAGGGGGACACTTCCAACTACTCCAATTACAATTTTGTTGCTTAGAGGAATTGCAGAAGAAATGTTTTTAGAGAGGGATCTGAAGAATTACTCGAGCATCAGTGTGGCAAAAATAAATTTTGGCTTCATCTAACTCAAGTGTGCATTTAATGGAGGGGGGAGGGGGAAAAGAAGTTGGTTAAGATGAAGAGAGCCAGGCCCACACACCCTCACACCTCCCCATCATTCTACCTTAAGTGGTCCAGCACCGGGGAGGCTATATTTAGCCATCTCCCTGTTGCTGTGGCAACCAGTGCCTGCTCCAGCTGCACGCCAAGTGGAAAGAGCAAGCTTCTTCTGTAATGTAATTATGCACTTGCTACTTCCCTGGCAATAAATACCATAGTTTGGTATTTGTCTAGAAACAGTCAACTGATTTCTGGTGGTGGTGGCTTTTTTGTTCCCAAAGACACCAAGCTTTGATTTTCAGTTCTATGAATCTTCCACCTTAGACAGTAGCCTGAAAATTTACAGAGGAACTGCTCATTTAAGTGTAATAGGAAGCTGCAGATTATAAATTGTCACTTTAAGTGTTCAGAGCACAGGAGAGAAACCACAGCAGAGAATCTAAATGCCATTACCAGAAGTGGCACTCACCTAATGCTGCTGCAGTTGGTACAAATAGAAAGTAAAAGACACACCAAGATGTAGTTTTATTTTCTCTTATCAGACCTCGATGCAAAGCATGCAAATTCTGCTCTATTTTTGCATTTATCTTGTAATATGTTGCCATAAAACCAACATTCAAATACACAAAAGATAGCTGCAAGATGCTACAACATGCTACGTCACCTCTATCTACTCAACATGCTATCCTCCTTGAACAAGTAAGGAATAACAATGAGATTCTTAGTCTAGTTTTATTCTAAGGGCCTGGAGCTCTAGGAAGCCTGTGGTCTCATGTGAGAAATGTATGGCTGACCTATAAGCAGCTGAGTACAGCTGCAATTCATTCATGCCCTTGCATTTGTTGGATATCCATGCCCTCCTGTGGTTACAGACTCTTAGCCGTAATAATGGCCTGTGAGCTATGACTGTGCAGGAGCTGGCAGCTGCAGACATTGGTTCTGTGCACTGCAAACCCAACCAACTTCACAAAAATCAAACAGAAAACAGAAGCTTTTTCAAATATTTTTCCCTGGGACAGAAACCAAGGCCTCTATCCAAATGCAGCAGTAGTTTAAAGTGGCTCCTTATACACAGGGAAAAGTTCAAGATGTGCACTTTATTTTTTTTAACCACTATTAACCTTTTCTTTTCAGGATTATTGAACATCTGTCCTTGGGATCCCTGAGGTAGCCATGTAATTAGGAGAGGTGAGTGTAAAGACAATATGGTGTGCTCAAGGGCAATCAGAACCACAAGTTAGCAGGCTCCTAGTTTGCTGCCTTTCATTCAAATCATCTTACCTGGGTCCATATGTAACAGAAAAACATACACAGGATATTCTCTAAGTAGAGCATACATAATTCTGTCCTGAAAGCTGAAGAGATCAACTCTGCCAAATGGGTACCTACAACGTTTCTTTAACCAACAAAAAAACTGAGGCAAGAAAACTGTTAGATCTTCTCAGTTCCAGAACCCAATAAGGAAACAACATTAAATCCCTTCAAAAACAGAATGGTTTTGGTCATGTTGACATCTTCAGAGGGCAGTGGTTTCACAAAAGGCAAGTCCTTTGTCTATGAACAATAGTACAAGGACAAGGATTAACTTCTGACTTACAAACCCCAAGTAGCTATCACCACTGTACTATAATGCTCATCCTCTACTCCAGCTTCACTGGGAAACATTACATTCCTGCCCCAGAGCTCAACCTTGGGTCTGCACATTTCTAATTCGAGTCTCTTTAGATGAAATGAATTTATTCATATCTCTTGCTGTTTAAGTAAAAATGTAAGCTCACCATCACCTTGACGTGCCAGACACTGATGCCCATACTGATCTCTTGTTCTTACAGTTTGTACCCAGGAAGAAGCTTTGTTTTAAATGTGAAACACATGCTATGCATCTGTGCAACCCTTGAATAACTGAATCCTGGTCTGCAATGAAGATTCATAGATAGTGGGATGATACAAAATGTACCCATTTTTTTCTTCACTTTTGCTAGGTTTGGAGGTTCACCCCACACATATGCTCCTCCTGCTGTATTTGTTTGGATGGTTCTACAGTGTTTTCCCCATTACTGCAAGCATAGCTCAAACCAGACCTTAACTCCCAGCAAGTCAGGATCAGCACTGAAACAGAGATGGCCAACAGCCAGGACAATCAACAGCAGTTAGAAAATAGCCTGGAGAGACTAAATGGAAACTGTGAACCTTTTAGTTTCACCTGGGAGCTAGCTAGGAAGTCAGTACACCTCTTCTGTGGAGACAGTGGTGTACTGTTTTAAAGAGCTGGTCTCCAATTCTACTCTTCCAAATGATCACAGACTTTCCTCAATATACCTCCTACTGTATAATGAGAACATATTCTTTGCATCCATTTTACTTACAATGACTTAGAGAAATAGCCTTAAGAAGGTTATTCCCAGGAACTGTAACCACCCCCTCAGAATAGCAGGTTGTTGAGTTAGTGCTGATGAGTCAGACAGCTTTTTAATTCTGTTCTAAAAGGAATCACCAAAACAGTGGAGAAGGGAGAGGAAAAATAAAAAGGGAATCGAGTGGAAAAGGCTTCCACCGTCTGATGATTCATGCACCATCAGCGTGACTCACCCAGCATTACTCTGCCATTAAAACATGGAGACTAGGCTGATTAGTCACAGTAATGAATTTTTCAAGAAAGGATTCTCCCCTATAAATAATGATGACTTTGTCTGGATAGTGTTAGTGTGACTCACCTTTCCAGCATGCCAGGCAGCACCAATCGTGTCATCTGCAAAAGGAAAACATTCATGATGGCTGAGAATGCAGACACCAGACAGCCAGAGACCGAGGGAAGCCACCCTTCCTCCCAGAAGCAGCTGCCACCCCCTCCACCCCAACCTCGGCTCGGGGAAGCAGAGACCATACTTTGCGTAGGCAGTTTATTTTTATTCTACCTGGATAACTTGGCTCTGTCAAGTACTGTGTGCACTGAATCTGGTGAAACCATCCAGCTAGTAGCATAAGAGTGAATAAAACAAATACCTTCACATGGCCTCCAAAGAACATTAAAACGCTGGAGTACTACGGTACATGTACCATTTTTGTCTCCTCACAAAAAGCACCTCAAGACTGACTAAATTTACCACCAATGCCAAGATTCAAAACAATAATCCAATACATTTTAGCTAGGCTTACTGAACTGCTGAGTTTAAAGTAAAAATAAATTATGGAGCAGCAAGAATACTGGACAGAAGTGCTGAATATAAGTCTCCTACATTACCCCCAAGAAATACTTAAGACCCCAAAACATTTTTTGCTGATTACACAGATGTTTTCACACTGAAAAACCTACACCTCCATGAGAAAAAGTAGCCTGGCAAATCTCCTCACTGCTCTGGAAGCTCCTGCATCCATTAGGACTGCATGCAATCCATCCACAAGATGGTTGGAAGATTCTCTGGGACAGTAATCCTAAAACAAGCTTTCCAGTTGCAGACAGAACATCTCTGGACAAGGGAAACAAACCAAGTGCCGATCCAAACTCAGGCAAAATTTTTATTAGTCTAAAATAGTTAATTTTCCTACTACTGGTTACTACCATTAAAATACTTTTAATACAAATTCAGCCTGTGCCAAATACTACCCTGTCCCCAACTAACCCTTTTAGTCACCTCACTGACACCAGACAGAGAAGACAAAAAATATAAATTGCTACCTCTATGACAACCAAAAGGTATTCCAAGAAAGTTTTTGAGAATGCAGTGAGGAGGGGGTAATAACATACTAAAACCAGCACATACCCAAATGTAATGACCTTGATAGCTTAAAAGATTGAATGTTTGAATAATATGGGAGGAAAACACACACACACACACAAAAGAAATCAGCATATACAGGCACACAAAACACCTGTAAGCACTTCCAACACAGAGAAACAAATCTCATTGTAGCAAGCTATTCATTTTCCTATCACCATTGCATTCCCACTTAAATATGACTCTATCTGGATTTGGGGGTTTTTTTGGTTTGTTTGTTTTTATTTTTAAATTACTAAACATACCCATTCAGGAATGAAGGAGAAAAACCACAAAAGAAAACCATCTCAGTTGACTGCAGTTGACACACAAACAAAATGGTAGAGAAGGGCTGTTATTGGCATTTCTACTTAGAACAGATTTTGCCATCAGCCACACTGCATAATGAGTTTTGATAAGGGACTGTACAGGCAGAAGTTGAACAGACTTTACTTTCGTGAAGTCAGCTGTTGACATACTTAACTGTAGTGTCCTACAAGTCAAACCAAGTATTCAGAGCTGATAAGCATCACCAAGCAAATAGATCTGATGCAACTTCAAAAAAACCTCTAGCATTAAGTTTAAGCTTTTTCATGCACCAATGCTTCAAAAAAGATGTAGAAATAACTATTTATTTTAATTTTTAAAGCATAAAGAATGATTTGGGTTGATTTTAAGACTAGTTCAAGACTGGAAGATCTTTTATCTGATGCACTTTATATGATTTTTTCCACAGGTCACTTGGCAAAAAGCAGCATACTGTTTTTTGCCTCTCAGAGCAGTGTAATGCTGCATATCATCTCCATAAATTGGCACATGGATGTGGTCTGAAATTGCCTTCCCTTTGGCAACCCATAAGTGGTCTGAAAAACCAGTATATGATTTCCCATTGTAATGCAGAGGGGACCACACTTTTGAAACTTCTGTCATAAATCCACACAAATACATTCATGGTCTAAATCCAAATTGCAACCCATCAAGCAGCTCTGACAGTTTATCACAACCTGCTGGTTGCTATTGATATCCAAATGAGAGCACAGAAAAGCGTGCCACAATAATTGGTGAACTTACACAAAATAAAAAACTATGAAGTCTCTCGCCACCAACTGCGTTAAATGGTTTGTTTCTGAAGTTCAGCTGGACAGGCAATCAATTTTTCCCCCCATCCACAGAAAAATACTGATGACACAACTGGATTTCATACTGAACATCACTTCCATTTGTTTCATTAAAATTAGTATTTCGAGGGAACTTCAAAAACATATGAAATAGGGCAAAAACTGTTTTTCCTACGAGTATTTTAACATCTTGTGATGTGTGGAGATATATCTGAATATTTAGTAACTTTATGTACAGAAAAAACACCATTTTTTTTAAAGAGTAAGATAACAGAAGGCAGCTCTCTGAGTCAGTCTCACCTGACCCAGCCAAGTCCACACTCAAAGAGCACTATTGGAAAAATGCTGACAGGGTATTCTGCAACTATATTCAAGCCTGGCAATTTTATACATTGGACACACAATAAAATATTTCCAGCATTAATTAAAATAAAACAATAAATAGCAGAAATGTAGTTTCACCACTAACAACAGTGTCCATATGTGCTTGCATTGCATGATCCTTATCCAAATGAGCTGAAGTGGCTACCATTCTTGTCTTTAATAGTGATAATCTCAGACTTGCCATTATAAAATAGGCAGTTCAAAAACAAACTTCTAGAACTGCATAAATATCCCCCAGATAAAGAATCCAAATTCTAGCTAGGCCTTGCTTAGAGACAGTCAGTTCTGGAAGGGCATGTATTTCATAAATTGCAAAGCACTGCAGGTCTGAATCTACAAGAATTAGCATGTAGGATGTCAGAGAACTCTATGGTAGTGTTTGTTTCTCTGAAGGCAATCTAATAAAGAAGGAAGGAAGGCTCAGGAAACCTACGGGAGAGGCTGGGAACTATCCTAAGAAGAGTGCCTTCAGTTGGTAGTTACTTAATATTCTTAGGCTTCCTTCACATACCTATTTTTCTGAAGGAATACTACTCTCCACAGAAACATGAGTGCTACAGTTGAAAATGTGAATGTTCCCAAGACTCTGGTAACTCTAGATAAGAAGTTATAGACTAGGCTATGTGAAAACTGTCAGAATATCCACAACAAACTGTTTCTTCTTTCTGAAAATTTGAGTTAGAGTGAGCACATGTGTGTGTGCATATGTGCATCTGAGAAATTTATTCAGGACAGTCTCCTCAACATCAGAAACTGTTAATCTCTGATATTCTATATAGTCTGGTAAAAAACTATGAAGCAGTAGTTGTTGCAGTTTGTTTTTCAATTATTTCACATATACACAGAGATTTGGGGGTATAGCTCCTTTGGTTTTTAAGTTAACTTCTTTCACACCTAACCATCCAGATCTCAAGTTCCAGGATGCTCAAAGCTAATGGCTGACTTAAGGCAGAGATTGTTTACAGACCATTTCAATAATCTTTTATGGGTAGCTATCATTTCTTGATGTCCTACTTTCTGCAAATGCATTTATTACATTCCTGGCAAGCACTGGTTGTATTGTCCACTCTTCCTCACCAAACCTGTCTTCTACCTTCTAATTCTGGAATAAGTTACACCATGTTTAGTCCAACAAAGGAAAGATTCCTACTTGCAAATACAAAAACACATAGACTTTTATGGCTAATTTTATGTTCTAAAGCAGGTGCTACATTTAAAAGCTGCTATTAGAGGACTAACAAATAATTAAAAGTTATAACCACGTATTTCCAGAATTTCTTCTTATGAAGAAAACCTCCCGTTCTTAGTGATCTCATGGTCTTTTCTCACTCCAATTCAAGCAGTAACTCAGAAGAAGAGCTTAGGGAAAGAATAATAATGTGCAAAATTTTGAATATCTTTCTAGAGATTCACTCAGACTACTAAAATACAGTAGGAAAAGCTGAGGTAAATACTGAAAGCCATTCTTCATAACGTATAGGCCACATGACTGTTACACAAAGCCAGAAATCTACTACCACAGTTGTATATTTAGAGACAAATCACTCTATGTTATGACTGCAAGTCATTCTTTCCACTTTGAAAGGATATAATGATCTGTAATTAAGGCTATGCAAATACAACAAAGGATGAAGCTAGAGAACTCAGATAAGTTTTCTACTTTGTTATGCAGCCAAGAAGCTTCCCTCATTCACAAATTTGGGGTGAAATTTTAAAGACCAGAAATTCCCTGTAGAGCTCCCCCAACTCATGTGCAAAAACATCATTGCTACCATAAGATAATTCAGAATGCCTGGGCAGAGGCAACATGTTCACACAGCTGTTTAACAAAGAGTTAACTGGCACCCTGCCTATGCTACCATGGCCTGCAGACCTTACCCTGAAAGAACTATAAGGAACTATACTCATGCACCAGTAGTTAAATTGATCACGAGACCCATTCTCAGCATCTAAGTTTTTTTTAATGTGTCTCTCTTGAAACAATGCTATTTTTAATGCAGCTCATATTCCAAGACAAACAAGAATGGTTTATATTTGTGAAAACTAGCAAGTAAACATGATGTTAACAGAAATTAACAGAGCAACCCGTGTGGATGTGGTCAGTGGCACTGGACATACACAGGGAACTATGAACATAACATGCTTCAAGCCCTGTTCATTATCAGTGACTTTCCCTTGAGCAACAGTTTTAGAAGATAACATTCTCCCTATTTAGATCCACAAATTTTTGGACTCCAGTTTAAAAGGGAAGGCTCTCAAAATAGGCATCCTTTGCCCCTTGCCGTTTACACAGGAAAAAGACTACTAAAATAATAAGGCTGACCCTTCTCTTTCCAGAGCTGAAATATGTATTTGTGTCAACCCCAAATCTACAGAAAGCTACAGAACTCTAGGATTTCCTGAATTTCCCCAAGTTACTTGTACTTTGAAGAAAAATCCCTAGTGCTTCTCTGATTATTGCTGAAAAATATTTATCACAGCTACATGTCCCGTGATCTGGCTTTCTGCATATCACACTCCAGGTTCAATGTCATCAAGGTGGGAAACCACGGCATTGAATTTCTCCCTCTGGACCATCTGAATGATATTCATGGCCACCTTCACAGAACACTCACTCCCTTTCCAAGTATTGGCAACTGTCCCTCTCTGTTATAAACTTCTGTTATGTACTTGGCTAAATCATCCTCCCCACCTTTGATTATGACTGTGAATATAAATGTAAAGAAACCTCTTGGCTAGACTAGAATACATACACACACACACACGCACAGAGTGATCTCTTCTCACCGTGTTGCCACTGCCCTCAGAATTATACTCCACTTACTGTGACCCTCTCCAATACAGAGTACATACGAAAATTCACGTAGGGTTCCACCAGGGGACAACTACCATTTGATTTCTGGTAAGGTACCTTTGCAGGTGTGGTTTTACATTTCACTATACCACGTGAACACTCACTGGAGTGAGAGAGAGAGAGATGTCAACTCCTACTGCCTTTTAGGACTATTGCTCCTCAGGGTTTTCCTCTTTCTACACACAAAAGAATATTTGCCCTCTTTCTCAAATACACTAGCTTCTTGTCCTTTCAATTTTATATTGATTGTGAGTTTTGTTGTTGCTTTCTTGCCTAAACTCAAGAGTTTCAAACTTTGTAGCAGTTATACCCATGTCCTGCCTGGGATTCACAACCTGGTATAATTCACCTCTCACTCCTCCTCCATTAGAAGGGCAGCTGACACCAGATGTCTCAGTTCAACATGAAGCATTTATATATTTTGAATTCTACAGAAAATTATTAGTATCTCAAATATGACGATAAAAATCCGTGATGTTGTAGGCCTATTAGCCTTTTGTATTGACACCCAGTATAAAATACGAGTAAGGTGATCAACATGAAGATTACCACAGACACCAAGGGATGCACATATAAGTAATTTGCTCTACCCCTTCCTCTGTCAATGCCAATTTCCAACTGAAGCCTGGCCTGCAAGCCTAAAGTTTACGTTCTCCCACAGTATAACAGCTTGCAAACCAATTCAGCTTCTTGCTTAATCAACCGCTAAACCAGCACTCCCTCAACTATTTAGTCCTGCTCATTTTTATAACAGAACACAAGTTTATGCCTCACTCCCAAAGCAATTAGGATATTACAATGCTGCAAACAAAACCAACAAACTTGCAGTTCCTCACCTACCAAGTATCTCTTGCAGCTTCCAAAGGAGAAACAAGGGCTCCCTGAAGTATGTGAAACTATTCTCTATGCTCATTACCTACCCATTTCTTCCCCCTGGACAGCAAGTCTAACAGCCTTGGCTTTCAGGACATAAATCCAATAACCAAATCAAGTTTGTTTTCCCAAGTGAAACTAAAGGCTGTAGCACACAAAGATGAACTGACACAAGAAGATGCAGTTGATACAAAGAACTATGACTAGAACTATACAGAACAACTTTTGTTTTTCAACACTTGCTGGTTAGTGAAAAAAACCAAGGATTTTGACCTGCTATTTTACTCAATATCAGAAATTTTTAGTTTGTGTCTCAAAATGCAACGAGATATCCGAAAGTCATAAAACAAATCCACATTACATGAACTGCCACTAACAGTCATTAAAGAAAAGTCTTGCTATTTAAATTCCTCCAAAAGTTTGAGATGAGATTATGACAGGAACCATTAAACTACAGATACTACCTCATCTTCTTTCCCATTTATCTGTCAACTCAATCCTTGTATATGACTGTATTAAGTCTCAAGCTGTTCTGAGAAAATACCACAAATGAAAATTCTTCATTCTATTTATGGCATCATGAAAAGCCTTAATACTTCATTTTGTATACTCTATGAAGACCAGAGTAACTCCTGCACTGCGCATCACCATAAAAAGGTGGTATTACCCAGACTGCTTAAAAAGAATCTACTGTGATTGAGGGACAGGGTGGTGCTTGGTCAGGTTTTTTTAACCAGTATGTTAAAAAAATGTGAAACTTCCAACATGTTTTAAGCAATTTTACACAGTGATGTACAGGGTGCTTTCAAGGCAGATCACAGTAATCAACTCTTCATTCCAGACCCAGTGAGCCCCAAAATTGCACAACTGTGGGGTTCATGGGTGACCTAACCCAACAATGCACTAGGACATGATGGGGGGAAGGCAGCATGGAATAGGATTTGGGAAAGACATGTGTTTAAAAGCTCTGACAGGAAACAAGTTCTCAAACACCCAGCAAAATTCCACAGTAGATACTTTATACTTGGGAAAAGCATTAAACAGCAGGACCAATTACGCTGATAATTTTTCCTGAGGTGAAGATAGGGTCTTATCTCTCAGTGCACCCCTTCTTACACACTGCATATCTCCTAGGAAGTTCAATGAGCTGACCAATGAAGAAAAAGAAAAGTTAAGGGATGAGAATTACCCTTCAAGATTGTCTATACTTATGGCAACAAAACAGACTTAAATGTTTCTGCAGAATCAAACTGTGCTGAGTATCTTGACTTTCCCACTTCAAGCCTAAGGAGTATTTCAGCCAATACTGGAGTAATTTGACATGCATGCCAGAAGAGTTATGGTATGCAAGAGGTGGTGTTGATGGCACATGGTGCAGGTTACTGAGAGGCCAGGGCTATCATTATCTTTTAGGCACTGAGAAAGTTTGGTCCAAAGGGCAGGAAGTGGATGCTCCAGAACATAACAGTACAGGTTATATGACACCCGTAACAAGGATTTGGAGATACTGTGAGCAGAGCCTGACTGGGGACTAGCAAAACCTCATCTGCCTCTCCTGTACCTTCATATTTTAGCAGACCTTCATCTCCTTGCTTAAGAACTTGGTGCGCTCTTCCATCACAAATTTCATGTCTCTAATCATGCAAGAGCGGAAAATATTATGACTATTTTTAAAAGACATTTATACCTTTCAATAAGAGATGGTATCAACCTAAAACACTGAACTAAGCAAAAAGATATACAGACTTTTCTTAAATTTATTTTTTCATACCATGAATGTCTCATTCTATGGGTTCTCCTGAAAATGTCTTACAGATGGTACATATCTCTAATGTGCTCTTCTTCCCAAAAGAGTAAGCATCTGGCATGCCTACTGTTTAATTACACAACAGGCTCATGCAGGAGGAAACATTTTCAAGCTTGGAATCTTATGCTCAAACTCGGATTACACTCAGTAGCAGGAGTTGTTCATGGTCAAGAAAAGAAGTTTTTAAAGAGAAGGAAAAACACTATTAGCACACAGAAAGTAGATCTTTAGGAAGTTTTTTTTATACATGCAAAGACAACCACATTAGCATGTAAAGAGGCTGAAAGGATACAAATTTTACAAGAAACTGTATAGCAATTGTTAAACTGTAGACCAACACTGATCATAAACATGATAACTGAAGCCATAAACCAGCATTAGTTTACTCTGGAAAACAATATAGTCTGGCTACATCTCTGGAATTTTAGGTATATACTGAGTTAAACTATTATTCTACCCCACCATCTTCAGAAATAGATACTAAAGTAGTTCATCTGTAACTTTTCTACTCTAACATAATGCTCCCATGAAGACTGACACCCCAAATTCTTTTATCACTGAATACTGCACTCCCTCTGCTGGCACAGCACAGATCTCACACCTTAACAGAGGCATTCTGATTACACTAATCTCCAAGATTGTGAACAATACTTGTTCAGATGTACACACCTGATGCAGCTCTGTTAACATAAGAAAAGGTCTCCTAAATGACTTCCATAAGAAAAAACTTTCAAAGGTGCCCATTAGTAGCTGACTTCTCTGATGAAATCTTTCAGGGTGCAACAAGACACCATGGGCTACAATCCTTGTGGGTCAACTAAAAAATCTCTACTTGTCAGGCTCACAGTCATTTTCAAAGTGAAAGGTTTCTGGAGACTCACTGTTGGAGCATTTCTAACTTTTCAACAAGCAGTTCTAAAATGTCAAATAAAACACACACATTAAAGTAAGAGTTCACAACAGTAAGCTGACATTATGAATTCCCATTCAGTCATACAGTAGCTTCATTTTCACTGTTTGTCTATGTTTTAATGAAGTGTGAGCAGTTTATTAAAGCAGTGTTTTAAGAGGTGCTGTGCTGCCTTACATGGAAACAAACCACTTACAGTTTAGACTCCCCAAAAGCACTGTACTAGATGAATTGACCTAATCAGAAGAGCTGCAAGAAAGTAAAATTTTCAAGTCACCTTGGAAGCATCTAATATTTTAGCTTTGAAGCAAAAGGTTAACCCTCAGCTAATGGAGGTACAAGTTTTGTTATGCATAAGAAGGTTTAGAAGTGAATAGTCACAAGGAGTTTCATCAGCACTCACTGGTAATACACTAACCAATTCCCTGTGTCATGTAAGCAGCTGCTATTCCCTTCGTCCCTTTTAAGCTTTGACGTACTAGGATGAAAATCTCATTTTTGAACGGGCTTCATGTTAATCAACAAGAGAACAGCCACTATGTTTTAGCCTGAAGTCAAGTTGATTTCTTCTCAATAAAATCTTCAGTTTAAATATCAAAAAGGAAGGTAACTTCTGAAGTAAAGTTAATGCATGCTTCTGTAAGTTTGGCTTTCCTTCTTGCTCATATATTTCACAAAAAATATGTAAGTGCTTTCTCACTACAGTATACAAAACCCTTAGGTGTGCTGACATAAGGGCTGCACACCCCAAGAAAAACAGACGCAGGGGGAGAAGAATGAACAATTTACAAGAAGGACTAGTAGAACAATTGTGAAGAAGCATTAAGTGCTGTTTTGCATATATACTTTGCTCTACCAAATAGCTTATAGGCATCTTTGTATCAAATTATATTTCACACAACAATCAGAACAGTCTGATACGAGTATCACTGAGTTTTTTCAAGATGAAAAGTAAACTTGTGGTGTAACAGGTGAAAGTAATTCCCTCAGATAAATGAATGTTTTCTGGTTTTGAATTAAGATACCAGGAACAAGTGTTGGTAACGGGGCACTTACCTTACAAACAGATAAGATGTTAATGTTGACCATTTTGTCAATTGCCTGCAAGAAAACAAAGTTTGGGGGTTTACTCATTTTAAGTTATTTGACCACTATTTACACACCCTCTGGGTTTAAGTCCCAGGATAAATTATCCACTTTTACTCCCTGCCTTCCTGCCTAAGTATCAGGAACAGTGATGGGCTTTCAAAGCAAAGCCTGTGAATTGCTCTTGGTCAAGTTTCATCTCTGATTCGGGACTAAAAGAACAACACAGATGTATCACACTGACACCATATTTCCAAACCGTATTTGCAATACTTATGAACGTTAATAAATTCTGTAATTTTGCTCTTCACCATTTCATAAAAATGTTTTAGCGATTTAAAGTTTATTCATCAGGTTAAAAACTGGGATGCTTTTGTTTGTTTGTTTGGGGTTTTTTGGAGTTTTTTTATGAAGCTTATTTGAAGGTGATTAAGCAGAAAACACAAAACCACAGTGGACACAGTGATCTACAGGGGTTTTGGAAACAAAATCATGCACCACTGAAATTGTTCATAATTGGAGTTTTTGGTGTATCCAATACAACCAAGATTGTCCCTACATTCTGAACTGTCTTAAAATGGTCATATTTAACTTTCCTAAGTGGAATGCACAGCTTCCATCCAAGAAGTTGCTTTTTTCCCTTCCCTTCAGTCACCTAAGAAGCCCCCTACCACAAGCTAAGGCAGCTCATGAACAACAGCAAGATGAGACCATGAACAGAAGCAGAACTCAGTGACCCCAGAGCATCTGTCCAAAATAGAAATGAAGCAGCAGGGAAGGTTATGTAAAGAACATCATCCAAAAAATGAGACTGCCATCATCTGATTTGTGTTATGGTGCTTATGTAAATCTCAAAGCTTTTCCAGCACTTAATTCTAATCAGAAAACCTCATTATGTGGTTTCCTTTACCAAATCTACATACTTTTGCCATATCTGCCTACAACAGTTGAATAGTAGAAGGTACCACAAAAGCACTTACCTTATCCACCTCTGGAACATCAATGAAATATTCAGGATAAGAATACGATATTCCCACATTGTTGACTGAAACAAAAGCATGAATTAGGTCATTTGGATGCCACCTGATTAACGATAATTTTCAAAAAATACTCTTAAAATGTTACATTTAAGGCATTCTAACTGCTTTAGCAACGTTTTCTTGACTGTAAATATACTTGTACACACACCAGCGGAATGCAGGAGCACCTTGACAGGCCATTTTAAACATTAATTCTCCAATTGTTTAAAAACTGGCATCTTTAGCACCTCACACCCACCCTCTGCTGCATCCCACAAGGCTGCCCTTAACAGAAGCGCCAGCGCACACCTGCGGGGACAGGGAGGACTCTGCGGGGCGTCGGGCCAGGGAGCAGCTCCCGGCAGGACAGAAGGTGAAACTGTTTCAGGTGCTTTTCTTTCCGGACAGACGCACGCGAGCCGTGACACACCGGGCACACGCGCCCTCCCGCGAGGGAGCGGCGGCGCAGTGCGCGGGCCGGCCGGTAGGTGGCAGCAGGAGCCCGGGAGCGGAGCGGGCGCTGCTCGCGCACCCCTCGGTTTCGGGGGGATCCGCCGCCTTTTTGGGGGGGATCTGCCGCTCTCGCTGCCTCGTTACACGGACATTCCCCGCAGCAAACCGTGCTCCCCCTCCCCCCCACGCCCGCACAATGTTTCCCCGCCTGCAGCGTTTGGAATCCACTGTGAAGGTGTGAATGACAAACCTCGGCGGTTTTTTTCACTACTTCGGTTTTATTCTTGGACATGAAACCAACACCCGTTCTTAAATCGCAACCCAGGCAGCGGAAAACTTCCAATTCTGTTCGAAAACAGTGCTGCTCTGCAGCCTCCAACTCCCTCCATAAAGCACACTGGATATGGAGACAAAAAGCAGCAACCTAAATGGGATCTCCGCTTCCTAAGTATCTGTTGTTCATCTTACGCAAGTGAATCTCGTGACATGTGGTTGCTGTGGCAACATTTTACATTTATATAGTGTCTTACACCCCAGAGAATCCCAAAGTGCTATGCATGCTCAACAGCACTGTGCACCTCCAGGCAGGAATCTGTACTGGGGCAAAAAACATTGTCAAAAGGCACCAATGCCTTTTTTGTAAAGTAAAATAAAATAGCCCCAACACGCGTGCCCAAAGCTATCGTTTTAACATCTGCTTAAAAGATATTTAAGTATCAATAGGGGTGCAGCCTGCGCAAGAACAGGCAGGAGAGAGGAGAGTCTGGGCAAGTGCACCAACTTCCTTCAGAGATTCACTGAAGTGACAGGTCTTTTGGTCCAGATCTTCGTGTATTTATTCATTAGTCATGTGTGTTTTCAAATTTTTAACTTTTAGATAACCTTCAAAAAACTGAGCTCAAGAACTGAGGGGACAGGGAGCTGGCAAATTCCCAGCAGACATTTGCTATATTTAGAAAGAGTGAGAAGTTTTAAAAAGGAAGAAGATCCAATCTTGTTATTGCCAGACTGAACCAGATTTTTTCTTTCATCTTAAAATAAACTATTTTGCAGTCCATCTCTCTGGAAAGGATTTTGGCTATGAAATGTGGCAGGGGGTTCACGGGACTAACCTTGGTAATTCTCTCCAAATTTAGAATATTTTATGATTCATGCTACAGAGAGTCACACAAAATTCACATTCCTTACTGCAAATTGAGTCCCGGATAGGCATCCTTCCACTTTCAACAATCACCTCTGCTGCAGGTTTGTAACAGGCCATTAAAAAAAAAATCTGGTTTTGGTTTGTTCCACTGTATTTTAACTAGAAAAAAAATGGATAATCACAGGGGTAAGACACTGTCCAGCTCCAACTCCTTTCAAGAATCACAGCTATTTAAGAACAGCAAAAGGAAGATTTCCCACCTCTGCTTGTTTAACACATTGCTGTAGCTAGCACATGTTCGAAGTCACTGACAGACGCTGTTTTGAACACACAGCAAAACATTATGCAAACTCTTTTAGCCTTCATACGTGGGTGAGAAGAAGCTTCCAAATAAGAAGTTTACAAGAATTTCAATCTGTAAGTACTTTAGTTAGACTCTGCGCAACTACATAATTAGAAGCTCGCTCTTGAACAGTACGTGTGGAGACTTCTGTATCTCCAAGTACAAGGTTAAAAAAATAATCAACATCGATCACTGGCAACTGTGCTGTGCTACCAACGTTTCTCACACCTACTGTTCCAGATGAGACCTGAAAGAAGAAAATATGCTGGAACCTGAGAACTCATCCCTTGTGGCTGTTTTCCCTCAGACACACATGAAAAACGCAGCTCAACAAAACCTATATACTGGGTTGCAACAAATGCTACAGAGTTTAAAACACAAGGCACTAAAGCACCAAATTAATTGCCATTAAAAAAATTCAGGCACCCTTTCTGGAGTAGCCATCACCTGTGTTGAAAAATTACATTGGCCAGTGGTTTCTATTAATACAGCTATATCTGGGGAAAAGACAAGACCTAAGCACCACGGAATTTGGTGATCTTGAGCACAAGATCTACTAAAACTGCTAGTGATTAGTTAGAAGAGAGGATTTTGTAAACCTGCACTGACAATGGCTGCATGAAAAAAAAGCAGAGGAACTCAGCTAGAGAATACACAACTCTAGAGCATTTAGTTGCTATTTTTACCATGTTTTTAGTCAAGGTGCTCACGCAAATAACAGCAAGAACCAGGCTCTGTTTGAGGAACGTGCTTGTTTTCCTGTAATAAGCTTACACAAAATTTGAGACACACACTGCTTTAGTGCCCAGTTTTTTCAAGACTATAAAAAGTCCGATTTTCATGACTTTGTGCATTGCCATAACCTAATCACATTCTAAGAAATAAAATCCCTTTCCAGCATGGATATGTACCTCACACAGTAAAAGGTCTGCTGGTGTTTTCAGACATTTAAATGAGCTACTATTGTGCAGTAATTGCTTTGTAGCAGGCAGCTTGCAAGCCTTACATTCCCTGAGTGGATTTTGACAGGACAGATTAGAACATACGTTAATTTTACTCTTCAAAGTTTCTTTGGAACTTATTTCCTTCAGCAATAAGAAACAAGACATTCACAGCTTTGTCACAACTACTCTTTACACAAAACACATCCTTGGCAGTCGAAGTTATTCCAATGGCTTTCAATTTTTATAGTAATTGAATACTGAATGCTCTGAGTATGTACTCAGAAGTGGTAGGGAACATTCTGGGTTTATTCTTTAATGTTATTTTTTAACTGCATTTTTATATACACTATTTTGCTGAGCATTATTTTCAAACATTGTACAACAAGATTCATATATTAGCAGCAAAGTTCATATAGTATATCATCATGTGAATCACAGATTTGTTTTGAAATGTGCTTAAAATACCCCACAGTTCTAGCTCCAACTACTGCACTTCAGGTTAGTAAAATGAGTTTTGTAGATATTAGTAGATATCTGAGCCATGTGACACTTCATGTGTTTAACCATCACAGGTTCTCATCCCTGTATCAAGTAACCACAGAAATACAGGATACATACAGGTATATATGTACTTCCAGGGGAAAAACCAGCAAACTGATAAGCAACAGCCTTTATTTACCCCACTGTTCAAAAAAAAGATTCAGGTAAACTGCTGTTATGTTTAAACTCTTCTCAGTTTGTGATAAAACACCTTTCTGACGTCACCTCAGTTCCACATTTGACAAAGCAAGTGGAGGGATCGTGCTGCCTTTTCAAGGACTCACACACCACCTACACCCCTGCAGTCTAACAAACCATAATGAGGCATGCTGAATTGCTACCAGCAAAAGAACCCCAGCATATCATCATGACCAGAAAACACTTAAAACTTTTGAAGCAGGAGACAGTTACTTGGTGTTATATTGTAATGATTAAATTTCAACAGCTCTATAATTAAAAGTTAGTGGTTCTCCCACAGGGCTTTACTCCTAAGCTGAAAATCTCCTAAATTAAGTATCTGAAACTTGCCTAGTTTCCAAGAAGGTACTAGGTCACAGAATCATAGAATAGTTTGGGTTGGAAGGGACTTTTAAAGGTCATCCAATCCAATCCCTCTGCCATCTTCAACCAGATCAAGTTGCTCAGAGCCTTGTCCAGCCTGGCCTTGGATGTTCCAGGGCTGGGGCATCCACCACCTTTCTGGGCAACTGGTTCCAGTGTTTCTTTCACCATCTTTTCTTCCTTATACCTAATCTAAATGTGCCCTCTTTTAGTTTAAAGCCTTGTCCTGTAACAGGCCCAGTTAAAAAGTGTCCCCATCTTTCTTCTAAGGCTCCTTTAAGTACTGGACGGCCGCAATGAGGTCTCCTTGGAGCTTTGTCTTCTCCAGGCTCAACAACTTCAAGTGTTCCAGTCACAATGCATGCAGTCATAAGCTAAAGGGCCTTTAACAATCTCAGAATAATACATCAAAAACACTCAATAAGCATCACAATTCCTAGAAAGTAGGCGCTCATGCAAGCACCACATCATGCAGTGTATCAATAGCAAGCTAGAAAACATACAGCATGCACCAATATAGCTTTAGTGAGACAAATAGTAGCTTTTGGGAATTAGTTTCAGTAAACTTCAATATGGGAAAAAGTTAGTGGGCATGCCAAGACAAAACACAAATGTGAAAGATTTAGAAAGACAAGATACAAACCTAAAACACCAATCTCCAGGCCCTCCAATCCTGCTTTGATTTTACAGTAAATATCTTCTCTCTCCCCAAAGTCTGCCACAATGACTTTTGTTTCCACTTTGTATTTCTCCTCTAGGAAAAAAAAAAGTTTTAAAAGGTTTAAGTTTGAAATAGTTGAACTACCATTCAGATATTAAGACTGTATCAGTTATTAGCTTTTACAAAACGTTATTTTAAGTAGCTAATATTACACATGAACATTTTCACCTCTGCAACAGGAATTCTTTTAAACATAACCTGTGCAAGAAGTTTGTGACATTAAGCTACTTCTGTGAGAACATAAATTCTCAGATGATTCAGCACATTTTGTTTGTAAGGGACAACAAAGGTGGTAAGAAAGCAAATTACACACAAAAATGGAGAAACCTGAAAATGCACATACACAACAGTGTTTAAGTACAGCTTGACAGGAACACTTTTTTTCAACTTCAGCTGAATGGCAAATGCATTACTTCAGACAAAACAAAACAACCCTTTATTGCCCTGTTTCCATTCCCACTTTTGGTCTCACAAAACTTTTTCAATCTTTAGTTTTTTTGAACATACATCAACAGGGAATATGTGTGTGAATGAGACCAGACCTTCAAATCTGATCATTCCAAAACATTTCTGATATGCTGTCATCTCCATCCTTAATAGAACAGAAGAAATACACATAGCCAACTAGATTTTGAAATAGAGGAAAGCAAGTAGTAAAACCACTTCATATAAAAAGCAACTCTGCTTCAATCAAGCTAAATTACATTGAATTAAAACCAGTACAATGTCCTTTCAGACTTCAAAAGAGCAGAACAGCAGCATCTCTGTTTTGCTGTACCCGACTCCCACCCTAGTGTTCCTTAAGGGACCTGTATACAGCTCAAGAAAGATTTCACAGCACTTTGCCCCCCAGAGCCATTCATAAATACAGTGCCATGTTAAAGGAAAAGAATCATTCACAAAAAAGATTAGAAGCAGCCAGATTCCCATGATGCTCCTTCCCATTCAAGGGAAAGCCGCAACTCCCATGATCCTGCTGTCCATTCATGCAGAATCATGAATCTACTGAACTCTCTGGTTTGCTGGCTGCCTCCCCTCTCCCCACCAATATCCCTAATGGCAGATGAAATTATTTCTGCTCCTTTTCTCTCTCACCATCCTCAACCTCTTCATCTCTCCTGAACAGATGCATTGTTTAAAAATCCCCTGAGAGATGTTGCTATGTCAAATGACGACGTAAATAGCATTAAGCCCCTACTGCAGCAGCAGTCTTGTGATCGCGTCAGAAGAAAATCAAGTTCAACATTGGGGGGGGGGGGGAGGGGGAGGGTTAGAAATGGTCTATTTTTGAACACAGCTGTTATAATGTTTAGCACATACATAGGACAGAGAACTAAGGGCAACATTAGAGGCACACCTAATACATGCAAAGGTACTGGGTGGGCAAAACCTAAGTCACACACTTTACACACATGTCATGTTTAACTGTTTTGTGGCATCTCCAGCTGTCTTCAGTGCCACTCAGATGCTTCATGAAATTGAAGTCACTGAAAGGACCCAAACACCACTCTCACAAATTTGCTCAATTGGCACTGTCCTTTTTATACTAAACACTCTTCATTAGGATTGTTACCAATCTATCTTCACAGCCTTTCCAAATCACCACAGGGATACTGGGAGGACAACCGAAGGAAAAAAAATCTGAAGACCTAATATTATAAATTAAAAAACGAGTAAGAAGTACTTACACTACTACTCATATAAGACCCTTCTTCGAGCCTTTAGAAAATTATCAAAGAGCCATTACATCTAAGATATAAGCAAGACACCTATAAAAAAGCTGCAGTACCCTTTGAGAGCAGAGGATGCATAGTACAGTGTATAAAAACCTGTGAAAAGCAGAAGAGTGCCTACGGGCAGGGCCAAA
Organism: Acropternis orthonyx; assembly: GCA_035583155.1. Classification (NCBI taxonomy): domain Eukaryota; kingdom Metazoa; phylum Chordata; class Aves; order Passeriformes; family Rhinocryptidae; genus Acropternis; species Acropternis orthonyx. Next base: position 22,466,667 of record JAWWEU010000158.1, on the reverse strand, counting down.
GGACAAGGTCTTTTTGTGGTTGCTCACTGCAAACATGTAAGGCTGTCTTGCCCCAGCAGATGCCACCTGCTGACTAAACCCTCCCTTCCCATTTCAGGCCATCTTTCAGGTGTCCGGTAACCTCTGCATACTCTGTGCTCTGTCCCAGAACCTGCAATAGGTGGGATGATCCACTGTCTCAGAGAAAAGACTAAAACACCTTCATGTCAAATGACAATTCAAATAACAGTAAGTCACTTTTGTGTAAACTCAATCTAGCAGACAGAGCACAAGGTACAGAGGAGAACAGGTGTGCTCTGCTCTGTATGAGAAAATGTAAATGGGAATTTCATTGATCTTAAGGATTAAGATGCTCTCAAATAGATGGGCTAGAAGAGAAAGTAGAGCACATTCCTGTTTTATCTGCCCAAAATACTCTGAGATGTAGAGTAATAGAGAAATAAGCAAGTACGCTATGTCCTTAATCCAGGTTATCTAGCAGTGTCTGGGCTACTGCTGTGCAAGAGAAAACCTGAAACTCCTTAACGGAGCTTTCAGCTTGAGGACCATGAGGTACTCAAGAGCCACAGGAAGTGAAAGCCAGTTTTTGCAGTCATAGCTAGAGGATCTGAAAGAGCTGATATTACCTGCCAGCATGTCCAGCATTCCTGATGGTATTTTAGAAAGATCTAATGTTTTGTCTTTGGAACTGGTACTTCAAATGCTTAGAGGGGGACTGAATATTACAACACCACGCTGTCAATAGTTGTGCAGTAGTCAGTCATCACCTACCCATAAGATGGGAAAGGAAATTCAGCTGATCTGCTTCACAATTCTTAACTCTGACACAGCAGTGTTTTAATCATCTCATTTACTAAAAAAACTCCGATAAGAAGAGTATTGACCCTACAAATAAAGTTTTAACCTAAACATGTACATGGTCCGGTTAATTTGCTGGGTCAATATGACCTTAGGTAAGACCTCTGAAAATTTAGCAAGACACCAAATGGGCACAACAGTATCCTGGTAAACCAATAAAAACAATCACACCAAAATAAGTTGTTGACCATGAACAAAACCTTGACAAAACTTTTTCACAGCTGTAGGAAGGCTGAATGAACCAACAGTCACAATAGTCAGAGAGCAAGGTGGTGTAAACATTGTACAAGGAAAAAAGACAAAATGATTTTTTGCAGAAGATACTCGGCTAGATTCGTAGATTCTTTCTAAGATCCAGACAGCAATCCAAGAACAGAGTCACAGTCCAATACAGTCATCATGCAAACAAAGGCAGTACACAAAATACACAGTGGAAGTGGAACATAGTATGACTGAATAAAGTGCCCGTTTTTGCACCAGTGGTAAAGAACTACTGACTTCCTGAGACATGTTCCCATTCTACACATTCCTGCACAATACAGGATGAGACTGTCTGGAAACAAATACTATGTAACTATGTTCTTCACACCATCAGAAGCACAAACACTTTTTATATATAATCCCTTGAAGGACACACTACCTTCAGCATTCTCAGAAGAGGACTCCAAGTAGTGTCTCAAACCTTCGTTAAGGTGCTACTTATACAAAATAAGCATAAAGACACTTAAATAGTCATTCCAGGTTTTACACAAACACTGCCAAGTGTTCATGGAATCCTGCACAAGCAAACTTTATTAGATACTCAGCTTGATATTTTAAAATCAAAACCTAAATTGCCAATTTCAAGATGTTTATTAAAACAATATTCATGCATTCATACATTAATTCATCAATAGTTCATGGGAAAAGAAAATCTATTCTTACAGAGATATGACATAGATGCTTACTTACAAATGCAAGAACAAAGGCTTCATCTGCTCTTTAAGGAGGCCTCAATTTCTACCTTAGGTTTGGAAGCACTACCTCCAGATGCCACATGAAGTTAGTTTGTAGCCAGCAGGATCTTATGAGAAAGATGTTGCAGCACTGCTCCTGGGGGTGTGGGGGGAAGGCAAGGAGTAATACCCAAGGAAAACTGACTGGTGGAGCTGGAAATCACCACTTCAGCAAGCAGCACAACTGAGGTAGCAGAAAACTGAAGACAGAGAGGTAAAGAGCGGGTAACTCAGTGGCAGAAAGCACAAGCACACCAGTACCATCCTGAGGGACAATCAAAACAACACATCGCTTATCTGATTTCTCATCTAAGAAGGTTAGTTACAACCTCACTAGGTAAAGCAAAAGCTTAATTAATTCCAAAGGCCAGAAATGTCTGACTTACAGGAAATGTATCCACTGTCTTGCTATGCAAGGAAAATACTAATCTAAACTATCAGGCAAAGTAGGGCACACCTTCGCTGCTAAAAAGATTCACATGCAAAATAGCACCACACTATCCAGAACACCAGAAAAAAAGGATCATGCCGGAATTTAAAAAAAAAAAAAAAAAAAAAAAGGTTGAAAGTTAAAAACTACAATGAGTTACACCCTAAAAAATTATGAATAAAGAACTCTAAAATGATTAGGAGATAATTTTCAAAATTTTTGGTTTTTTGAACACTTGCAAATAATTCGAAGAAGCATACCCCCTAAACTGAAATCTTGGTTGATAGGCTAAAAAAACACTAAAGAAGTTTTCAGACACAGATAAATTGGGCTTGAAAGAAGGTTCCCCCAAAGGAGCAAGCTTGTGTATTTTGATGCAACAGCAAACACACAGTAGTCTGATGGTCAGCAGAAGCAGCTCAGTTTACCTGAGAGAAACAGTCAGTGTTCGTGGGGTCTGTCATACAAAGTCTTCCTGGGAAACGGAAAAACTACAAGATCTACATCCCTAACAGAGCAACATTAGTTCTTGAACCACCTGTTTCAAAGCAGTTTGCTACAGCAGTTTGAACTTGCACAGAGAACATCAAGACAAATGAAGTCAACTTTGCAACAGAGAAGTTCAGATTACAAGGCCCACATTGTAAGCAGGTACTGGGAATGGTTCTGTCAAGATCAGGGAAAGTACATTAAAAACTCTTGCTACAACTAAAGTATCTCATCACCTTACATTCAAAGCCTCGTATGAATATTGCCATCACAGTCATGCGCTACAATGCAACTGCTTGCAAAAACATACAGGAAGTCTCACTTGGTCTTAGCTTCAGGATGGCCAGAGATGCAAGCAAAGCAGTAGAAAAATAGCTCCATTCTTCACAGATAAGAAGAAAAATTTGTTACAGTAAGGAGAATCAACTATATCCATAAATAAAGATGCCATCTTTCCAGAATCACTGCAGTGGCAAAACTCACCATAATCCAGCACTCAGTCTCCAGAAATAAGAGTCTGTAACCTTTCAATATAGGGTAAGAAGCTGAGACAAAAGCAAAAGATGAAAACCTCCTGCTTTTTAGTACTATATCTATGCAGGACAGAGATTAAGAGGAATTTAAGACTATGGAGTGTCTGCTGATAGCTCTACAAAATCTCTGGTTGGTTTTAAGGGAGAGCCATTCATTTTGGCAATGTATCTGATTTGTGACTTTCAGAGTACAGAAGCAACTCAGTGTGGTGGAGGAATGGAATCTGTTTACCAGAAGGACCAAGTACTCTCAGACTGTTGATAGCAGACTGTTATTATAGAGTGATATACTCACCATACAGAAGTATGGTAAAATCAGCTTGAGATAACAAGAGCTAGCTTTTCCTTATTCTATTTAAGGGTGTAAAACTCTGAAGCTGAGTACTGGTAAGCTAAGGAATAGCTAAGAGGAAGCTCTGTTGCAAAGGAACGCTATACTGTTTCCACATAGCATAAGATCCCTACCTACAAATTAACAGTACTTGCTATGTTTTAATACATTTTTAAAAGCACATGTGTATGCACATTTGGTCAAACACCTAAGGAATAGGTCAGAATCCTGTCATTCAAGTACACATGCAAGACTGCAAGGCAATGCTTACATACTGCACTACTTGCACATGTAATCTCATAGATAGAGCTTCCTTAAAAATAGTGAATATTTTAAAAAAATCCAATCACATAGAAGTATAGAACAGGTAGAAAAATTACATACTTTATTCAAAATGTTACAATTCTGTTAAACAACTTTAAGTTTCAATACACAAAGACATACACAAGTCAGTTTCTCCCTTCTTAGCTTTCAAAGTGCACACAGCAGAAGATGGCTCTCCAAGCCAAAGTCCACAAATTCTTGATCCACGGGGGCATGTGTTTTATATGTATATGCAGTACTGTTACTACAGAACACAGAAAGAAAACACACTCTATTAATACATGCCTCCATTTGCTCCCCTCTGACTCCCACTACATCAAAATATATTACAATTTCTGAGACATACTAACCAAGTCAGGAAAACATTCTGAGCAACACACAGGATCAATCAATAAGCCCATTCACCCAAATACTATGCTCAAAATTGTAAGCTTTCCTAAATCAAGCTTGTTCTAATTACAAAGCTAACTAAAAACACAAAATCGAGCAGCCTGTGAAAAAACAGCTGCAGCGGCTGACAGCCAGGGGGGCTGCACAGGCAAGTCATCGCAGTGTTTCCAAATGTCGGCGTTATTTCAGGCAGCAAGGCAAGCACAGCTCTGATGCTCCCCACGCACACCCCCTCACCCCAGCACGCCGCAGCGGGGCTGGGCACGAGAGACACCAACACACACTGCGCATGTGGCTGTCCTCGTGCCATCAGGAGTCATGCTTTCCCAGAATAGCACAGCTTCACTCTCTGTGGTTTTCCTCAGCACAACCTCAAAATATCCACTATGGCTGAAGCTGCACAAAGAGTTTGTTAGGACACAATCCCAAGCTTTTTCAGAGATAAGCACAACATGAAGCGTGGGAAGGTTGCTATTGTGTGGCAGGCAGAACCCCAAACTCCCATTCCGTCTCTCCTCTTTTCCCAAAGTTATTTTCAACCCCTTCCAAGACTTTCCTTTGACATTCACTGAGGTACTGGCTTTTACACAGCATGAAGAAAGCTATTTTTAATTTACTAACTCATTTTAGTAAGGGCATATGGACTATTTCCCATGCTTCCTGTAACATTTCCTTTTCCTTAATGTCATTATTATTGCCCAACTGTGACAATGTGTATCTGTATATACATGTAAACATTAGTTTGCAAAAAGTTATGAAAAATTCAAAATTAGAACAGTAATTAAGAAACAAAAAACTCACAACACATTTTTTTCAAATATAGGCTCAACAGAATGAATTTCAGAATGACCAGGAAAAATACTTTGTAAGAAAAATTTATGGGTCACTTAGAGAGACTGAAACCTGTCACACTATGGACTAACAAAAAGAAAAATTGTGCCCTTGCTCTCAAGTCAATTTCAAGACATTTGAATCACGAATTCTCTGAATTAAAACAAATTTTAAAAGTGAATTAAGTTTCTAGACTAATTCAGCATTATTTTTTATGCCTCCAAGTCAGTATCCACAGTAAAACATTTATTGTAGACCAAAGACAGACACTTAAAAGCACAGTTTTCAGAGATCTCTAAAGTGCTACTTGTAAGGGAAAATACCTTGTTAATTACTCCACATATAATGCCCAAAGTAGCATAGTACCCAGCTCAGCACTGGAAGCACATGCTTATGGAGTTACACAGCAGGCCTACTTTTATCCATTAGTTAACACCATTTTGAAAATTGTTTCTTTCTCACATTCAAGCATGCTTTTTTGCCTTTTTTTATTTTTAAGAGAATTTGTTGTGCAAAACAAATCAACTGAGTTTCCTTTCTCTATGAAGACCTACTAACTAACATTTCCCTCACCAACATATATTCCTGGAGAAACATAAAAGCAATTATCACCATTTCTTCAGCAGAGAAGTCTGTCAGGGATTTTTACAGCTTTGACAGATAAAAAGGACTTGATGTAATGGAACTTAACCTGCTAAAAAAGTGACGAGACTAAAATACACATTCATACAAGGAAGTTGCAGAAGGAGGACAGCACTGTTTGCATCATCCAGTCCTTTCCTGTGCCAGAGCGGGACTATTCCCTGTAGAGCCACTTAAAAGGCCTAATTTCAAGTCTCTTGGCAATAGAGCTTGCAACCCTTGCCTTAAAACAGATTCACAGAACAGACATTCACCCAATCTCCAATGTGAAAACAGTCTAATACTTATTTTTCCATGTAATATTCTGCTTATTTTACACTCAAAGTGATAAGCAATACATTGGCACTATTATGTTAACCAGAGGGTGTTTAATGGCCCAGAGGCTAGCAAAGGGCTCTTGATTTTGGCATCCATAAAAGCTGATGTTACAAATAGGTTGTTAGCAGAGACAGGCATTAAGTTTCTGTGTATTACAGAAAATGCAACCTATTCCCCGACCCAACTACTGACAGGTAGAGGCGGCAGTGACCCTGAATGTTTGCAGAGATGACAATTCCTGGTTGTTCAAGCCTGGGTTTCAAAGGTACCAAGTAAGTCATCTGCCTATTGATTAAATTACCCAACATGTACATTAAGACTCAAGATAACATTAGGTCCCAGATGTAGTCCTGAACCTATAGGCACAATATACAGACTACAAGGTGTGGAAGAAGCTACTTCTACTGTAGTTTACATTCAGAAAAGGAAACCCAAAGCACCTAATTCACATGTAAATAACCTTTACACATTTCTTTTCCTGGACTTTATGGGTTTGCATACTATCAATAAATATTGCATAGAACACTGGCAGTGAGGTTCACAGCAAGCTCCTTCTTTCTGGAAGAGGCTCACAGTCTTGCCAGGTCTGAAAAAGCATCATCTGCTACGACTTACCAGCTCACACTACGTGGGACCCATGATGCTGAGACTGAACTTCCTTAAACTGGTTTTCAACCTTAAAACCAGCTGTGGTAAGTGGTCTGTTATTCCATATGCTGACAGCAGATATGTAAACAAAATCCTTTTGCAAGGATGCCACTAATCATCTGCAGAACATTTTACCTGTGGCTTGTCCTACCATGCTGCTGCCACAAAATTCTCCTAAGAGGTGAAGTAGTTCTAGAACTGCACCCTGTAGCTTGCAAGACATCTGTCAAGTGTTTCACTCTAAGCATTCTGCTCTATTTCTTTAAATTAATCTAGGCAAAATTTCACTGAGAAAATTCAAGAAAAAAATGATAACAAAGTACTAAAGAGGAAAAAACCCAATCAAAGCCCAAGAAGCAGATTTCTTCTTGAAGAAAAAAACTTACAAATAAGCATCCTTTCTAATGCTCTATAAGGGTTCATCTATTTAAATTATTGACAAAATAATATAAATTAATCAGTCTTGAATCCTCTGTCAGCTCTCTGCAGTGTCGGTCAACTGCTCCTTTAGTAACTGGCTCACGCAAGGTGAAACCAGGAGAACTTTCTTCACTTCATTCATGGGAAACTTTCTTCAGAGATGAAATCCAAGAACTCATTTTGAATGAAAGATCCTTATACTACAACTTTATGTGAGAGGTGACTTCAGTGCATGAAAACAAGTCCAAAATATTTGAATCCATTTTGTCAAGTTCAAGAAATACATAGGGATTTCAAGTATGTCAAGCTGAACCTGATTCAGATGATAGAAGGCTGCAAACACATTAATTTACCTTGAAATAGATCACAAAAGGTCAAAATAACTGCCGGATTTCATTAGGCTTGAAGTTAAGCTCAGGCAAGTGAACCTTGTCATTTCTGTGCTAGAAAAGTAAGAATATGATGCCCCCTTCCTCACAGAGTTTATCTGTGTTTCAACCTCCTCTATTAAATGCAAATATTCTTAACCTGCCGACTCCAAAATGTGAGGAGGATTTACTGGGGTACAGCAGGGAAGAATCGCAAGGGACAGGGCAGGGATTCAGGAGCAAAGTGCTCCAACATAGGTGCAGCTGAACATCTGCAGGGGTCAGATTTGCCACTGAGGGGCACTGCCCATTTGTAGTAGCAGGTCACAGTAAGGGCTGAGGCACAAGCATGGCAGTCAGCATCAAGTCTGTTTCAGAATGCTGCCCACTACCTTGTTACTAAGAAACCAGAAGAAACCTGTAAAACCCACCTGCCTCAGAAATGGAGAAGGAACATTTCTGATTATGGCACCACATCCCATTCTTGTACTCAAAAATCACGCCAGATTATTAAGAAGACAACAGATCACAAGTGTAAGCATAACAGCTATCAGTTTACAATCTACCCCAAATCTTAGGGTTAAGAGAGTAGTTAGAGATGAAACTACCAAGACCAAGCAACTTCAGGAACACTACACACTGAGGTCAGAAAACAGCTACACAGATTTCAATTGCCAAAACCTCTATTTTCTTACAGAAAGACATGTAGCAGATTCAAAGTTTTGGTCACTAGCTCTCAAGCAGTATAAAAGGCTTAAAAGGCAATGTGTTCCAATTAAATGGTCATTTGTGAGACTACACTGGAAAATTGATTTTTCTCAATTCTAAGAATTTATTTGGAGCTGATTTTATTACCTGGGTGTATGTAATACTAAACCATCAACTTTAAAGCAGAAAATGAGAAATTCCTTTTTTAAAAAAGTTTTCAGTTATATAGTAACTGATGATAAACTCAAAATCTCCCATGTTGTTTTTATATGCACTCAGCTACAAGTAGATACTTAAGACTTGCAAGTAGGAACGCTACTAAGCTACAACTGTTTTTTCCTGGCTCTCACAGCTCATGCACAACTCCATGACCTGTCCTGTGAAGGCACTGGCTAACAATGTACAGAAATACCAAATTCTTTTGACAATTTCCCTATAGACAAGTTCTCTTTAAAGTGTTTTCGCTGCTTGTCTGGTTTGCACTACATTCTTCATATTGCAGCTCCTATGTAAGTGAGTTTCTGCAGCAAAACAGTTCTCAAGTCTCCTCAGAACAAAACTATCAGCAGTAGTGCAGTAACTGAAGCTTTTCTACCTGCAGATTCACAGCTCTGGAACCAACTGCACAGAGCACCTGAGATGTCTTGGACCATACTCATTATTAAATACAGCAAATCAAGGAACAGCCTCGTTATGTGGTGTTACGGGTTTAAAATCTTGGAATTTTTCTTTCATCTACCAA
>JAWWEU010000158.1:22431484-22451738 GCA_035583155.1 Acropternis orthonyx | reverse complement strand
ACCCACAGAAGTGGGGCCTAGCTAAAACTAAAACCTTAATCTGAGTTTTTTGGGATTTATCAAACCCATCACAGTAGCAAATGTTGGAAAGATACTCTTGTAGGATAAGGATTGATGCAAGCAAGAGTCACCACTCTAAGGGAGCCAGTGAATGTAGGTGTTTGATTTCCTTAAATGCCATGTTAGTGACTACCACACTTTCCACTTCAGTAGCAAAACATAGCAGCTGTTAAAGCCCTTTCTCTCCAGGGTGGAAAAGAATGACATTAACAACCCACCAAAGCAAAGTTAAAGCTCTTGTTAGACGTAGGCATAGCAAGAAAATCTAAAAATGTGATGCTAAACAGATGTGCATAGCAGAGTACTGCACAGCGCAATGGGATCACAACCTCTAGTTTACTACTAGCATTACATTTAAGGTTAATTTTAACTAATGATTTTCAAAAGCAAACAGCAGATGACAGTGACTCCTGAGCACATCCTGAGGAAAAAAAAAACCTTTCACAAAGGAGTGAGCTACTGATCATAAGGATATCAGCACTAAGCAAAAAATAAATACCTTAATACTGCAACAGGGTTAAACACAGTTCTTTGCTTGGAAAAGAAAAGTAACCTACAAAGCAGAGTATAACTTCACAATCCACAAACTCATAACACTCTTCCATCACTTTCTGGTAAGATCACATCAAAGGCAATTCTCAATACACACTTACAATTCTCATCCCTACAAGGAGAAGGAAGTTGTCTGCGTGATTATAATCACAGCCATCAGGGTCCAAGCACCTGTATGCCAGTGGAATTTATAGTAACCAGAAGGGAATTTCTAATAGAAAGTCAAGCCTTTGCTAGCCTTCTTTTGAAGGTATCTCTAGAGTTAATTTAAAGATTGAGAAGTCTTTTCAGGTATTCCACATTTCACCCTGCATCCACACAACTTCATCAAGTATTCTCCATCCATCTAAGCTGTCAAAGGATGGATTTCTGTTTAATTCTAAGTAGATACACAAGTAACAATAATAAATACAATTCAAGAAAAGTGTGTTTCATTCTATAGCCAAAGAATGAGTATTTGTACCCTTTGGGGTGCTTTTGGGGACCTCCGTGCCTACAGCAGCCACAGCAAAGCAGTTGTAACAGGCATTGTTTCCCATAAGTAATCTCATATTTGTGATAGCTTTCTTAATGGAGGTTTCAATGTTAGGGTCTGCCAGTAGCACACATTATGTTGACAAGCAACCTAATTCTTAGAGACATCAGGAGAACATAAAGCAAGCTGTAGTTTTATTCACCTGGTAACTTAACATATACATCCTGAAATTAATCTCCTGTGATGTTCAGGGGTGTCTCCCACACCAGAGGACTTCCTCCTGATAGTGCTGTGGGCACAGTAACCTCCTTCCACTTGCTCTAGGCAGTTAAATTTAAGAGTTGCATCATTTGCTTCAGTGCCATGCAACTGGGATATTTGGCATGTATACACTGCCAGCAGTATGCCAGTATCCGGTGCTTATAGGCACCAGCCTTAATTTCTTTTGCAGCAAACTCCCCTTTCTTGAAGCAGGAGGATGAGGTACTACTTTCTGCAAAGTAAGGAATTTGGGGGCTGGGGATGCAAATGGCAGGGCACAGTGGAATGATGGGAAATCTGAAGGACTACCCATGAAGAGGAATGCCACTTTCCCTGTGGGCTTTGCAAAACAAAGAAAAAACCCAAAAAAACAAATCTCAAAATACACCAAAAAAAAACCAACAAAAAAACCACAAGAAAAAGGGAATCTCTCACAGCTGATCTCACACCAAGTCATGCTGGCATTTCAGAAAACACAAAAATGAGTACAAACAGGCTCACTTCGATACTAATGCTGAGTTGAAAGTTATTTTTGCTATAAATTGTTGTAGTCAGCACTATTTGTCACGATGTTCTCTGGGTTTATAGGCTAAATTCTCCCATACTGACAGGCACTTTCTGTCTTAAGCAATACATTCCAGTACCATATTTGGAGCTCAAACCATCAAGAGTAAAAGTACAGTAAAAGAGATAAAGGTAAAACTCAGCTTCAGAGACTTCATGAACTAGAGGAAATAACTGGAACACACTACTAGCAGCTAGAAATGCCATTTAGTCAGTGCCTGGAAATACCAAAAAAGAAATACCAAGGGTTGAAAAAGTTAATTATTTTAACATATAAAAGAAATTAACAAAAATGGATACAACTTTTGGCTGGTTATCAGAGGGAGGCAAGGCAGACGACATCTTTCTCCACAGATATCTACATTAAGATAAGGTGAGGCGATATGACCTGCTGCTTGACAGAGCTGAGACAGCATGACATCTTGCCAAGGATCAAGACAGACTTCCAAGTGGTAAGAATTCTTACCTCTTCTGCATAGGCTTTTCCAATCCCATCAGTAGCTCCTGTGACCACTGGAGAAAAAAAGAAAAAAAAAGACAAATCTACATTAGTTTCTTCACAGAAACTGCAAAGGCTACATTCATTAGTAAGCTATTAAAGTACTCATTCCAGATAGAAATGTGCTAAAGTCTTTGGAATAGGTGTACAACTTTTATCAAATCCCTTGGAGAACTTGCACTAAAAGCTTTCCATAGGTAAGAAAGGAGAGAAAGAGATGGAGTTAGGAGCTCAACACACAAGAACCAGGTTCAGCATCCCTTCTCATGCCAGTCCTCCGTCCCAATACACTTCTTCAGAAGCTTTGCAGACTAAGAGAGATTTCCAAGTCATTTAACTGAAAAAGAGCTCATTTATGACTATAAAAGCAGCTGTCAACTTAGTTTTAAGTATACAATAAAATAAAAGGCATCAAATTTTAGGACATAGGCAACAGGTTTCTTAGTCTTTCTCCAGCAGATTTCAGATCCCTATGACCACTGTGCTCAGTGGCAGTAAGTATGAGGGGCTGATCCAGCCACACTTGCAAGCTGGGCTTCTAGAACTTCAACTTTTTCACCCGTGGGTGACTGAACCTGTGTCAAGCTTCAAGTCTTTCTAGGATTCTTTTCCACAAGCTGAGAAGCTCTGAGTGACTCAACATGCCATTAGTTTGACAGATTATTCCAGGGCTCTCACCACACTACTAGCTGATCATCTCAGTATACAGCAATTCCTCCATCCAGAAACTGCTTTTCCAAATACTTTTTAAGGAATTACCTTCAGCACCACTTCCTTTTTCTCTCAGCTTTTTCTTCTCACCAAACTCAGTGCCTACACCTCAACATCTTTATTCATTAAGCTCTCTTGTCTCACCTCATTCACCTATCTACTCTCACTCTCTACATAGTCACAAAATATACCAGATTTTTCTCTTTGTCCTCCTGTCAGATCAGATCAGATCAGATCAGTTTGTGCTTCCAATGGTTATGCTGAATCTTGGCATGGCCAAATAATTGGGCTTGTTTAATGTTTCAGAAAAGTGAACTGATGAGTGTTGGTTCAACTCTTAGGTCAAACTCTACCCGAGTAGCAGACAGAGGTGTTGTCTGGCACTGGGATTCAGCAGTAACTTCCTTTTGGGGCACCAGAAGATGTGTTTGCAGATGATTTGATTAGTTACTACTTGCAGATCACCTCTAACAGTTGGCATGCAAACAGCAGGCAGAACATTTCTGTTTTAGTAATAACAGCTAGGAAACGCTGTAACCATTTCAGTTTCTGTGCCTGCTAGCTACAAATAAGTCGATGTAATAACAAGTGATTAAACTGCCAGTGAAGGTCCGATTTGAGCTTGAATGGCCAGGCAACAGTTCAGTAACAAGCTAAGAAGGAAAGATCCAGTCATGTCCCTGATTTAAGTGAGGTTTATGGATGACCATAGATGAATGTATATACACGTATGTTTACCCTTTCCCTGGTTTCAAGGTTTATTTGCAAGATGCCATAGCTCCACTGTGATATGGATATGCACACTGAACACATGGGATGCTCCAGTTCATAAACAGAGCTCTAGCTGCTGCACTGTCAGTGCCAGTGAACTTTACTGAGAAAACTAAGTGTCTGTGTCACATGGTTTTGCCACTTCCTACCCAGCCACCATTAGGGGAGTGTAACAGTTTTGTCAAGAAACAAAGCCATGTATAGAAAAGCGAAGCAAGGGTCCAAATTACCAATAAAAAGGAGACCTTAGGGAAGAAATCAAGAATGCATTCCCAGGAGTCCACTTCCTGCAACCAAACTTGCACCAATACCATTACCCATTCAGCCAGACAGCACCACAGTCCTGCAGGACAGCACCATCCCTTTAGTTCAAGGACTAACGAGCTTCAGTTTCAGCCTTGCTGATCTTGGATTTCACATTATGCATTATCACACCAGTCATTATTGCTTCAGCAAAACAATGAAACAAACAGAAGCACAATGAAAACACGTGCCAGGACCACCCTCCATTAGGCTCACAGCCGTAGCTGAACAAGTTCTAAGCTGACCCAATCTGGAAAACATTCGACTTCCATGACTTGGTGAAAAGGGTTGTTTTCTTCACTATGGTTAGTGAGGCATCTAAAGAAGACCCACTCCGTGTAACACTTACAGATAGTTTCTCCTCCTCCAATTCAGAATTTATGGACTTAATGGTTTTATTTCCAGATAACAAGCCTAGCATTTTAAAATACTGTTTTCTGACACTGCAAGTTGATCCACTTCTAGCAACTGCAGACAAGAATGCAATACATGCTCCGTGATGCAGGGACTCCAAAAAGTACCTGTGGTCCTTTAAAGGCTTAGTAAAGTACAAGTAGTTTCAGTCAAGGATATTTACTCATTTATTGAATCCATTGCATAGGTAAATGGTAATAGAATCAGCTGGAGCACAAGACACGACCTGAAGATCAAGGATTCCTAACTGAAGAATGAGTAACAGGATGTTTTTCTCCCCTTTATAGGATCTACTTCAGACTAAAAGAACCTGTAGTCCAGAGGTTAAAGTACCCTCCAGAACAGAACATAAGAAATTTAAATAAATCTGATGTAGATAAAAAATTACAAAATCCCACCAGGAAAAAAAAAAAAGTGCTTGAGCTACCACTTACAGAAACAGACTCCTAGTTGATAAACATTACTGTTTTGCCTCTGCTGCACATAAAGGTACAGGCATCAGAATAAAGTATGCAGCTAGTTTTTCTTAGCAATAAGGGAACTCCTCACAAGACAACACGAATACCATCCTTTTATTGGTGGTTCCAAGCAGAGCAAGATAACTGTCTTCTGCTCCCACACCAAGGAGTGTTTTCCAACGTATAACCTAAAACCCACTTTTTTTTCAGGCCACACTTCTCTTCCTAAGGCCCTTCAAGAGAAGCTGCCTGGCTCATATCTCTCCTATTCCAAGCTAATGGATTTCCCATCAGCAGTTGCACTGGTGCAGAGGCTGCTGAGGTTGACACCACTGGACCGTGATGGGAAACATACACTAACACAGACCTGTCCTGTTGCTGACCAGTAACACCCAGTTCAGCCAGGCAGCCCTGGTTACTGCCCATTTATGGGTTCCTAGTGACCAGTTTGGTTGGTCAGAAAGGCTGTCCTGACAGATGTCTGCCAGAGCAGAAAGCAAAACTTAGACCCTATGTTGTAAAAGCAAAGAAAACAGGCAGGATAAAGGCAACTCAGTGGACCAACTTCACAGAAGTCAAGATTCAGCCACCTTATCTTCCTCCACATTTTGGATTACCTAAAGCTTGTACATTAGCAAGCCAGTTATATTTTTCATATTGATTACATTCATCTCTAGTTTCCATACTGAAGCCAAATGCTGCAGTTTTAACCACTCCAAAGCTGTGTTAATTTAACTAAATGTTTACTATCGATTTGGTGTGCTGAAGCTAGTTTAAATCCAAGTATGGATTAAGCTTTTGAATTCTTGTTTCTTCTACAACTGCGTTCCAACAAAAGTTACAAACTGACTGCAGTTGGCAGAGCTCAAAGACAGCAAAGCAAGTATGATAGGAATAAGTTATTGTCTGTACAAGAAAGCTGCACCAGCTCTTAAGTGTGATTATACACATTTACTCAGTAGTCAGACTAACTGTAGTAGCTTCCCACTTCAGCCATCTGCTGTCTCTAGAAAAGAAGCAAGAAGAGTGCCCAGGCAGCTCGTGTGTGAGCCCACCAAGTAAATGTCTGAATGGAAGCTTGTATTGAAGCATCATTTGATTTTAGATAAGTCAACACCCATCTGCCCCTTTTCCTCTACCATCCTGGAAGTCAGGGGATGAAAAATGAGGAAAGGTATCCAGCAACATGACGTTTTCTGAAAACAGCTCTCTTAATAAATCAATATATGTACTTGCATTGGGCTGGAGATGTTCTAAAGTTACCACTAGCCAGACTTCAGCTGCACCACACACACAACATAATTTGCAAAATAATTAGACAGCACCTGGAAGAGGTTACCATCTCAAGATGTGCTTTTTTGAAACTAGTATATGTACAAGTAGAGAGCTGACACACACAAAACTACATCATCTTTCCTCAGTTCCAAAAAAACCTGCCTAAAAGCTCTTGCTATGAGCAGGAGGCCACACAGTTCACACAGCCTGGCCCCAGTGAGTACAATGCACTGAAAGGAACAACTCTTTCTCTTCTGGGAATGACATTTTGGGTAAGACTGGCATGATCATTGTTATAATGGGTGACAGATGTATGCACAGTTTCATCCTCTAGTCCCAGCTTTCATTTCAGTTCTGCATGAACAGTCTTATATTCCAACTGACCTTACACTGTTCAAAACAGTAGACAAGTAGTCAGAAAGCTGATAAAACTCCTAAAATCACTCATGCTAGCCCCTAGTGTACACTACAGCAGTATAAGTTGTGTATAGGCTGTAGATATTTCAACTACTGTTGTATATACACAAGTCATCAACACAAGAACTCACATCAGCAGTTGTATTTAGGATAATACTGTAACAGAAGATGTGTCATGTAATCATTTCCATCAATCACCAAAATCTTCGCCTTAGGACAGTATAGCGTCTTTGCCCTAAAGACTATGCCATAATTTTGCTCCTATATGGTGTGCGGAGAGAACAAAGGGAAAAAAAAACACAAAAAAACCCCCACACTTTTCCACTCCCACTTTGAGTTTGCTTACACTTAAGATACAGCTACACAGGCATCCACTACAGCCTCTGCTTCTGGAATAGTTATCAACATACACAACTCACTAATTCTCTATACCTCAATACCATCTAGCCACCTCACCTCCAAGTATTTCACAGCTTTTGTGACATAAAACAGACATGATACTGTTCATAAGCACTGGCAACATTTCCTGTCCAGCATCAAACCCAGGGCAACCCCTGACAAACACAGGGCAAAGTCAGAAAAACTCACCAGTCAATGAGGTGCGTCACCTTGCACTAAAAAGGGGGAATGACTTTCCTGTTACTAAAAAAGCCATAGAGCAAGCCTATAGAACACGTGTAACCACCCAGTGACTTTAAGATTAGCATGATCAGTGGTACGTGACTTTAAGGCATAAAAATGTAGACTCTTCTGGAGAAGGCTTACAGAGGGGTAAATATGCAAATGTTTCTAATAGCACCTGCATCTCCCAGAAATCCCACAGCTCTTGGCTAAACATGAGGGATAAAGTACCAGCAATGGTGTGGGGAGCTCATGTTCTTTCTGCTTGTAGGAAGTAACAGCCACTGTGTTCCCAAGTAAGAGGTCACCTAGAAAACATCCGCCACCTCCTAAGAAGTATACTAGATAAATACCTCCTGCTGTTAAAAAAGAGCCAGGCAAAAGCTGCACCTAGCAGCTCTGGTGGTCTGGTTTGTGACTGAAGTGAATATTCAAGGCTCAGAAAGAATGTTTTCACCCAGTTTTTATGCAGCCAGGACATCTTAAAACAAAAACAAAGAATGGTGCAGTAAAGCATGAGGCAGACATGTAGAAATCATCTCCTCTCATGACGAGAGCAAGGACCAGCACTGACACAGGAAGAAGGAGCAACAGCAAGTATAGAAAATTCTACTGCAGTTCTGCAGAGCAATCACTCTGAAACAAGATTATAGATTCGTGACTCTCCAACTCAAGGTTAGATTACAGTGGAAAAAAATGCTTAAAGGAGATCAAGCCTGCCTTCAGATAAAAACACATGTTTTCCACAGCAAAATAAACTTTTGAGGATGCCTAATGCAGATAAAACACAGAATACTTTTATCCATACTGCCTCTAGCAAACAGCACCAGGCATACTCCTTGCACTGCTTTGACTACCTGCACAATGAAGTTAAACTGTTATGCATGTTCTCTACCAGTCTCTTCAAACTACAAATTCATTATGATTCAGCCATCTTCCTGTTTTCATTCAGAATAGGCAAGTTTTCAGGCAATCTTTCAAAGTACTGCAGATGCACTCATGCACATCACTACCTAGGAAGAACTCAGGCCACTATCAATGTTATTCTCCCTAGACAGATGTGGGTCCAGCAATTTGGGAATACCTATAGCCTTCCTGTCAAAAAATTAAGCTAACTAATAGATCTCAAGGAGAGTAGTTCAGCTACATTTCTGATGCCCTGAGAGGTGTTCAAACTTGTCAAAATGGCTACTGCAGAGCTAGTCTCTCTGCTACATCCTCCATTCACACAGAACAGCCATCCCTGTTCTACAGGACTGAATCCAGATACAAGCAAGGGTCTGTCACAGCACAGTATCCAGCTCTAGCACAAATCAACATAAAGAATCAACTAGGACCCTATATATCTTGTTAAAGCAATACAGTTGAGAGAAACTTCACAGCACAGCTAACCTTAGCACAGGTTTAAAAGTACAACACATAAATAACTGAAGACTCGAGATTCTTCTGCTACAAAACATGGAGGCTATATTAAGAATATGACAGCTCCTGGGGAAAACAAAAGCTGGCAAGGGGAGAAAGGACTATCCCTGCTTGGCATCAAGCAGTGCTTCATTTATTACAGATTTATATAAATCACTGGCACTTGACCAATACCAAGCTTGTAGATTATCTCCAGCCAACAAAAGTACTTTAGTCTGTGCTGGTTAAAAATATTCTACTTTTTGTCCTCAGCTTGCTAGGAACAGCTATTTTTAGTAAGAGTCCAATCAACCTTATCAAAATCAAGCATCAAAAATAGACTGGAGAAACACTGGAAATATAAGCTATTTTTAGCAGCTCCGTCTATCCCTGCCATTATCCACAAATTCTGACTGCACAGACCACGCATGAGTGCTTAGTTATTCTAGGCAGATCTTAGTCGTGACCCTTTTTTTCCCTGAACACCTGAATGCAGAAAACACTCGATTGATTAAAGATTAATACAGCCGCAAACCATGACAGTTGCCTTTCGTCTGAGTGCTTTTGGGGAGGGGAAGAATACAGGATGACAGAGAGCTTGCATCAGTATTCCTCTTGGGGATCTATTACATGGAAAGAATATTGCTATTTCAATTCCCTTTTGTTGCTAAAAATAGTAGCCCCAATTGATTCAAGCAAACAGGGCACCGGCTTAGCAATGCCAAATTTAGAAACCACTGAAGTCCCAAAGAGTGAACGCTAACGCAGTCTAACACATGCCAGCTCATATTTAACAAAGAACAAAGAAGATAAGCATGCTGGCTGCAAGTTAATAAGACAGCAGCAACTCCCTGCATTTTTATTACATAGAAACAGAAAACTCAATGCAAAAAATAAGACAAACTTCACATCTATTCTCAAATTTAACTGCTGAAATAGGAAGCCTCACCAGAAAGATCTGTACTCTGAGCTGGAATCCTAGAAATTCTGTTGTGTGTTTTTTTTTTTTTTTCTCTTCATATAGAGGGTTTTTTTCTGCACAAAGGAGCTAACACCTAATGGTCGGGCTTTGAAAAGGCAGGCTACAGAAAAAGGTTCAATTCCCAGAACCGAACACTTACTTGGTAACAGCTTGTGTCTAGGAGCTAGGATTGTGGGTAGAAAAATATTCTATAAATATCACAGCCCTGACAAGTTTCCATTTCATCCACAACTACAGCAAGGAAGGGGTTTGGGCAGTGCACTCTCAGGATTCTTTAGATTTGAAAGCTAGAAGCAATCTGGAAATCCCAACAAGAAAAGCATACTGAAGAGTTCATGAAAGTCACAGGCAATGCTTAAGCAGTATCAGTTCCAGTTGCCTCTATGGAAGCTCTCCTAGTTCCAGGCTGGTTGTCCTTTATACACTTCCATTCAAGTCTTTGCCATGAGATCTTTTTCTCCTGTTAGTCAGAGGCTGCTATGTTAAAGACATGGGAGTCTGGGAGGAGAGGGAGAATTCCGTCATCCTGTTCCGAAGCTTCCACCCTGTCCTTTGCTGCTTTCAAGGCTTTTCATCCAGAAAATGTCAGGTGAAACCAAGAGTGCCCTGAACTTAACTTCTGCCATAGCAAGAAGTTGTTCAGATGACCTGCTCAAGTCAGCTCAAGTTGAGTTAAGCATTTGCAAAGGCTCCAGCTGCCTTGTGCTCTGTAAGACACTACAGTAAGAGTTACTGCATAGTATTAATGTTTGACAAAAACAATCTCTCATTTCCTCATCATTGTGAAATATGTGACAGATGTTGACTGTCACGGCAAGCACGATCAGGCCAAAAACCCCCACACAGAGGTCATTCAAATTATCATTTCTGGTCCTTCCTGTCTCCAGGAGAGAGTGAATACAACACTAACATTTTGAAGATCAGATGGCTGAGGACTGGCACTACCTGAAGGCTTTCAGTGTGCTTGCCACTGAAAACACACCTAGATAAGTTACTTTTCTGAGAAGGAACTAAGCAGCCAGTAGAAGGGGCTTCTGGGTTTGGAGCCTGCAAAGCTGAAAGAAGACTCTACATAAGAAGTCACTAGAAGAAATTTGAGATTTTTTTTTTTCCTCTTTCACTATGTATTTGTAGAAGGCAGAAAAACAAATTTAAGTCAGTGATGTGACAACAAAAGAACCAACACTTGCAAACAGAAGAGGATAACAAGTGATTTTGGCAAGCTGTGGGCATATTCATTTCAAGTCAAAGCTATGCAAGGTGTCAGAATAATCGTGAGCATAGGAAAAGTGGAGGTTTGTATAAAATGCAGCACTAGATTCATTTTTAATTAAAAGGCAAACTGTGTCAAACTTCTAAAAGGTGCAATCAGTTTAGACAAGAATAATGCTCCAGACCTATGAAGCAAAAGAAAATAATTTTATATGATGATCATAAGGAACTACAACTGTGAAGGTGACTGGTACCAACCATAAGAATCTTAGAATATCATCGGGAGCTACCTGGGGAGGCATCTACAACAGTTCAGACCAAAAAAAAGGAACTTCATCAGGATATAAACAAATTATTAGTTATACTCCTTAGGGACTGATCTCAGCACAAATCCTATTCAGCATTTCTGCTAGTGACCACCACACAAAGAAGGAAGCATTTCATGAACTTCACAGATAACCCAGCTACTGAGAAAGACCACAGTGTCACTCTACAAAGAACTAGATGGGTCTACAGACCACAGGAATAAAAGTATAATATTGCCAGATATTGCACAGTGACATAGTGGTACCAGATGTCAAGATATTCACTTGAGATTAACTTCGTTTAGAGATGAGGTGACCATCGTAAGCAATGAAAGAGAGGTACCTGGGGTGCAGTGGTTGCATATAAAATGGTCTGTAAACTGCCATTCTGATGCAGCTATAAAGACAACTTATATAACTACTGTGGTGTTTCCCATAGTAATAGAAAACAATAATACATTAAGTAATTTAAATGGGAACAGCTTGGAAAAAAAGCTGCTAAGATGATTAAGAGTTACCTGTTCCGGGAGATGAGGGGTTTGTTTGCTCTTTGTAAGTTCACATAGTATAATCACCAGAAAAGAAAACGTTTAGGCTAACATTGCGAAGAAACTATAAGTTGGTTACAAATAAGACTGAATATTAATATACCTTGATGGGGGTGGAAAAAAACCCCTGTTTCTGACTATGAAGAGCACAGTAAGGGTAAGGAACCTGACCTGTCAGAGAAGCTCTGAGATGCAGGACAAGCCAGAGCTAACTCTGGAAACAGAGCTACAAACTTGCAACAAAAAATCTGTTCAGTACCATCCATTTAATGGATCAGAAGGAAAATGGGAGAAAAAATACGCCTGACTAATTTGTTCATTGGTTTTGATAGATTCTGTTAACTGCAGGCTTCTAGGCTTCCTCAGGTTGTCAGAGGGCATCAGAGAAACTCTTCCCTCCACCATCTCAAGAAACAATTTGACTTCCAGAGTGTCTCTGCTCACCTCTTCATCAAAGAGGGGGCAACTGAAGCTAGAGATATAAAACACTAATTATATGCAGTGTGGGTCTAACAGAACAGAGACTGGCTCCACGAAGAGGATCTGAACTGGGAAGGGGTTCCTTCTGGGACCGTTTATCCTGCTGGCAATAGCTCAAATCATCTTAATCATCTCTCTATTCACAATGAGGACATCAGTCTCCAGAAACATTTGGGGCATGAAAAGAAGCAACAGCCACCTTGTAATGGCTTTTTAGGATCAGACTGTGGCATGAAATTCTTGCAGTGCTAAATACAATCTTTTCTCTACACTTTTGAAATGCTGTCTGACCTTTCACAGTTTCATGGCTAGGACCTGAACTATTTAGAGTTATACAAAACACAAAGTCTTGAAGAAAATTTTAAATGAAGGTTTGGGTATATTTCAAGCATAATGCATCATTCAGTATAAGCATGGCACATCCAACGCATCAAGTCACTAGAAAAAACCCCATGTTATCATTCACCTGTTCCTTCCCTTTGCAAACATCCAACTATTTATAATGAAAGATGTGGCGGAGGGAAAAAAAAAAAACAAGCTCTCTTAGAGTGTAACCATTTTACCACAAGAATAGATCTTCTAGCTCAGAACAGAGACCTTGCTAACCCCAGACTTGTCTCTGATAGTGGTCAGCAATAGGTACTGAGGGGAGGATTTAAGTCAGTCACATTGTGGTATCTCTCCAGGATGCTCTTCCTATCTCCAACTTACAGTTGGTGGACTACAGTTGGTGATTTTGGGCAAATTCACAGAAGAAGAATCTATTAAGATCTTTTAGAGTAATTTTTTTTTTTAATCCATGTAAACGTTTAGCATTTAATATAAACTGTAACAAGAAACTACCCAGGTGAACTACATCCTGCATAGGACAGTATCATCTCCTTTTTGAAACTCATCTGCTGGCTTGGGATTTGGTGCTTTCTCCACCACCTCTTGATCATGGCAAGAAATTACACTGGTCACTGCTTAGCTTCTTCTCTGTCCTTTAAATTGAAGTTGTGGATTTTCAAGTTATTTTATATATTACTTAAACAGGTAAATCCAACGGATATAGCAAAATTTGTAAGACTAGATATTTAGGAAACTCTTTGATGAAAGTCTCTATCAGAATCTCTTCGGAGTACAGGTTTGCAGATAGCAAATAATTAAAACATTAAGTAAATATAAAATACCAAAGTTATCTAAATATATTCCATCTATTAGAAAAAACATGCTCCTTTCCTACTTCCAGAATTACAATCTTCCTCTCAAATGCAAGTTACAGAGTAGAATTTCACTGCGTCAACAGCATGCCAAAAATAGACAAACTGGGAAGCACAGAAAGACTAAGAAAGCTGACACTACAGAAACTGACTTTTTTTCCTTAATTTCCAGCTCCAGTGAATCCCAAGCCACAGAACTGCTGGGACATTCCTTCACCACCTTCATTAGTACTCTGCCTTGTACCAAAGAAAATAAACAACTGCAGCAAGGATCACTGTGCCCAAGATAAACTATTTTGGAAAAGACAGGTAGGTGGTCTCTGAGAAGAGATGTGGAGACTCTCAGGACTATATTCTCACATAACACAGCCTGCCAGCTTTCAGGTGATGAGCCCATCCAGACCTAAGTAGCTCCACAGAACCACTGGGTGCCTCCACATGGAGCCTTTCAGCCTCCTGAAAAGCTGAGGAATGCTTTGGAGTCATACATTCACCCCGACCTGCACCCAACAGACAAACCTCCTTGCAGCACAGCCCCCGAGAAGGAAAGCAGAGAGCCAAGACAGTCCCCAGTGGAAGGCAGGCTGGGCTCGCCCTACTTGCTGCCAAACCACTCTGGCTCAGACCACCCATGCCAGACCTGTGCTCACTTCATGCAGTCACTAACATGTTGCTGTCTCACCTGCTTTTTCCTGTAACATTCATCCAATCTGCATATCATTTCCCTTAATGACAGTAACCTATTTTAGGTCTAGTCTCCAATCCTTAACTTCTTATTTACAATGTAGTTTCAAACTCATTATAGTCAAAATAGAGTTAAAAAAAATGAAACAGGTGGGTTACCTAATTTTTGCTAGAATACCACCTACCACTATACTGTCTTCCACAAAACCACTTACTTAGGGTTTAGAAATTCTAATACACAAAAATTAAAATGTTCCATTTTTAGGAAACAATTATATAAATCAGGACAGCTACTTAGATGTGCAGAAGGAAAAACAAGTTTTAACGCTGAGAAAGGCATTGTGAGAAAGTGTTGTATTATTTCATGCAGCAGAAATATGACTGACAAAGTGTATCTTTGATATGACTGATAAAGTCTAATTTTGGTATGCAACTTTTTAATTGCACACATTTAAGGAGGTTTCTAATCAAGTCACACCACAAGCTCTAATCTTCCCACACCCAAGTGTGCACATTTGTACCTAAAACCCTCCTTAGGAAGGTCTCAACCTACAATGTCTCTCCAAATAAGACCAAAATCCAAACCATTTTTTCCCCTGAAAGCAGGTTTAGTATGTGTGTGTATACAGTTTAAGCATACTGAATCTCCACTTCTAACCCCAAGAGTATCAGTAACCAACCATTCTAATAATTTTACTGCTCTTACATTTTTTACTTACTATTACTTATCATAACACTTAAGTTTGGCCCTGCCTGAACAAGCCATCTCAGGTACCAGTGTTCCAAAGATTTCAAAAACTTTTCAAATTATTAATAAAACCAATCAGGACAGATTTGACTCAGACCTTCAACTACCAATAGAGTATTTGCACCCTTTTCACTTGTTTTTCTCAGTACCCTTCTAGCATTTGAGATCACATCATTCAGGTAAAACCTCAATATGCAGTCTGACCACAATGAAACCCACCACCCTCCTAGGTGAGACCCCCTTGGGCCATGAGCTAACTCAGCTCCAGCAGCAAGTTGTTCCTGACTGCCACCTCCCACAAGCAACAACTCCTGTCCAACCCCACCAAAAGCAGCGAAGAGTCACTCAAAAGCCTGCTCCTATCACTGCTACAGCAAGATTCCCAGGTTCAGGAGAAAAAGGAAGCGGCAAGTAGCAGTACCAATTGCTCTGATGACAATAGCTCCTCTCCAACCTTGATGACTCTCTAACAATATGAGGAGCAATTCTTTCTGAAAGCCTACCGTTTTCTACACACATACCAGACAGCTGCATTATGGAGGTTCAGAAGTCCAACACCCTAAAAGGCAACTGTAATATGATACTCCTGCCATGAAATTTATGCTATAGATTCACACTTAGCAAGAGTTACTGCCTCACCACCCTAAAACTGTGTTGCTTCAAGCCATGCACTTCTTCATATCCCACACCAGAAGAGATCCCCCATCTTCCATTGTTAGTCATCTGGCCTACATAAATTCACTGCAAAGAGATTAGAATATTTTCTCTGGTAACTAATTTTTTACCTGACAAACACCCCGAAACCATACATGAAACTACTTCTCAGCAGCACTGCCACACTGCAGTATTTTGGGGCCAGCAGAGAGAGGGCAGCCAAGGTGACCAGTCCAGCAGCAAATCCATTTCACCCCTTCCCATGCCCTCACTCTGTGCACCAGAGCAGCTCACCCATTGCAGACAATAAGCAAAGCTTCGTAAGCAGCCAAGTACAGGAGATGAATGAACTGTGTGACGCTAAAGATCTGTGAACTGGAAAATCTAGTGCATGAATTAAAATCTGTACCCTCATTCCCCCTCTCCCTTTACCCCCAAAAAAGAAATGTGTACAGCAGAACATAAAAGGAGAAATAGAGAGAGGTGGAAAAAACGTGGTCTGACACATTTATAAAAACTGATGGCCTGTCACCCAGACACTGATGAATATTTTTTACAGGATAAAAATGGCAACCCAGAGTCTAAAAATAAAATGCTGTGCTGCAGACCTGTCTGGTTCAGCAACACCACCGGAATACAAACACTCCTTTGCTGGTGTATCTTGACTAAGATTTCAAAATAACAGAAGGAAAAAAACCACTGTAGAACATATCTTCTACTTTCAAGAGAAGGGATTTGGGTTTGTGTTTTGTTTTTTTTTTTAGTAAGAATTTAGATTAGCATTATACTTCACTTGCATTGTATAATTACAATTTTTTAAAAAAACAAACCTGCCAAATTTTAAGTGATTGATGAGAATAGCAGACTACCTCATGCTGCATGAAGCTTTTTTTTTTTCTTCCCTTCTCCTGACAATTACAATATAAGAACATATTTATCAGTGTCTTTAAACTGTAATTTCAGTAAGCTTAAAAATATATTTTTAGAATCATGCTGCAGACAAAACTGTGGACAATGCTATTTCCAAACACACACCACTCCCAGAGACAGAAAATAAAGACTTTTAGTTCATTGTCTACCACATTT
Source organism: Acropternis orthonyx (assembly GCA_035583155.1). Taxonomy (NCBI): domain Eukaryota; kingdom Metazoa; phylum Chordata; class Aves; order Passeriformes; family Rhinocryptidae; genus Acropternis; species Acropternis orthonyx. Next base: position 22,435,055 of record JAWWEU010000158.1, on the reverse strand, counting down.
TATATTAAAAACCTGCTTAGCTGAGAAGCAAAAATGACTGAACATCATTCACAAGAAGCACTAATTTCTCAAGAATATCCACACTGCAGACAGGCTGCCTTATGCAGTATAGATGCTATTTTTGGCAAGTGATGCAATAGCTGCAAGGGCTCTCCCAGAACCTTTAATTTAAGAGTCCAAGCCATACTAAAACATGTTTCAAGATACCTAATAACCCTGCATTGTCACCTTCCCATTCTCTGCACCAGCATATTACCCACTTAAAACTTCAAAAAGGGTGAGTTATCTTCCAATAAAGAGACAGATTTTACATGTGAAGAGAAAATCTGTATCTATACATCCATCAGCAAATACACCTGCCCTGCACTATATATGACAAGAAAGTTACACAATACTGTATGGAGATTTTCTGACCTCTTGAATTTCTATTGAAATACAAAGCAGCTTCCTTTTCCTGCTGAATTTTTGTGAAGATTTTGAAAAGCCCACAAACCTAATACATCTAATCCTTCCCAAAGCTGTTTCCTTTCTTGGAGATCTTTTTAGACGTTCTTGTGTCTAACAGACAACTGTTAAGACCCATTTCTGCTATGTGACTGTTTCAACAGCTAAAAATTCAAAAAAAAAACAAGAGTTCCTGAAATGCTAGGGCTTTTTTAAATTATTTTTCAAATAGAGCAGGGATTTTCCAGCCCTTTGGATGTATGGATCCTTTATGTTCTGCAATAGCCACATGGACATCCATGTAACAGATTCAAGCTTATGGGTAAGTTTTGCACTGACCCCCTTATAAATTCTAGTTCTACCTGCTCCCTTCCAAAAAACCCAGAGTTAATCCCAAAGTCAGAACTACCCAAGAAACTTTTGTTTGACTTCTTATCTCCAGGGGCCTATGGAAGAGGAAGACATGCAACAGCTCTTTTTAAAAAAAAAAATAAAATACACCTTGCATTTTGAATGTGTGGTCGCAGACAAAATATATTAACAAATCCATAAGCCAAATCTGCTACTATGCAGAATTTGAGTCCTTTGCTTAATACAGGCAGGGGACATATAACAGCTCTTACCTACTACTTCAGACCATCCATTTATCAGTCATGGCCAGCATTTAGGGCTAAGGAGGAATTTGTCTACATGCACCATGTTTCCAAGTTTCACACCTCAGCTCCTACAGTGTGTTAACAGATCATGACAGAGCAAAGATCTTCCCCTCTTCATGAGTTCTCATCATGTCACGGACCACCCAAGACAGACAGAAGTAGGAAAGCTTGACAACTCTCTACTTCTTGTTTGAAACAGTAAAGCGTTGCCTCCCCACCACCACACAACACATTTACTTCATCCCCCTCCAACACAAGCACGGGAAAGCCAATGTAAGCAGAATTTGTAAAAACCTGCAGGCTATCTGAGAAAAAGGAATCCAGCTGCAAAGAGGTGAGACTCAGAGAGAACTCATTCAGAAGCTCTCTCAGAGATCCTGATTGCTCAGAAGTAGAACAGAAATTGAGGCAGGAAGACACCCAGTGGTATTTTATTCATTTTGGCTAGAAGCAAGATTAAAACAAGCTGTACACTGAGAAGGTAGCATTTGCTCTAGGGACACGGAAGAACGAAAATAAGGACTTTGCAGAACAGCTGAAATGGCAACAAGACTCATGTTCAAACCATGCAACCTGCTCAAAAGTAAGGAACCTGAAGTACAGAGAGTTCCATATCTAAGCCCCTGAACAGCAGTATGGGAAGCATCACACTGGGAATTTTACATGGTCTTGTAAAGGTGGCAGGAAGATGACAACTGTGGAGTGACAGTTCAGGTCCTTCAATGTATACTCAGCAGGAAACAAGTGTACAAACACACATCTGCTTCACTCCTGCACTACAGGAGCAACAACAAACCCGAAGACCAGGCCAGTTCCCATAACCAGTTTCTGGCTGTTTTAGTGAGATGAAGTAAAAGCATGGCAAAGCAAGATGTGTCATGTCCGACATAGAGAGGAGAAACATTAGCATCATGGGAGGCTGAAAGAGCTGCTCTCATTCACCCAGCCCACTGCTCCTCCCTTGAGGCTGCAGAACTGTGGGACCACAGGACATTCACAACCCTTATTACATCTGTGTGCAGCTCATCTAGGGTAAATACAGACTGAAACTAATGTGACCACTACAGATGAAAGTATCTAGCACTTAAAAGGGGTAATAAAATTGAAAGGCCTAGAATAAGAAGCCACTTAGGCACCAACATAATTTTGTTTAGAGATAACATTCTACTAGAAGATACAGTAATATGCTTCTATTCTCACCAAATGGAAAGATCAAAAATTTCAGGTCACTCAAATCTTCAGTTCCCAAGGACAAAAAAAGGTGGACTGGACCTTTCAAACCTCCTGTTGCTATCCAAGACTCAAAACAACATCAAATATGACCCTTACTTCCATATCTCTTGCTACTTTGGAATGAAGTATCTGTGCAATCTTGCTCGAGCCAATGGCTAAAGGAGCACTCCTGGGAAGAGAAGGAAATACCCCTCAAGGTGTCCCCTCTCTCAGGTTCAAGCACAATTGCATGCACTCCAAGATACAGGAGAAGCTCATAAGCATGTTTATGCTATGCTAGGGATGGCTGTAAACCTTTTATAACCTCTAACTCTAAATAAGACTGTGATTTCTGTTAAAAACTCGAGCCTTCTCAGTTGTACTAGAAATAGCTTCTTACAGATTGTCAAAGACAAAGATGGCTTCAGGAGTATATTTAGTAAATAATGTTCTGTTAAAAAGATGCAAAGACAAGCACAGATAAAAGCCGCTGTAAGCTGGCAAGCCTTTATTCAGCTGTTGAGATCTTAGAGAGGAAACCCTTAAAAATGTCGAAAAGTAGCACTAGAAGTTAAATTTCCAGCATCTTTGAAAGTTGCCTAATTATGATAAGAAACAATCTATTCAAATAACAAAGAAAAAAAAAACATATTAAAGTTGTTGAAAAGCCTTTAAACTTATCTTCCAAAGATACAATTCCTACAACAAGCATGAGGTAAGGTACTCCACAGCGTTCTGTTTGAAGTCCACATTTTGCATTCTAACCTTTACAGTGGAAACCAACACAGCAGGGGCAATTTTGTTTAAGCTAGGAGCCGCCCGACGATGCTGCTGTAGTGCAGTGCAGCTGCGGGGCGACGGCTCGGCTCAGCCCAGCCCGGCTCAGCCCAGCCCGAGCCGCGCCTGCCGGAGCCGGACTCGCCTCTCCGCATTGAGCCGCGCTCGGCCCCAGCAGCGCCCTCTACCCGCGGCGCGGCGCAGCAGCGGGGAGCGGACCCGCCCGCTCAATCGAACACAGCCCACCATTCATAAAAAAACGGGGGTCGCGCAGCGCTGAAAGGCAACGACGCGCTGCTGGAAATCCAGCAAGTCTGAACACTTCTCTGGGGGTTTTCTTACCCTAAAATATAGATACAGTTTGAGTTAAAATGAGCATATTTGGTAATTATTGTTCCACTGAGGTCCCTGCCATCCCACGCTCTTAATTACATTTGCTTTAATTGAGTATTTCTACCCATTGGGGGGGGGGGGGGGAAAGG
>JAWWEU010000158.1:22417371-22431474 GCA_035583155.1 Acropternis orthonyx | reverse complement strand
CCCCCCCCCCCCCCCCCCCCCCCCCCCCCCCCCCCCCCCCCCCCCCCCCCCCCCCCCCCCCCCCAAAAGGAGATCAAGAATGTCAACATGCCCAAGTTAATCAACTTAGAAGGCAATAGTCGTGTCATGAGAAATGCCCTCGATAAATTACCATCAAGCATTAGGGAGACTCTTACGTTAAAGCGCTCTAGAAATCCCTGACTGTTTTATTTGTATCGGCACTGTTTTGCAATAGGTGCTTGCGTTCAAGATTTAAGGAAGAACTCGGGCAACACTGCCTTTGCCTTCCCGTTTCTAAATAAAGAAACGCCCACCGATGCCTTCTGTATTTCACTCCGAGCCCTCGAAAACCTGCAGTATTTCCTCCAGTGGAAAACTCCCCCGATTTTCCCATGGAAATGAGTCTCCCATCAAGCCTCCTTAAATGCTTCAGCTACAATTGATTCGATGCACTTTCTTCTCCCTAGCAGAGCAGGGAGGCAGAGGAAGCGCCCGCGGGCGCTGTATGGGCTGCGCAGGCTGCCACAGCACCCCCGGCCACACGTGGACCAGCCAGTGTCCCTGTCCGTGTCGCTGTCACGCGAGGCTGCCGCGGACCCCCGTCCCCGGGCCCACCCGTCCCCGCGGATCCGCTGCCCGCCCTGCCCGCAGCCAGCGCTCGGGAAACTTCGGACGGAAGGCGAGGAGGGGGCTCCGCCGCCGCCCGACTCACGGACGGGGCAGCCCGCCGGCCCCCGGGGGGAGCGGGACTGCGGGCGGAGGGAGCTGCTGGCGCTGCTGGCGGGGCTCACGCCGGCCCCGCGAGCCGGCCCCCGTGACGGCCCCAGGCGCTACGGGAGCGGAGCGAGCGGGTTATGTCACCGGTTAGGTAACGGCGCGGGAGCCGCCGCAGTGACGGCACCGCTCCCCGCCCCTCCCGCCGCGGCCGGGGCGGTTGAGGTGAGGCGGCGCTAACCCTTCCCCAGCGGGGAGCAGCTCCCCCGGGAGCGGGGCGGGCTTCCCCCGCCGCCCACCGCAGCCGGCGGGGAGCGGGGCCGATCCCGCGGGGGGCGGCGGGGCGAGCCCCCCGGCCCCGAGCCCGCAGCGCCGCGCGGGGCCGGCAGGGGGCGCTGCGGGGCCGCGCGGGCGGACACAGGGACAGGGCCCCTGCCCCGCGCGGTGCCCCGGCCGGGGCTGCGAGGAGCACGCCCTGTGCCCGCACATTCATCCCGGCACCCCCGCGCAGTGCCATCGGCCCTCTGGCACGTTACCCGGGCGCTGGATATCGCCGTTCCCGGCCAGCAGCAGACGCTTCCCGGCTTGGCTTCCAACAGGTCGAGCGCGGGGCCACCAGCGCGGCCGTCGCAGCCCAGCCCCAGCCGAGAGCATTCCCCACAGCCCTCGCTGCCGCCTGCCCCACGGCTCTCCCGTCACAGAGGATCCACCCTCAGCTCGTGTCCAGCAGCCCTGCGTGCTCCTCTCCCAAACACAAGGCAGCACACACTCCCAGCAGAGGTAAGGACCTTCGGGCCAGCCTGCACGCCACATGGATTTTAGGTCCCACTGAGCTCCATCAGGGAATACTGGCACAGAGACAGTGCGATTCACAGTGTCCTCAAGATGTACCTTGCTCCTGGCAAGGTGGAGACTTCTGTGGATAGTTACACCAAGAATGCAGCATCCCCCTGTCAAGGGCCACCACAACCTCCTTCCAAGGTCTCCCCAACCTCCCTTTTCATCTACAGAGTCCACTCAAGCAAGCGGCAACAGAACTCTTCAGCTTGTCCCAAGCTAGCAGATCAGCAGCCATGGCTCAGAAAAAAATGTAGTTCAGATGAACTTCCAGCCACACTCTCTGTCCACAGATGCAATGTTATAAAGAGAGAATAGCCTCTGCCAACGGCTTGGATTCTCTGGAAAGCAGTATTCACAATAGGTTGCATGCTTCTGGCTCCCTGGGTGACTTCAGGCACCTCCAGGCCCCATCTCTCTTTTATTTGCTCCTTTCCTTCGTTTTTTGACAACCCGTCCTTGTAGCTCTCCTATCCCAACTTCCTGATGACTCTTTGATTTAGAAAAGCTTATAGGTTCTACAACAGAAAAGGTTTTCAGTAGTGCTCTCCCAACTCCTCTCTGAGTGGGACTGGGGGGCAGCTACTGAACTTCCCTCTCTGGTCCAAGAGAAAACCCTCCTTTAGAAGTGAGACACTAGAAGGAGCAGTGGAGGTTCTTACCACCTCTGCATACACTCATCTTGGTACCTTTAGTCCACCAATCAGAATCAGAACTGACAAAATAGCTTATTACCCAGCCTCTCTCTCAAAAGACCTCTCAAAATTGCACAAAGTTCCCCTCCTCCCCTGCAATGGGAACTGCTCCAGCATCTCTGCTGCTCTTCTTCAGGTCCAGTAAACCCTTCTTACAATGTGTTCCGCCAGCCAGTGCCACCTCACCAAAAGACTGCTGTCCCACAGGCACCAGGGCATGTGCACAGGATGAACATGGGCCAGCTGGGGCACAGGTCGCTGTTAGAGGCCAAGCAGGCCATTGCACATGCAGACTAACACAGCACTGACCTCGGGTACATCATTCAAACTGAAAATGGCCATTGTCGCTAGGAGGAAGCAGCTTGCATCAAAGGAACTAAGACACCTTAAGGAAGAGAAGGAAACCAAAACACAAAAAACCCACACAAAAACAACAACAACAAAAAAGGCTTTTTTAAGAACATGATCACTGCTCCAAGATTCGGGAATAAGAGCAAAACTCGAGACTGCAGAAAATCCACAGCTACTAAGTATAAGCATACAGTACCACAGGGGGCATTAAAAGTTTTGATCAGCATGCCATACTACCAATTTCCCCCCCAAAAAAAGAGTTTAAAATGAAAATACAAACCAACTTCTACAGCAAAGGCTACTTTAAAACAATATGCATTTATTAAATAAGACATATTCTTACTCAAATCTACTTCCTCACTTTGTATAGAATTTGTGCTGAAACTAAGTTTGAGGAGACAAATTCTAGGTTAGTGTACAAGAAACATGGTTTCAATCCAGAGCTTACTAACAGTGATTGAGACAAGCTAGTCTATACTGGTAGGTCACACTAACATGTTACTGAACAAATGCATTATTTTCAGACATTGCCAAGGCAGTGTTTTATATCCGTAATTCTACACTTGGATTTAACCAAAACCAGCAACAGCATAGAAGTGACAAATCCAACTGGGATGAGCTGCTACCACAATTCTGCATAGCTGGCAGCTTGAAAATCCACCTCTTTCATGTTACTAAAATTCCTTGATTTATAAAGACTTTCAGATGAACAGCTTCGCTACACTGCGCCCACACCACTCCCATTTTCAAACACTGTAAAACATCAAGATTTTGGTTACCAGAATACGATTCTGAAATACAGCCAAACACAACAGGTCTGTCCCCAAGGACAAGACCACAGAAAGAACAGAATTCTAAACTACTGTAAAAGGAATGACAAAGTTTTGTCTTAAAATGTATTCCCTGGCTATCAAATCAGTACAAGACCATTATCCTAGTTTTCAAAAAGGAAAGGAACTAGTTAAAACCTGTTAGCAAGGACTTCCAGAGGCATACTCTGCAACTCACAAACAATCCTCTCAAACCACAAGAGGTACATGCCACCCATCCTGACCCACAGGGAACCAAGCAAAACAAGACTTTGGAATAGCCCAAGATGGGGCCAAGAACTGACAACAGCCTCCTCCTGCAGTTTTAGGCTGTTTCAGCCAGCGTAGCTGCAGGATGTCACCCAACCATCCACTCCTACCTGCTCCCTCAGCATCTGTTTACCAATTGCTTTTCAGGCAGCTCAGGAAGCCAACCCAATTAACCGCAGCTGGCCCTCCTTGCAGTTAGTTTTCAGCCACGGAAGCAGACCTCACTCATACCACCACTGCCACACACTGACTGGAGGCAACACAAGGGAAGCACCAAGAGCTCACAGCCAGCAACTAGACCATCAGTAGCAATTCTTTTGGGAGCAGCCTGGTCTTGCAGCAACTCAAACAGACCACTGGGCTCAACTGTCCTTCAATATATAGTTTCATAATACTGCCAAGTTTCCCTTCTGTTGCACCAGCACTGGAATTTGTATGACCAAATCAGTCTATGGAGCATAAACAGCCCTAAGTGACTAATTTTCTGTAGGGTAGTTAACCAGATGATCACACAAACAGACCAACAACAAAGCCAGCATAAGGAGGAAGAAAGCAAGAGAAGAGCTCTCCCCTTTACCTTCTCTCTCCACACCAAACTTTTACATCCAAAAGCCATGATATAAAACCACAGAGTCTTGCAACTGAAGGCATCTCATTTACAAAATGACAACATGTGAGACAGGCAGCAAACTGACTCCAGTGTAAAGAAATATGAACAAGGCTCTGGAGGTTGGAGTGAACACCCAAGAACTGGCAATAAATAGCAAAGGCGAAGAACTGGTCCACTAAATGGAGTAGCCTATATCCAAGTCTATGAACCAACACAAAGTTGTGGAGCCCCAGAAGTTTTGACATAGATCTGAGTCTACCAAGATGCAAAGACTGAAGTAGGACAGGTAACTTGCCTTTAAGCACACCTGTAAGCTGAAAAGAATACACATCCTTTTCTGCCATGCCAAACACCAGCTTGGACACGCAGAACATCTGAGGGCAGGAACAAACTGCAAGACATCCTAACTAATCCCTTGTTCACCTACTGACAGGGTAGCAGCTTCTTCCAGAAGTGCAGTGATCCTTTATTGCCCTGTCCTCCTCCTGGTGGCTGCTTTTCCCTCCTGTTAGAGTCACAAAATATTCTGAGATCTCATTTGTAAGCCATGCTGAATCACCTCTACTCACTACACTCTGGAAATGGAGAGCTCTTGTGGCAGATGGGACTCAGACACTAGGAATACTGGGCATATACCCTTCTTTAAAGAAAAAATATTTTTGAAAAATAACAGTGAATAACAAATTTATAGATCAAACATCTTTGTTGGCAGGACAAGAATCCTGAGGAGAGGAGCAGAGGGGCCAAAGCCTATGGGAAACAGGTCTTCCAGAGACCAGAACAGATACAAGGCAAGAGTTTTGAAGAAACTGATCAGTCAGTCACAGATAAGGAATGTGAAACTGGGTCTATTTGATGAAGCAGAGTATGGAGAAGAACAGCGTGCAAGCATAAGCAAGTGTTGACTAGGTAGCAGCAGTTGCAGAACTATCAATAGTTCTCTGCCTTCTGCTTTTCATATCTACACACATCCTTCCACACCTCTGCAAACTTCTGCATCTAAAAGCAGGGACTAGATACTTCGGAAGGAGACCAGATTCTTTAGTCTCTGCACAACAGTTTCCTCCCTTCAGCAATAAAAACCTTTGCCCCTTTGAGCTTATCCCTCACATCCCATTCCCCTTCTGTCATTACAGTTTTCCCCCTTTATGATGCAGTGGTAGTTTTCTAACATACATGAAAATCCTTTGGAAGAAATCTTTAACATCCCTAGAGCTAAGCTCCCCAACTCTGCTCTTCCTTGTCCAGTAAGTATAGAGCTCCTAAAGAAGTGGAAGCACAGCTGTCCCTCAGGTACTGGCATGACTGATTGAATACACCCTCCTAGAACACACAGTTCACAATTATTTAAGAGGAGAAAACAGAAGCAAGGTATAAAAACAAACAGGAAAAACAAAACATGCAACCAAAACCAAATCTGTACAGTCAACTAGACAGTAAGTTCTGTACATACACAAACCATGCCTGAACCTGAGCCACCCAGCTGTCACCCACAACTGACAAGCAACTGAGTCATGAGAGAAAAACAAGAGAATCCGCAGGAGAGAAAGAAGCCGGGAGGGTGATAAAAATGGGAAAAGAAGTACAAGAAACAATGGAACAGGCACTATTTTCCCTGAGGCTCAGCTTCTGGACATCTCAACTGTGGTTTTAAGAACTGCTACACAAGAGGTTCCTTTCAAAACCTACAACCAAACTCCAGGATTTTAGGTGTCACCATCTGTTGCTGAGGGCAATTAGAAGCTCAGTAGGAAATTTTGCATATAGCTCTTTTGCTATGTTAGTGGGAGCTTACATTGTGGATTTCAGCTCTGCTAATGACTCACCCAGTGGGTGATGGGTGTACTGCTCTAGATTTCAACTCCAGGAATCTGTGAAGTTGCACAGATTTGAAAAACAATATATTACATTAAGGTTAAATAATCAGGAGTCAAAAAATAGCAGATTTAAAGCAGAATTATTTTGTGCAATTAAATGTACTACAGGGGAAGGAACCCAAATTGCCCTAATTCTAGCATTTTCAGATATTAATGTACTCAATCTGAATAATCTTTTGCTTTTCTCTAGGAACCCAGGTTTTCTAAAGCCTATCAGTAAGTGAGCAACAGAAGTCCTCTGAAACTAGAAGCAGCAACCCTAAATCTAATTAGGTAAGTGATTAAATGATGCAAGCCCAACACAATACGAGATGCTTTACCTACTAGTTACAGGGTTTATCGCACATTTGTGTTCATATACAAGCCTAAAGAATCCCATTTGGCATTTCTGTTAGAGTAATTAGGAAAGATACTTTCTTACTGTCACCACTTTCATAGCAGAGATGGCCATCCCAACCGTATGTACCAGGGCTGAATATGTTCAGCCTGGAGAAGAGAAGACTGAGGGGAGACCTCATCACAGTCTACAACTTCCTTATGAGGGGAAGAGGAGGGGCAGACACTGATCTCCTCTCTGTGGTGACCAGTGGTAGAACCTGAGGGAACAGCCTGAAGTTGTGTCAAGGGAGGTTTAGGTTGGATATCAGGAAAAGGTTCTTCACCAAGAGGGTGGTTGGACACTGGAACAGGCTCCCCAGGGCAGTGCTCACAGCACCAAGCCTGAGTTCATGAAGCATTTGGACAATACTCTGAGGCACACAGTGTGACTCTTGGGGATAGTCCTGTGCAGAGCCTTGGACTCAGTGATCCACGTGGGTCCCTTTCAACTTTGTATATTCTGTTTCTGTGATTCACAAGACCAATAAGAATGTGTTTCACCCACAAAAAAAAAAATTTCCAGGTGGAGAACTACTGCAGTTTCCTCCAAACCACACACTCAGCTCTGCCCTCATACCCTCAAGGCTTCCTGCTAGCTTACTTGTTCCTTACACAGGAGTGCATTTACCCAACTGGCACTAACACCCAGCACAATTCCAGCTGGACTTCTTTGCTGGAGACACTTCTGTGCTCCTCACTTCCACACAAGGCTTTTCCTTGCTGTCACCAGGCTGCTTCACAGGTAATCTTCCTAAAGGTAGGGAAATACACTGGGCAAAAAACCAAAGAAACTGGAGAAAAATACTACTCTAGATTACATTCTTGTATGAATTCTCTGGTTTCAAGTAACCAGTTTCCAATACAAGTATTCCTACTTTAAAAAACACAGAAGGCTGAGACAACAGCTAGCTTAAAATAACACAGCTATTTATCCCCCCAGGCTAATAAATTTTCCAGCATTTCCCTCTCAGGCTGTTTATCAGAGATGGATATTCTTTTCACCTTAATCAAACATCTGTCCTCCACACACCATTAGGTTGTTTTTTGTTCTTTTTGGAGGTGGAGAAACCGAACTACAGCATTTAACCCTTCTGTACATACACCTCTGTTCCTGCAGATAAACAAGGCAAAGCCTGTTCATATTCTGAATCAAACTCCAGAGCTGAAGATGATGATCCTGAGGCTGGTGGTGCCCACACATACATGTTCAGTGTGCTGGCACAAGCCAGAAGTGGAGGGCTGAAGTCCATCAGGAGGGAACTAGATCTAGATCGCATCAGAACTAGAGATGGGACTCTGGACTTCTGGGCAGAGCATTTGCTCTCCCACTCCTGTTCTAACAACAGAGTGCAAAAAGGAGCACTTAACGCAACAAGCCTTGAGCAATCCTACTAAGAAGAGATTTTAGACAGTCAGCAACATCATGTGCAAAGGAGAACACCTCAAAGAAGCAGTCAAGCAGCAGAAAGAAAAATTGTAAAAAACAGCAGAGTGTGGTTCCTTCCTTTACACTGCACAGCAACCAAAACTGATTTTAGAATATGTTAGTAGCAGCAGCCTACGTAAGAAATACTAGAGAACCTCCCTGACTCACCACCAGCTGCAAGGTCTCTGAAGGATTTGCAGCCCACTCAAGCACCGTGCAACGCGAGCTGCTGAGTCCAGAGAAAAAGAGTCAGAGATCCCACTTCTCCTGGGTTGCTCTGGAAGAACGTTGCTTGTTTAGTCCAACAAAGCGCATGCTGGAGGGAGAGACACTGACAGAAGTCTTCTAAATTACCAGCTATGAGTAGGATTGATGACTAAAGGCAGACAGCTAACTTTTTTACTAAAGAAAATTTAGGATGGATACTTGGAAATGTTACATGGCAAATGGGAAAAGAAAAAGCCATATACATTGTAGAAGCACTCCTGGGAATTCAGACAGGATTAGGACACTTGCACCAGATTGTTCTCAAATCCACTCTTCAGTGCATAACCCTTCAGAAGCACTTTGCAAATAGTCCTACAAGAAAATAACACATGATGCAAGTTCAGGCTGCACATATCACAAGCAAACTGGCATATTTTCTCATGTTCTTAACCTTACTTTTTAGACTGATGAGTGCCATGCTTTATTTCATACAAAGGTAGACCTGCCTGTGTAGCATCCAGAATTAAGAACAAGGCCAGAAAAACTTTTCCATGGATCTGAAATGCTGAAGATGACAAATACCTAAGTAAGTGATTCTGCTAAAGAACGAGAGAACCAAAAGCTCTCCCCAAAGCTCTGCACACACCAGCCATGCACTTGTGTGCAGGCAAAACAGGGAGGTGGGGCAGAGGCTTCCCTCTCACATCCTGCAGGGACAGCAGTGCTAAGACAGGTTGAAACTCCCTTTGTTTCCCTACTAACTACACCCTCACTACACATTGCACTACTTTGGCACTAATTTGTGCAAAAGTGATTTGCAACATGGTCTGTAAACTATCTATGATTGCATATTGTGAAACACCTGCAAACCAAGACTGCACTCATTTGTGCAATAGGGATTGAAACCTACTTACAGAAAACAAAGAAGCCTTCAGGTAACAACTATTTCACTTGAGGCTAAGGAGTACGGAAAACGATATTGCTAGCGAAAGCTGCTCAGTCATCAACAAGTTAGCACCTCATCAGCATTAAAATGGATGGGCTTTGTATGGAGCTCTTATACTGTTAACAGTTTATCATCTGATTTACTTCATTAAGGATATCCCAAGAACTTCATAGGGATCAGACTCTGTTTCATAAGACACCATTTTCAGGGATCACAGGAAGCATAATCTTATAGACGGAAACTAACTCAAAACTTTTCCAAGCACGAAGTCCAGCTAGTAACTTCTTCCTCTTCACATAAGCATCACATTTATTAATTTAATAATATTATTGTTGAGGTCTGATTTATGGAGCTTGTTACTATCCCAACTTCCTAGCCAGAGTTTGGAAATCACCCTCCATATTCTTAGTTTTTAAAAGACCTGATCATACAGATACAAATAAGTATCTACTCCAGTGTTCATATACCCAGCTACATACATTTTTCATGCCTCCCTTAGTGGCCCTGGTACACAACTTGCTATTTTTAGATGCTGGACTACACATATCCCATGTTAAGTAAAAGAAGCTGACAAGAAGGCAGAGAGGTTCACCCAGCTTTGCTGCTGCTCAAAGAAGTTATTTTAAACACTTAAACAGGAAAAGAATGATTTAAGACTGAATAAGGGGGCTTTGTGTAAAATCAAATTACAGAAAGTTAGAGGCGATTGAAAGCACCATCCTGATTAACGACCTCTTACAAATTCTTTTTTAGGAAATCTAGAGCAAATTGCCCACATTTAGTTAATTTTGCATGTTAGTGAATAAACTCCAAGAAGCTTAATTAAGGCAAGCTCATCTTCACAGACGTTTTTTGGCCCCAATACAACTGTACAGCTGTATTCACCACATGAGAAAACATCAGCATTATCAGACATTTTGTAACCACTAAATATACAATTTTTCAACCATGTCTTTATGAAAGTCACTGGGAGAAGTGGATGCTTTTCTAAGCCACTGTGAGGCTTGAAAGAAAACAGGACTTTTCCTTGAGCATCATATGGACAATTACACAATCAAAATAAACTTTGTTTCCACTTAGCACATCACTTCAGTTACAGCAAATCAGGAAACAAATATATTTCTCATCAAAAGATTTGTAATTTTGAGCCAGGAAAAACAGAAATAAAAGAATTTAAGTATACACACAACCAAGTACTGACACAACCAAGATGTTAGGTGCTTTAGAGCACCAGATCAATCCAACTTGCTGTGACACTGTATTTTGAATACACAAAGTTGATTATCTACATGCAGCAAACTGGTCTGATCTCACAGCTGACCCTTCTCCAAACAGGAGGTTGGATTAGAGGCCTCCTGAGGCTCCTCCCAGCCCAGAGTACCATAGGATTTTGAATAAATTTCACCAAGTTACTGAAGGAAAGGGACCAAAAAAAAATTATTTCATGTTTTCCAGAAAAAGAGGCAGCTTCCTAAAGTACGAGACACGGCAACTCTCCAAACGGGAACTATGATAGCGGCAGACAGTTATCTGCTCCAGACACTCTGTACTCCAGGAAACACCCAATTGTCAATGGCAGAGAAGCAAGGTGGCTGTCTGCCACTACCATCAATGGGAAAAGAATAGGACACATCCAACATATGGAATACCACTATGGATCACAACTAGCAGCACTACCAACAGATCTGCCTGTCTAGAGGAAGGGGACAGGAGCAGCCATATCTTTGCTGTATTCTTGGTGATTTCAAAATGACTCCTTGGCACTTTGTTCCCGTGAACTCTGTGGTTTATTTAGCTAAATTGTTTTTCAACCAAGTCACCTGTTATCTTCTGTTAACGATTTATGAGGCACATTAAAGGCAGAGAATTCAACCCAGGAGTTTTCACTGCATGCTTTCTCAAGCTGCACCCAGCAATCTCACATTGAAATAACATCCACCCAACTTCCGACACTGTACAGTAGCCAAAAACCAAGCCAAAGATGCAAGTTATGCAGAAGATAAACTAGAAAAGCTGCATAGAAACCTTCACACATAAGTGCAACTTTAGAAAAATTAAACTTTTTATCAAAAGAGGTGCTATTTCAAGTAGTACAAACCTAATTTTCTCAGAGGACATTACTGGTTCATACAGCTGTTCCTTCTCCTCAAATCCCCTCCTTCTAAATACCAGAGAACTAAACAGAGCATAGACAGAAGCAATTGCACACAGGCATCCACAAAAACTCTAAGAAAACAAGGAAAGAATTTCCAAGTCAATTTCAGACATGCAGAGGAGTTAAAGGGTGGTAAGAAGCCCAAGCATAAGGGTTTTTAAGTGTTTTAGAGTTTTTGTAAAGTTGTTTTCTAGTCGTGCAGTAGAAAGAGCACATTATCACAGTAACTACAACAGCCCATTCGCATCAAACCCACTAGTTTTCGTAAGACCAGAAAAACAGGAAATGCACTTCTTCCTACAGTATGACTTAGTAATTCACTGATGCTCAAGGTGACCCAACATATCTGCAGCTGTGCCTCTATCCTCCTTTCCAGGAGAGAAAACTGAGAGCCTGCCCAGCCTATTGCTGGTGCCACAACGCGCTTCAGGGCAAACCACCCCAGTGGTTATTCAGACTAAGACAAGCCCTCCTCATTTCAGCTGGAGTCTACACCAGCTGTCCCAATAAAGCAGCATCTCACCTGCATAAGCTGCACACAGAGGACATACAACTGCTAGTTCACGATGGCCACACGTCTTCCTACAGTGACAGCTCAGGTCCAAATTAGCAGGCACCATCACCCTGTTTCTCCATTCTCCTTGACACTGCAGCAGTGCTTCCACTTCAGAGCAGAGCAATAAACACAGGGAATTTAGCTGTTCTGTCAATGCTCCTCTTCCTCAGTGCCTTGAAAATCATGATCATGGCAAAGAGAAAGAATAACTTCTGTGAGCAGTCCCTGGCCACATACAATGGCCTACTGCTGCCTGCACTTGTACAAAACAGTGAGAGAGGACATTTGCATTGCAGTTCTCTGAACATCTGAGGCTGTGACGGTGGGAAGACCTGCTGTCTACAGTTTGTGGTTCCAGCTGATAAGCTGGCATTTGGCTCAAGCACTGCAAACCTCCATGTTTGGAAAAAACCAAAACAAGCTAAAGTGGCCACCAAGACTTCTGTGATGCACCACAAGTCAGCAGGCAACTGATAATGCAGTAATATATTAAAAACCAAGATTAGAAAGCCAAAGGCGGCTTGGGTGTCCTGTGCCAACTGTATCTTTAACAGGCATTCCATTTCTCTAGCTGGGAAGAAGACATGGACCTTAGTCATTTGTATGTAAAGCTGTAACTGGGACAAGGCACTGCTGCTGCGTTTCAAGCCTGTGCACGCAGGACTCATGACATGTTCTGGCACTACTACGTGTGCTGCCAGTAGCGTTGCTGGTTTACAGGCGTCTCACGCGAACTGACATCCAACTACTCAGCCATGTGTTCACACAGAGCTCTGTGTTGGCTGCAGCAGAGATGAGGCAGAAGCACCGTCATTAGCGCAGCAACCTGCCAGCTTGTTGCCTGGCTGCTGAACCTACAGGTCTGCCACCTGGAAGCAGCTGCAGCATCTGAGCACTTGATGTCCTCCTACTCCCCTTGAGGAAAGGAAGTACCTTTTGCAGCCTTTTAAACTATCATCTGATCTTAAACTCACAGCTCTTACAGTCTGCAAATATTTTTGTGGCCCACCTTGTCAATTCCCAGTCAGGCATGGGACTTGCCCTTCCCGCTGCCTTTGACAGGCATGGAATTAAAAATTCTTTTGGCCTGACCTGTTACACCGGCAGAGAAGCCCTTTCTAATGCCTCAGCTTAACTTAAAAGCTGCACTGGCAATGTCAGACTCAGACGGAAGAAATCGGCTTTCCCCACCGTGGCTCCTCTGACCACGAACCGAACTGAGAAAAGTTAGTGCAGCGCAGCACCGATAATCCCCCGGGTGGCAGCCTCTGCTGTGCTCCCACTGCGATCCCGTGTTCCCGGGATGCCGGTTAAGCGCTGCCGACACACCCTCCCGGCCACCCGCGCTTGGGCCCTTCCCCACAGCGGCCCCGGACTGCCGAGGGGACGGGCTGCCGGAGCAGGCGGGGCCGCCACAAGTTTCGCGTTGCTCCCGGCACGGCTGCTCCCTCTTCCTCTGCTTCTCCCGGGGCAGGCGCGGCTCAGCACGGCCGCTCCCGGTGTGCGGGTTCCCGTTCCCGCTCCCGCCCCCCGGGAGGAGCGGCCGCTGCTCCGGGGGCGGCGGGACGGGGCGGCCGTGACGTCAGCGATGAGGCGCGTGGCGGGCGCGGAGGGGGCGGCGCGCGCTGCGGTGCGGGACCCGGACCGGGACCGGGACCGGGTTAAACACACCGGGGCCGAGTTTAAACGCGCCGTGCCCGACCGCCCACAAGCCCCCAGAAACCAGCGCTTCTCCTGGCGACCCCCGGCCCCGCAGGTTTCACGCGGAGCCCCCGCCGGCCGCTGCCCCGGAGCCCTCCAGGCGCTCCGCCGGGCCACGCCGGTTCCCACGCTCCCTCCCCGCCGGGCAGAGGCCCCCGCCGCGCCGCCACTGCCTCTGCCACGGTCCGGGGCGCGGAGGGGCGGGAGCCGCGGCGGGGCCGGCCGGGACGCGCACTCACCTGCCCAGGCGCCCAGCGCCGGCCCCACGGCAGCGGCGCCGCCGCCCAGCACCCAGACGCGGAGCCCGGCCAGCAGGCGGTACGAGGCCAGCGCCGCCGCGTAGAGAGCGCCCAGCGCGCCCACCCAATAGAGCAGGCCGGCGGCCGGGAGGGCGGCGGGAGCCACCATGCTGCGGAGGCTGCCACGGCCGGACTGAGCCCTCCCGGCCACCGCCGCCCGGGAGCGTCACGGCGCCCGCCCCCGCGCGGCCGCGATTGGCGGAGGGTCCGCACAGCCGGCGGGGCACCGGGCCACGCGGCCGGGCCCGCCCGCCCCGGGGCCGCCCGGCCCC
>JAWWEU010000158.1:22404765-22417271 GCA_035583155.1 Acropternis orthonyx | reverse complement strand
GCCCGGCCCCGCCGCGCCGAGCCGGGAGGGGGGGAGCGGCGGCGCGGCCACACGCCCCCGTACTACTTGCGGTCTGCGCCCCACGTGGTCGGCACCGCTCGCCCGCCGCCATTGGCCGGCGGGCATGGCCGTCACCCGCTGGCCGCGCTCCCATTGGCCGTGCCGTGCGGAGGCCTCGCGCGATTGGCGGGAGACGGGACCTCTCCTCCCGCCCCCACTGACGTCATATGAGCCCATTCATAAAATGCTGAGGCTCCGCCTGGCACCCGAATATGTCCGTGGGTTCCCCTCCCCCTACCAGCCCCGTACTGCGCTCCCCCCGGGGCGGCCCCGCTGTGGGATCGGCACGGCACGGCACGGCACTGCATGGCGTGGCGTGGCATGGGGGGACGACGGGCCACTCTGCACCGGGGAAAGCGGGGCTGGGCACAGCAGTTCAGCCGCCACCGCACCCCACGCACCGCAGGGCTGGCAGCGCTCTCCCGTCCGATCGGCCTCAGTCTGCCTCCCCCGGCAAGTTCCAGGAGCAGTGGAGGCCTCCTGGGATATATCCCCTGAGCTGACCACTCGCTGGGCTTGCCCTTCACCGCTGCCCTTCACCTGCCCGTTTGACACGACACCGCTCCCGCAGCCCCACGCGCGGCGGGTCGGGAACACCCGGACTCGGGAGGAGTGTACACACACACACGCACACACACCCTCGCTGGCTCCTTCCATGGTGGCGGAGAGGAGCACAAAGCTCCGTTGCCTCTGCCCCACCTCCAGCCACCCCTGCCCTGGTACCGCGAGGGCTCTGGGCTTCTCCCGCCCTCCCAGGAGGGAGCCTGGGGCGGGAAGGAGGTGGGACGGGGGAGGCTGAAGTCCCGAAATAGCTCATGGTTGAGATGTACTACCTGAAAGGGCGGGTGTCGTCTTGGTGCAATGTGTGAGTCAACCAAAATGCCAGAGAAGTCCGGTGGAGGTGGAGGGGGCCATTGTTTAAAGGGGGCCTCTTGCAACTCTCAGTGTCAAAATCTTTTTCCAGAAAACAAACCTTTTATACTATTTCTTTGGCAATGACCTCGTTTTAAGCAATAAGCAACCATCTCTCAATGAGGTTTTTTGGAGCATACATCTGAGAGACTGACAGGTAGCACAGGGGATAGTTTTGATGTTGCCTTTCCTTTTTCCCTGCACTGGCAAACAGGTTATACCCAAATCCAGCCACTACTGCTGAAGACCTTCACGCTGCACCAAAGCACCACTCTGCTTCGGACTTACCCTCTTTCCATGCTGCCCTGACACCTAGGAAAGTCCACTTCAGCCTTCCCAGATACCCACCAAAAATCCAAAACAGTCATGGAGTTGATCTCCCACATCCACAGATTTTATTGCATTGCTCTCTTCCTCCTGCTGTTTCTCAGCTGGTGCCAGAACCACTCGAGCTGGTGGCACCTGTGTTCATGGGTGTCTACATGTAGCTTTGCTGCCAGCCATTTTTCAGGAACCTCCGGCTTCCCATGCCACCCTTGCCTCTGCTAAAGCAGTGCTGCCAGGCTGCAGCACTGTGCCAGTTCCTCTCACCCACTCCTTTGCATTACTTTCCACATACCATATTCTCCTCCAGGTCACTTGCCAAACCCCAGCAGCCTCCAGATCTGGCTTCCCATTAGAGATTCCATTCCTGCAGACTGCTGACTGTGAACTGAATGGATTTACAAGTGCTCTACAATTTCTCTCTCCTTGTCCTGTTCCATGTTTCCTAACCTTTGCCTGCTCACTGTTCACAGAGCATGAGCTCCTCAATTCAGGGATTACATTTGACAGAATTTCGAAAGATCTCATGTAAGGTGCTACCCTAAGAGCAACAGGTAAGTAGTACCCTGAGTGTTGCACTTTGAGGCCCCAGTCTGATTGTGGTGCCATGTGATTGCAGTTACAAGGACTATTGCAACTTCAAAGATCTCGTTTAGAAACAAGATGCTTTTGTATGACATCAACTACCTGATACAAAGAACTATGTGTCCTGAGATACATGAGGTTGAACTTAATGACCTTTTATCTGTGCTACGGGAAACAAGACCAAAGAAATTAAATTAAAACATGATTTGTTAGGTTTATCCCTTTTATTAATTTAATACAAATAAATGTTTGCTACATTTTCTGTTATTAAATGTATATACACACAAAATATCTTTTCACATAAAGATACATAATAGAAATCAAAGGCTTCTGTTCATAATCTATTTGTGGAAAACAATTAAATTCATAGTGGGATTCCAATTTCATTGGAACACATTGTCTGCAGTGATGTCCATTAAAGGCATGAAACGATCATAGACTTTGCAATGAAAAATGTGTCAGGCCCCTGTCTTACTGGCTTATAGGCTTACAGTTGATGTTTAGAAATTAATCTTTATCATACAGCAGTTGCGCCATTATACCAGATCTAATAGGAGGGAGTGTCACTGAATTTTGTTCAATTCCACAACAGGAGGAATCCATCCTCATGGTGATTTAGCTCACTGGTTTTTTTGGTTTTTGTGGTTTTTTGCTTTTGTTTGTCAGTCACTCAATTGGGAAATTGTGACAGTGCAGAGAATCCAGCTCCTATCAATTTTTTTCTGCATTTTTCCCCAAGAGAGCCCACTTATTGCTTACTGGACACCATTCTTAGAATAGTGTGATATGCTAGGGCTAACTCCTGCCATTACACAAGGAAAATCCTCATAGGCCTCACCAAATGTGTGTAACTCCCTCCAAAGACAGGCCTTTGATTACAAGTAGGTGCAAAATGCTGGGACTATTTTCCCTTTGTTTCATACCAATTTTTCCTTAATTTGTAAATTTACTTTAATCTGAATGAAGAATCTTGGCACATTTGTTTAAACACTGGTGTTGGAAACAATGTTGTTACAGCAAGAGAAAAGAACAGAGGTAATCGGAGGTTCAAGTACCACTCCTCATTGGGATCATAGTGCAATAGTAAATAGTTAGAAAGAACATGTGCTTGCTGTGACCACATCACACTATTTTCTTCTGATGGCTGTCAAGGCAGTTCTCAACCTGTTTGCAGGATAAATGACACACCACTGATTCTCACTCTTTTGTCTTCAGGGTATGGCACAAGCATCTGAAAAGAGAAAAGGTACCAGTTTGGCCCTAGTAAGAGACCTACTACAAGTCAAAGGCAACACAAGAGCTGAAGTGAAGGATCACCAGAGTCACCAAGTGTTGAGAACAGAAGTGAACTGGGCAGCTGGACAGTGTATGTAGAGGCTGGAGGAAAGGAAACAGTGTTGGGTAACCTGCTGAAGCGAGCAGTTTCCAACTGGGCATTCATGTAAGCCACACTGCAGTTACCAAGGGATGCTGCCAATTACAAATGGGTCAGAAACAGGGAAGGAAGTACATGGGTGCTACAAAAGATTTGTTTGTCAGAGCCTACCCATCTTTTATTACAACATCTACTCCCCATTGACCTGCAGTTTTGCTGCTCCTGAGACCTCTTGTCTGAACAACCCTCTTGTTGTGGGTCAGGACAGAACTTGCCAGGCTGTTCTTTCAGAGGAAATGATAAATCTGTGACAGAGAAGCACAGATATAGCAAGGTAGTCCTCTAGTTTTTTTGTGTTAAAAAATAATACTGGTTATTCAACAGTGTTGCTATTTTTTATGCTACTCTGTTCAGAGAGAAAGGCAGTCCTGTGAGAAGCTTACAGTCTACATTTAGAAGATGAGTCACAGGCAGGGAAAGGGACTCACTGTAAGGGAAAGAATTATACAAAGGCCAAGTGAGGGGTTTTGGATCTTTTGCTTATGGGCATCAGCCATTCCTGGGCAACAGGCATATTCCCCTTTTCAGGGTTAATCCCAGTATTCCCATGAGCTTTGCAGGTCTATTCCCATTTGCCATAAACTGCTGCAAATCCCAAAGGAGCACCCAGTCAGCTAAGCTGATGGAACAGACAGGCATTTTGAATGTACTCACACATCAATGCGGATACACGTCTGTGAGGGTACCTTGCCAAGGCCCCAGAGATCCGGATTTCCACAGCATCTTTTATCAGTTCAGGCATGTAGTCAGTTCCAGATGACTGCAGATGCAATCTGGGTCAGGGCAGTGATGCAAGCCTAAGTCAACCCCCAACTCGGCTACATTGCTCCATCACATGGAAGGTGGCCAAGCTGTATGGCAGATCACAAGAGAGACAAAAGTATTCAGGGAAGCTAAAGGAGTAAAGACATGTGTGAGCAAAAAATGTAACAACAATGAACAAAAAACAAGGATATAGAACTACAGAGAGAAATACATCAAAAGGAGACAAAGAAAACAAAAATATAGTGCAGGAGCAATAAAACACTATGAACAGGGGATAAAAGGGCATCCAATAAGAAGAAATGTTTGATTTTTATTATGAAGTTTTACTGTGACATCACTACCACAAATACATCACACATCTCAGTGAGACCACATTTCCATGTCTCACACATACATGCTCTCTCCTGCCCTGCTCTCTCAGTACCTCAGGAAGACACCTCTTACTACAAGATGACAACCAAAGACAGCCAATCACTGTGCTATGGACAGCGAGGCATGTGGTCAGTGGGGTTCAGCACCTGGGAGGTCTCAGCACCCAGGATCCACTCCTCAGCCCAGGCTGCCTAGCCCAGCCAGCAGTGCCATCTGCTCTGCAGCGACCCTGAGAGCAGGATGGGGGTTTTCTGCTTATCTGGCATGTGTCACATGTTTTTCCTGCCACTGAGAAGCATAGTCATTTGTTTCATTAAATGACATTCTTGTACTCAGCACTAATTTTATCCCTTTACAAATATGTTTTTTCTTGACTTCTAGCAAGTCAAGAGCAGCTCTCCCTCCTGTACAGTCATTCTGCTCTCATGCCTCTCTTATTACTCACACTTACTGATGTGAGGCCAGATTCAGTAAAGGGGCTGGCTGTTGCAGTGCTGAGCAGTACAGTGTGTCTTTGCCTAAATCCACAGCCCCAAATTACCACACCCTGCCCCACTGCACACTGAAGGCCAAAATTACAATACTTATTACAAAATACTTATTACAAAATTACAATACAATACTGTTAACTGAAGATGTCTACAAGAACCAGTTAGACATGCCGACAAATCTCTCAAGACACTTCATCCACTGCTGAGTTGATCCTAACACTGGGGTGAGACAAGATACCTCGTGTGAAATTCTCACTCCTCAGCCTTTCCTTAGGCACCTACTTCAACTTTTTGCAGGGGCCACAGTACTCCTCTGAGTCCATATGCTAGTTTAGTTTTCCTTCCTCTGCCTGAAAGAGCAGCAAAGTGTTTTAACAGCATGGCACTGGTGTGTGCTGAGTGAGGTGATCTCAGTTGAAGCTGTTGCACAACACACAGAATCAAAGAATCAACCACCTTATCACAGAACCATAGAATGGTTTGGGCTGGAAGCAGCCTTAAAGATGGTCAAGTTCTAACCCCCTTGCTGTGGGCATGGACACCTTTCTCCAGACCAGGTTGATCAGAACCCCATCCAATCTGGCCTTGAACACTCATAGGGATGGGGCACCCACAACTTATCTGGGCAACCTCAGTAAAGAATTTCTTCCTAGTAATTGGTTTTCCATCAGCTGCAACGATGTGAGGGAAAGGTAGTGGGACTGGAGGGGCTGGGGCAGACATTCTCAGCCCTATTGTATGCATAAATTTTAAACATGTGCTAAAGCATTGTATTTGGGCAGCTCTGGTATTTATGGAATTCTCTTCCCTCCTGGCGAGCTACACATGAAGTGGGTGATTGGGGATCCATGTTTCAGACTTGGGCCTGGCCAGCAGCAGCCAGCCAGCTCCTGCTGTCAGCCCTGCAGTATTCCTGTGGGCCTAACACAATGCACATAAGCATTTTGGAGAAGGGGCATCCATGTCACCAGGCACTGAACAACCACAGAGCTTAAAGGAGCAAATGAACCGGAGAGCAGCAGGTTGAGAGAAAGGGATGGAACTGGTAACATCAAGTGCCATAATAAGTAAGCAAGTAAGCACAAATTTTGATTGATGTGTCACTCATCCTGCAATTGCACACTTGACTATAGTTTCTGTGAGAAGGGCAGGGACCTGCAACACAAGCCAGCTTTGAAACACAAGTCTTAGCTTTGAAATTGAGTCATTCAGGCATTTAAGTTACCACACTGTGTAACAGCTATACACTCTTTTCTTGTTTATTAAATAAACTTTGGGCACCAGCAACCTGCCCTTCTGTTTCAGGGAATAAAGTCCCAAATTTCTCAACAAAACAAAACACTGGAGGCAAAAGTTGCAATGGAAGATAAACAGAACCTAAAGCCAGACAGTAGTTGGCATATTAACTAGTTGAGTCTATAGCTTGTAAATTTAACATGCCATGCAGATGTACACAGTTCTTTATGGGAAGATCTGTTCAGTTTCCCTTATGAACAGGAAAACACACAAATGGCACTACAAACTTCTGGTACTTTATACTGGTTTTTTTCACTTTTACTTACTACGGATTAACAGGTGAATCTCCTGTAAAATCTCAAAATTCCTCTTTTTGTTGCCATTCCCCATTTAGAGTTTTCAGAAGTGATTACAATGGGGAGCTCCAGATCCTCTCATCATGCAAACCAAGAAAAGGCTTGAGTAGGACATGCATATAAAGTGGGGTTTGGTTTTTTTTAATCACCAGCAACACTGGAAATGAAGTACTACTAAAAAAAAAAATTCTAATAGTTGTGCATGCTGCAAATCCAAGTGCAGCATGTGTTTACTGGAGAAACATAACATGGCCATGGCAACAGAAGATTAACCTTCTTCAATCCTACAGCCCACTGAAATATATTGATTTTGAGCTGAAAATATCATCTGTAGAAATGAAATACTGTGTGCTCATTGTTTAATCCTTGATGTTTCTTCTACCTATTTTCATAACTGTAGATAAGTGATACAGATACTTGTCCACATAAAATGGAAAAAGTTCAGGAATGCATGTCCCTTACACTACTGTCAACACTCAATCTCCCGCTGCATGATACATTCACTTTCAGATGCAGATGATGGACTATATTTGTTAATAAACCTCCATCTCCTCATCTATAACCCATTATTCATCCACTGCACTGTATTATGTACACTCAACTCTCTTTCACAGCATCCTTTTGTGGAGCATATCGAATGTGAGACTGTGTCCACAGCTCTCCCTCCACCTTGTTCCACTACATCTACTGTCTCTGAAAGAGTCTTCCTAGCTGGTTCTTATACAAGGGACAGGAATCATGTGACATTTCCCCTCTTTCACATAACTACTTCACCTCTTCCATCCTTTTTAGAAATCCATCATCCTTAAGTCTCTCCTTTAAAGATCCACTTGCCAGACAGCTCTGGTGCCCCTAACTCAGTACTTGTAGAAGACTTTGTCTTGGCCACTCCCAGTATTTCACAAACATGAATTACATTTTGAAGAGGCCTGTTAAGCAGAATGTGTCACTCCTAGAGGAAATGTGATGGTAGAAAGTTCAATTAGGACCCTACCAGGGGCAAAAGCTGATAAAAAAAAATAAAATCCTAGTTTCCTATCTTAAAACACCCAATTATGCATCTGTAATTTTTCTTCAAATTCTCCAACTTCTTTAAAATGTCCAGCTTCCAGACTTCCTGAAGAATCCTAGCATTAGTTTTAACCATTAGAGCTGGTATTTCAAAGCCACCATTGTTTAAAAAAATGTAAAAGCAAATACACCATAATAATGTTTTCACTCAGGTGGCCATCTATTCAGGGGGTGTGAAACACTATCCCTCTGGAGACATCAATGGAAATCTGAAGATTTACAGCAGCAATGACTTGATGCCAAAGAATTCCTACAAATAATAACTAAAAAAACCCCAATCAACAGTGATACAAAAACCCAACCCAAAAAATGCTGCTGCAGGCAGCAGTGAACCATTCCTTTCCCAGTCTGTTGTTACCAAACCAAGCTCTGGCATACTTTGATTTTGTTCACTGTGTAAGTTCCCAGTACTTCTATATATTGATCCTCTATTACTCATTAGCGAGCACGTACAGCAAAGCAGGTTTATGCGTGTGTATATACGTGAGTATACACGTGTACACATTCCTCCCAGGTTTGTTTATATAAAACCAGCCAGAGAATGGAGTTGTCCTACTTCTAATTTTTGTTTAATATTAAAATATTAGCTGTTTCGTTTTTGTTATTGAATCATACAAATGTCATTATCAACCTTGTCACATGAATGCTTCTCACATCCATGAATTTGCTCCTCCAATCAGTACTATTTCAAGAGGCATCATGCAGCACAAGAGAATGAGAAACTGGTGACACCAGTGGAAGTGCCTTTTTTGTGGCAGAAAGCCTTGTAAGACACCACGGGCAAATCGCGTCAGCAAATTTTACTTTGCTGAAGACCTAACACTGTATTCCCACCATTTCAATGGGAAAATTCATGACTTCCTTCCAATTAAAAAAGGCCAAGAACAAGATAAAGAATTTATTATGAATAGGAATTATTTTCTTTAAAGAATCAGGCTCCTGATGGAAGACAGGAATATTTTTCAGGAATCTGGGTTAAACAACAACCAGACGTGTTTTGTTCCATACTCATACGATCACTTTATGGTCACACTTCTGCCCTGTAAGCCTCAAGATTCAATCTGTGGCTAAAATCCCACATTACAGCAAAAAAAAAAAAGTGCAAGAAACCACTTAGAAATAATACATATTTATTTTTTCACTTTCATGCTGTCTCATACCAAATGAGCCTTCCGTTCTCAGGACTTGTTCACCTCTAGGCATACAAAAGAAGTTTAATACTTATAAACCATTCACTCCTTTGCTTCAGCAACTACTGAAAGTGCCATTGGTAGCACATAATGCATAAATTGATTATTAGATTGATTCTACCACTTAGTCTTCTACTGACCACTGAAAGGGAAGTTACATTCTTAAAACATACTCTTTCTCTTTGAATAATCTGCTACAGCTGTGGACTGAAAAATAAAATTAAAATGGATGGCTGAGCAATGACTGTTTAACTCTTTGCTTTGTAGAGATTTCCCAAAAAGCAAAAATGCAAAATAAAAACCTAAATTGTCTGTCTAGAGAATGGCAGTCTTGCTAAAAAGCAACATTGTTTAATCATTAGGTTCTTCTGTCAATTCTTCAGAGCTGCACTAAGTGCTGTATGTAAAATCTTATAGAGTCCAAAAGGTAAAAAAAAATCAAAATGACACAAGGTCTCAGGTAACATCTAAGAAGTTGATTATACATACATTTTTAGAATGTAGTATTGCCTTGCCCTAGATGACTTTGAGTTTTTCATTTAAATACCTAAGAATTGTTTCATGAAGACTTCTACAAAGCGGCCCACTGAGGGGCAAGAAGTCAGGCAGCACTATGTGAATACACCTTCAGCCATGGTGTCCAAACCACACACACAGTTCATAGCAAATACAACCAAACTACTCTGCTTCTATTAAGGTGCTCGAAGAAGATAACTAATTAACAGAAAAGAAATTAAGATGACAAAACCCAGCAGCACTTTCAAAATGGACCCACTGCAAATGAACATATCCACCTCAGAATCCATTTTACTGATACACAAGAATGAAGCATTAGGTGAGGGAATATCCAGGGTTCCAGAGTCAAATTCCCCACTACTAGACAGAACTCAACACTTACCTGGATATATCTAACTTAATTATAAAATAAATTTAAACTTCCTTTTCATTTGAAACCGCTCCAGAGTATCATTGGTCTAATAGAGCTTTTCCTGCAATTTCCAGCAAACTCTACCCACTATCCCCTTTACGTGCATTTGTTTTGCTTCTTTACTCTAATCTTGAGCTCATATAATTATTTTCCTTAACAGTGTAATTGTCACCACTTCTGTGCCTCTCCATTAAGCCTCTCTATTCCTCTTAACATCCATGTGGTCCCTTTTCGCATCTGTTCCATCCATCTGCTTGAATCCATTTAATCTGAATGTGGGTGATAGTTGGGCTCCAGATAAGGTCTTACTAATGCCATGTATTTCCTATACACACAGGAACTCTGTCCCCTAGTACTTTCTAGGACACCATCTTTTTTATTTTCTCAGCCACATCACATTCTGCTGCTGACTGCTGCACCGGCTACGAACTCACCACTGAACTGATGAACTCTTCCAGAATAAATCGTGATTAGTTTCTATTTGCATGACAAAATTTCATTCTATTAATCTCAGTTTTGATTCATCTTGTTGGTACATGGGTATTCCAATCCTCCTCTCCATCATACAGTCCACCAGTTTTTTGTCGTAAGATTTTACCACTGTTCTACTTTTTCACTAGTGTCACTAGAGGAAAGAATTCCAAGAGTCTTTGAAAACTCAAGTTTGCAGACTTCTTTCCATCAGGACATCCTCTTTCCTCCTATTATCTGTCAGTGCATTCAAAAGTCACCTTACAATACATCAATTTTTTTTCCATTTTACATGATTTCCCCACATGGTATGGTATCAATTTCCTCACAATGAAACATATAACAAATTAGTCTAGCACAGTCTTCTTTTGCTAAAACTGGGCTGCATTTCGTGCCACCTTTAATTACTCTGTGATTTTATTTCACCCTTCAAAAATTGTCCTACAGCTAAGCGTACAATGGCTGTCAGATTAGATCATCTGTATCACTAATCTTGTCTTTCTTTTGGGTACCCTCAACTATTTGACCCTCTTTACATGTAGCTTCCACTCTTTATACAGTATTTACAGTTACATTACACACTTTTGGAAAGGGAATATATTGTATTTATTATGCTAATGCACAATTGCAGTACTAATGCATTGCCACGGAAATAAAACAATCCAGTAAAATTTCCTATTGCAAAACTGGAAAAACAATGGTCCTTTTCAAAATGGGATCAGAGTGGGCCTAAAAAGTCTAAAACACATTACAACACATTATTCAAATTTTCCTTGTCTTGACCTTTTATTTTGTTTTGGACTTGCTGATTTTGTATCTTAAGTCATCTTCAATAGCTTAACTCCACAAGTCCAAACCCCCAGGGGTTATAAAGCTGACACTTAAGGCACTTACCCTTTTTGGTATCTACCCAACTATATTTTTTACAAGCAAAACATTTTTTTTTCCTCTACTGGAACAATACCTTCCCTTAAAAAAAAAACAAAAAACACTTCTTTGCTTTATTTCTTCC
The DNA here is from genome assembly GCA_035583155.1 of Acropternis orthonyx. NCBI lineage: Eukaryota > Metazoa > Chordata > Aves > Passeriformes > Rhinocryptidae > Acropternis > Acropternis orthonyx. The sequence continues at coordinate 22,406,063 of JAWWEU010000158.1, read as the reverse complement.
ATCTATGTATACATTAAGGACTGTATTTCAGGTGACGATCACTGGCAAAATCTGATGTGCTTTCTGACAAAAATGTTTGTAGAGCTCCTCACATACCTCCTCTCAGAACTGAACTGTAGCATGTGCTACAGAAAACAAACCTACTATGCCATAGTTCCTTTTGTTTGTTTGTTTGTTTGAGCTAAACAGTGCTATTTTCTTTGCACTCCTTCATTTATTAGTTAACAAATATATTGTTTTCTTCTGAATCTCAAGAGGATTACTACTGCCAAGGAAAATAACAAGAATCTCTCCTGTTTCATTCCCATGAGTTTAAGCATGTGCAGACCCAAGTTCAGCTGACTGCTGATGCGTGGCACCATGGTCTTTCAAGATTTGCTTCCAAAAAGGAGGAAAACAGAAGAACCCAAACAAAATTTAACAAATTCACTTCAGACTGATTTATTATGTCATTCCTTTCATACACAAAGTATCTCCAGTCAATTAACAAGTTACTTTAAAACATCAGAATGTTTAACAAGAAGCTGACTTTGCACTTTGGTTGCACTATCGACATAAATTAAATTAACACGTAGTATATTTTCTCCTTTTCCTTCTCTCCCCACCCTTGTCCACAGAGGAAATACCCTGCTATCAGGTAGGCTGCCAGTCCTGCGTTAGTCCCTCCAGAACTTCAACTCACTTCAGCACGTTTACGCATCCTAAATTCTTCCATTTCACATTAAAAAAAAAAAAAAAAAAAAAACCAAAAAAAAAACAAACCAGCCAAACAAACCCAAACTTGGAGATAAAAAAACGCGAACCCCTACTGCCACAGTGGGCACGCCTTTGCTGCCCGGGGCGGGGAGGCACCTGCTCTCGGCAGAGAGTGCCAGCCCAGCCCAGCCCGGCACACGCCGGGGCCGCGGGAGCCCCGGAGCCAGCTCGTGTCATTCAAACAAATCGATGCCTCTCGGGAGGGAGCGGCGCCGGGCGAGCCGGGCCGGTGCTCCCCGGCCCTGCGGCACCGCCCGCCAGCCCGGCCCGGCCCCGTGGGCAGCGCAGCGGCGCAGGGAAGCCCCGGCGGCACCGGGGCAGGCCAGGGCCGGCCGGGCCCCCCCGGCTCGGGGGGCAGCGGGGAACCCGCCTCTGCCCTGCCGGGGACCGGGGAGCGCACCCGGCCAGGCCGCGCTCCTGGGTACCGCCGGCGCTCCCCGAGCCGCCCCAGCGCGGCCCCTGAGTGCGGGCGGGCCGGCCCGGGGCTGCCCCGCGGCGGGGCCGCGGCTGCCGCTCCCCCGCGCCGCGCGCTCGGCCCATCC
>JAWWEU010000158.1:22376762-22397046 GCA_035583155.1 Acropternis orthonyx | reverse complement strand
CTTCAGGCCATTCCCTCGGGTTCTGTCACTGGTCACCACAGAGAGAGATCAGTGCCTGCCCCTCCTCTTCCCCTCACGAGGAAGTTGTAACTGCAGTGAGGTCTTCCCTCAGTCTCCTCTTCTCCAGGCTTAACAGACCAAGTGACCTCAGCTGCTCCTCATGCAGCTTCCCCTCAAGGCCCTTCACCATCTTCGTTGCCCTCCTTTGGACACTCTCTAACAGCTTAACAGCTTTCTTATATTGCTATGCCCAAAACTGCACACAATATCCAAGGTGAGGCTGCCCCAGTGCAGAGCAGAGTGGGACAATCCCCTCCCTTGACCGGCTGGCAATGCTGTGCCTGATGCCCCCCACAACATGGTTGGCCCTCCTGGCTGCCAGGGCACTGCTAACTCAGATTCAACTTGCCATCAGGACCCCCAGGTTCCTTTCTGCAACACTGCAGAAATATATATTAATTTATATAAATATTTGCTATGCATTTTTGTGTTCCTTAAACTAACCAGGTGCTTTTAGCTGTGTAACTGCCATTTGTCTATTGTCTTTTCCAACATTAAGGATACTGAGGCCCCACAGCAAGTAATATCAATGAACCCTTCAAAATACTATGAGTGTGGTAGAGGGGCAGAAGACAGTTACATGGGAAAGATGATGGAGAAGGTTGGTGTTTTTTCAAAGATACTTGATGTTATGCTAATTCCTGAAGTGCAAAGAAAGGAACTCCCCAGAAGATGCCTTTCCTAGCTGTGCCAGCAATCCTAAAGGGATCTGCAGTCTCTTCTTGGGCTTCCTAGTGGTCTGCAGCCCTCTTCTGACAGATCCCACTGCAGTACAAGAGGTTATCACAAGGACAGTCTGCTCCTCTCTACTTTTCCTTCTGGAAACAAGGAGCAGAGCAACCATTAACAAATACCTGCTAATGTGTTTGTCTTGGAAGGCACCAGGCATAACACCTGGTGCTATGTAATAGTCACATTATTCATAATTGTTGTAGTGGAGAGTAACTGCCATGACAAGTGGGTTAAACTGAGGAACAAAGATGAGAACAGCTCAAACAGTGTCTGTAATAGGTGAGGAGAGCACAACCTAGGATTGCTGACTTTTCACCTCTCTTTCACTCTAGTTCAGTCTCAAATACACAAAACTTTAGCTGTCTTTGCTTTTTCCTGATCTTCTTCCTGATGCCAACTCAATGGGGCATTCACATAGGAGAGACCAAAATGAGCACAGCAATAACCAGGCTAGCTCCTGGGGATGGGGATCCATGGAGAGCATCCCAGTGGTGTTGGGACCCCTGCTTCTGCCTGTGAGCCAACAGCATCTTCCTGTTTGCACAACAGGGTTATATTAGAGATAGAGAGAATATTACAACACGTGTATTATAAATGCTATCTGGCTCTATTTTAAGCAACCAATATAACACAACCTCAGAGATTTCCAGTACAATCTTTTGCAACACCTAACTAAAGACCAGCTGATCAAGAGATCTAAACCAATACACACTATGTAGGGGAAAAAATTTTTGTTTTTTTCCTTAAAGCAAATATACCAATATCAAAACCTCTGTCTATCACCCATCCCTTACCAAGAATAATTTTGCTTGTAGAGAAATGCAAGAGAAAGATGGCCTTAACTCAGGGGATCATACAGACTTTGCATTGTCATGGAATTATGTAGGTCCTCTGCCACCATCATCAGACCTTCACTGTATCCAGGTACAACCAACTGGTTTCTGTTGCTTTCTAAAACTGTACTGCTAGGGAATTCATCACTTGATGGGACCTTCACCTCTGCTAAAGAAGCACTTCATGAACTGTGGGTTGCTAAAGGACATAAGGATATACACAGTGCTAGAAAAAACAAAGTTTGTCAGCACTATCTCAGTTTTGACAGCTGGGGATTGAGAAATTCCAGCAAGTATCTAGGGTAGCCACTGAGCTACTAACTACCTTGGCTTCCTGGCAGCAAGTCCAGTCCCCTTGAAAAAGTGAACAGGTGTCTTTTAACACAGTGTTTATCAAACTTTCTGAATCTGTGACTTTCTTTTGATTGACCCCTTCATAAAGGACATAATGAGATTGCATATAGTAGATTGCAGAAAAGGAAGTGCATATACTGCCTCTTAACAGGAAAAGGAACTGCATCACAGGTATCTGCCTATGAGATTTAAAAAAAGACACATAAAGCTTTTCCTAATGCTGGGCTGACTGGTGGAAGCTTTATCCAACTTGATGAAGCAACAGCACATCATTTAGTGACTACCTTTTTGCCATATATTCAGTATACTTCTACAATCAAAAAGCAGGACATGATCCTCATAGTCCAAAAGCATTAGTCCTGAATATAAGTGGATGAATGGGAAGGAACTACACACCACTCATCTCAGCTGGAAGAAGTGCTCAGCATGTCTAAGAATCCTGCAGACTCTGTCTCAAGATGTATCATGACCTTGGTACCTGTCATTTATTTTGTCTTACATGCAGACAGCTGATGAGCTTGCTTTATTTCCCTCTGCCTTTCTGAAGGGCTTCAACTATGAAAAGGACTTGTTGCCAAACAGCCCTTCTGTTTTCTTTTTCTTAGACCAGCTTTGTACACTCCCAAGGTCCTTTTCCAACTGTAGCTTGGAGAAGATGGTGTGTCATTTCTCCCACAGCAAATCTTAAATAATAGCTTTTACTTTATATTCTACATATTCATACATATGTGCTACATAGAAATACATTTCTACATTTTATATGACATTCCAGGGCACCTATGCAAATTGCATACATTCAACTCAGTCAATACTAAACTTCTCACAGAAGATAAAAGACCCCTTACTTCTCCCCCTCCCCTTAATAAGCTAGTGTAATAAATAACACCTTCTGGTCCAAAATGCAGTATCCTGGTTTCAGAAATAGCCCAGGTGTGATTTTGATCTTTTCTCATTAAAAAGAAAAGTGCTTTATGAAAATTACACTAATAATCCTACAGATTTTTATGAAAAACGAAGCCATGTCAGTCTTTCCTATGGACACTTCTTATTGTCCTATATGATTCTGCAGCATCTCAACATTAACGGTTTAACATTTCATTAAAAAGTTTATATTATTTGTCTAAATACTGTACAACTTTTGATCAGAACTAATGGCTAAATATTGTTCTCCAGCTGCCCAAACATAGTTAAAAATAATCAGAAACTAGGCAAAGGGACAGAAGAAATAAAATCAGGCCTGATATTTATCCGCACACTGTCAGTTGATTAGACCTATCTGTAAACAGTGGCTATGGGCCCAAATACTTATTCCTGATCAAAGCAATATGAAGTGGACACTTCATACAGGTTATGGTCAGGTATTTCTGCTCAGCTTTTGGGTCTCTCACATTAATAGCATTGAAGTTGGTCTTACTGTGTTTTGTAAAGGGACCCAATGAGCTGCCAGAGTATAAAGTCAAACAAAAGAGAAGGTTTCAGATCAATTCAAACTTCACTTCTTGAGTAAACTAAACATGGGAAGAACACTGTTAATTGACACAACCTAGCTAAGATTATTCCCCCTTTTGAACCTTCAGAGTTTATACACCTTACAGCTGAAGAATATGGCCCATATTTAATTATTGTTCACATTTGTGTGCAACTAGTGAACTCTCAAATTTCAGAAAATGCATACAGGAAAAGTTTGAATTTTAATTAAATTTGGGAACTGAGTCACATGTGGAACCCCCACGCATGGCAAGTGAATCTGTCAGCATTCACTTGCTTTTTACCAGTTCTTAGTTTAAGGCAGCCATTAATACTTTCTAGCTCCACAGTACTTTCCATCTTATATGGTTAAGGAATAAATACACCAGCAGCTAGGTGACATAGCATCTGCTTTATATGGAGTCTGTTCTATATAACAGTATTTTTTCTTTAGAGGGAAAAAAAAAAGCTCTCTATTCCTAAAGTTTCAGTTTCATTTAAGCAAGCAGATAGGATAATCACAAAGTCCAAGCCATAAATATAAAATATGGTACACAAAAATATTTTGATAAATACAGCCTAGTGAAACCAACTGGACTGTGCACTAGAATATAGCCAAGTAATTTTTACAAAAACAGGCCTGATCCAAAGTTTCTGGAGGGCTTGGGTACGACAGACCTGGAACAGTCCCCATCCCAGAGCTGGGCAGCTCTGAGGTAAGCAGGACTGTGCTCTAGCTGCAAAGCTTAGCCTGTATCTCCACCTCATCCACATCTCAGCTCCGGACTTCACTTCAGGATGGAGTTAGACTGCAGTACAACTAGTCACTGCTATCACATGAGCCCAATGATCACTGACAAGCTTTTGGCTGGATTTATACAGATCAGTCAGTCAGACTAATTTCACATCTTCACATCTATGATTCTATATGAATTGAAGTTTCATAACTTCAGCAATTTACAAAGAAGTTTGGTGCTAACCCATTTAAATCCAGATATCCTTGTATTCTGACTGCTTTTCTTTTAGTTCCCATTAGATGCCCTTGTGCACATAGTACCATCTCATTTTAAATCCCTATGTCATGAAATACAGATTTGCTACATTATTATAGCAGAACAGTGGTGAAGATGATTTGAATGGTTGCTTTAAATCTTAAAAGCATGAGGTCTAATTGTTTAAATAGCATTCTATATGGTAAGTATAATCACCATTAAAACTAGGAGTTAATAACTAAAATCACAAGTTGCAACCTCTGATAAATATTGAGGCCAATTAATTGGATTTTTTTTTCAGTGAAATAAATTTAAGTAATGCTATATTTTAGGTTTAAAAATGCACACTAGTGACAGCATGTCATTATTATCCCAAGAATTTGTCATATCTAAACAGAGGACTTTATGTGAGTTGGGAAATTACAGAATCATAGAATCACAAAATCACAGAATAGTTTGAGTTGGAAGGGACCTTAAAGATCATCTAGTTCCAAACCCCCTGCCCATGTTAGATGAAATTATACTAATCTGAGTTCTATTTTTTGCCTCTACCAAATTAACCTGGGAGAAAAAGAGAAAGGGAAAACTTAAACTTAATTAAAGCTATATTAATTAATTAATTCTCATCCTAACAAGATGAATTTTTAGAGACTAGAGACCAAGCAATTGGGTCTTCTTGTTTGAAATACTTTAATAATGAAAACTGTGGCAAAAATACTAGTATTAGTAAATAGAGTAGAAATCTGGATAACTGTAGCAGAAGAAAAGAATTAAATTTTGAACCTCTAATACAGGTATTCCTCTGGTTAAAAGATTACTGCCACAAATGAGGATACTGCCTTGCCTATTCTTACACTATTATCAGCTGAGTTTTGAATGCAAGGCTTTGTCTTATATTTATGGTGTCCTACCAAAAAAAAAAAGTATCTAATTATGTAATGAGTTTATTGTAATAATAATTTATAGCTTCTTCATCACTGGGAATCTTTAAATTAACAGATTACATTGAATCATCTTCCACACCTGACTTACTGCAATGTGAAATACAGAAATATTTGAAAACTTTTCAGAGGACTTAAACTGGTAATATTTTGACCCTTTCAGCAACTGTGGCATAATTTCCAGAGAGCAAAAGGATTCCATTACTTGTGTGACAGGAGAATAAAATATTTTCAAGAAGTCATAGAAGTATACATTTCTGAATTTATTCTGGAGAATTTACTATTCACCTCTAAAACTGTTCATTAAAAAATAAAGAAAGAAGCATATTCCTAAGACATCAATTCTATTTTCCACATTTGGCTTACACTGTGACTTACAGATCTCTCTTTTTAATTAATGAAATATTTCATAACATAATCATATTTGAGCTTATTAATACATGTTTTAAAAGCTCATGATTTCATTGAAGCACATACAATTAGCAAATTCAAATTTAAGATAGTATCTCTGTAGAAATTGTAGTCAGAGAAGTTGAACTTTGTTCCTGACATTTATATTTATATGCTGCTGCTACATTGAGCCAACTGTGAATTTGCTCCTACTTCATACCACACTGTACCTACCTTCCACCTGGCTGGTAAAATCTAGCTTATTGGACTTATTATAGCACTAATATGGCCATAAACAGATGCCCATTGATTTAGAAGTTATGTGGAAATAAATCTTTTCCTTTGAAAAAAATCACTTCTGTGGTGTTCATGTCTCCATTGATCAGTTATATGCAGTTATTCTTTTCCAAGGTAAACATTTAGGTTTACCTAGTACATGAAAACAGAATTTTTTTAATGTAGCTTCAATTAAATTTAAGGAGCTGTCCAGACTTTTGAAAAGCTAAGTTCTGTGGTAGAACTCCCATCATGAATTTTAATGGCATTCTTTGAATTTTAATACATTGCCAAAGCAAAAAAGCTGTTTTCCCCTCTTAAAAAAATTACAGCAGACATTTAAAACATTTTTATTCAAATATCGGGGGGAGGATGTTCGTTTGTTTTTGTTCTTTTAAACTCCTTTCCTTCCAGGACTTTAAAACTTCATAAAGTTACTTGTGCAAAATTCCTGCATATCTCCTTCTGTCAGTAATTGCTCTTGATGTCAAAACAAAATCAATGCTTATTCTTTATTAAAAATTTCAAAACCAACAGGGATATTGTGTTTATTATTCTGAAAGCCATAAATGGGAAAAAACCTCTAAGAATATTAAGTAGAAACTGAAGAGAAAGCTTCCAGATATATGATCAATATGGGACTGTTAACATACATTAATAATTACAAGTGTTATTATGTGGATAAAACTTCAGGTAGGACATTTATTTAGCTCATTGTTCTATTAAATAAGTCTCAGTTAAATTTACAAAAAGTATGATGTAGCCCTGTCTGCTCAGTCAGTTTAGTGAAATATGAACTATCTACAAAAAAATATTTTATACTAAGAAGATTTATAAATAACATACACATAATAGGAAAAAATATATAAAATCACATTTAAAGGTTTAGAAACATTTTCCAGGTTTTTAAGGAAGATTTGAAACAGATTCTTTTAATCTCAATTTGTTTTCATTGCTAACTACTTAAAAGCTTTAAGAAAGAACAAACCCCCCACTAAGATTCAACAATGCAAATTAATGTTCCTAATAATTGTAACTGTATCTACATCCACATGTTTTGTTAATTATTATGTACAGTATTCAATTTTTTAAAAGGCTGTATTCTAGCTGCAGTCAGTTATAAGTCAGATAATATTATAAAACTTTCAAAAAGCTTCTAACATAAATAAACTTCAAAAAAACCCTGTTCAAATAATTTCCTATTAATAATTTCAAAGTAAAAAATCTGCTTCAAGAGAAGGGACATTTGTGAAATATGATTGAATTTACTTTTTTTTCTGCTTCTCTGTAGAACAATCAATAGCAATTTTTGAAAAAGAGGAAAAAACATAACTTTTTAATAGAAATATATTCAGTAAGGATGAGTAATGATTCTAAAAATTTTAAGTCATAACAATTAGTAGGAAATACAGGAATTTATAGGATAGTGATGAATCCCAAACTGACTTATGCTTACTGTTTGCCCTTATCAAAGTATTTTCTCTTTGTACAAGCTCAAAGTTTTAATCCTACCAATTACCCCTCTTCTAAGGTTGACCCTGCCTGCTATTTAAGCAATGCGTTTGCTAAACCACAAATTTAAACTCACAAATACAAGTATTTTTTTTCATGTCTGAAAGACCAAATTTGTATGTTTTATTAAAAGAAGTTATTTCTTGATGCAAAGATATCTCTGCCTTATTTTCTTCTGTTAACATTAAAATGTCAATTCTTAGGTAACTAAGTTTTAGATTCAGCAGCTAGATTTAATTGTTCTAATTGCCAAAACATATTTCTCCCTTTAATCTGCAAGGGCAGGGCTTTATTTCTTTTGCATCCTATATAATTCAATGGAGAATCTAAAACCTCTAAGTACTATAAACCACTTGAAAACAGTAGATAAATAAGACTGAATTCTTTTTATCAAATTATCAACTGATAGGCTAATAATAGCTACCACTCAAAAGCTTTGGTTTTTTTGCAGTATTTGCTAGTCCTGCTTGCTTAGATTTTAATCTAAAATTTTTGTTACTTTGATTTTAAAGAAACAGTGAAGTTTTATTACTTAGCAGAATGCCAAAGAGTTAATAAATTATATTTAAAAAGCTGACATGAAATTCAGCTCCCTTTGAAGACAAAGGAAATTTTACCACTCATTTCAGGAGAGCAGGATCAATCCATAGGAATTTAAAATCCAATTGTCCCCTAACTTTTAACGTATGAATTTGGTAACACTGAGGTATACTTACTCTTTGGACATTTTGATATTTTAAACCTTTTTTATTACTGTCAGGAAATAAATCCAGCAAAAGGAAAAAGTACTGAGCTGGTATTTTGGCTAAAGTATACAATATTCCCACTTCAGATTTTTCTTCTGTACAAAACATTGCTCTAAATAGATTTCACAAATACTTGTATTTTTATCTATATTAGATAACTGAGCTTATTTATTTTATATTTACCTGTATGCTACGTAGTACTTTGGCTATTATGAGTCTAACTTCCCAGAATATATGAAAATATCTTCCCTGAAAATTATTTCTCAACTGGATGACGTCTAGTATAAATATTCACTTTAAAAAAAAGCTACCCACTGAAATTATCTGGCTGGTGCTTGCAGTCCTAAAGTGTTTTCCCTAACTTTTATTATGTTCTAGTTTTTAATTTCCTTCAAGTCTGAATTCTAGACAATTAAGAGGACTTGTCTCTGTATGTCAATATTTCACAATATGTAATATACACAAATAAAGGCTCTATAAAGCTCAAACCTTTTTTTCCCCCTGACAAAAGTAATTTCAGGCAGTACCTTTAAAGGCAGTAGATATTTTGCCTAAATTTACTATGGAGGTCAAAAGGCCTGTATGAAATTTCTCTTAATACAAAAATATGGTTTTATGATTTTGTAAATATAATGTTTGTGGTAGACAGTATGTTATCAAAGCAGCTTTGAAAGCTTATACAGTTACCTTTTCTGAATGTTCTGGCTACTTCTGGTCCTCCCTCATCTGGAAGAAAAAGCTGGTTTCCAAGTTAAATTTGGTAATTATTGTTACAAATCAAATCACCAATTTCTTTACTTTAAAAACTCTAGTACTTTTGCAAAATTTTGCTTATTTAGTTAAAGATTCAAGCTGCTTGTCCTGGAGATTTTAATTTTTGTAGGACTGATTATAGCAGATCCCAAACATCCAAGAAAAGAAACTCAGACAAAACTACAGCTAAAGGCTTTTTTATTACTTGCATTTTAATTCATTTGGAATACTTAATGTTGTTTGATATATACTGCATTTGGAAAAATGTAGTGAAAAGTTTTAACTTTTACTTTTGATTTAGTGCTTTCAAAACTTAGCTCTAAAAGCCAGGTACTATGAGAGGAAGCACTGCAGCATTATCAACTGGAGATTTTGCCAGGGCCATATTATGTTAACCTGGACTCCTTGGAATAATTCTGATCCACAGAAACGTTCCTATTGAGTTCCTTGATATTATTTTCATGAATATGCATGTCTATTCACTAGAGGTTGTAGGATTTAGCCTTCAAATAGCCAGCAGAGATTCCTTACTTTTTTTTATTAAAGATCAGAAAGCATCTTTAGTTAGGATGTTGATCAAAGCTGTTTTAACAGGACAAAACAACTTTGGAAAGAATTGTTTAGATTTAGCTCCTGGGATTTATAAACTCCTTCAGTAAGCAGTGCAATTTAGCCTCATGTAGAACTGACTCAGGACTCAAGGAGAGTATGGTGCAGAGACAGAGCTGGACACTCACAAGGCCCTAGCTTGGTGTGGTCCCAGACACACAGGTCCTCTGCATGCTCAGGACCCAGGGCACTAGTAAAAGCTGGGATGAAAGCTGGCTCCGGATCCACAAACCTGCAGGTGTCAATAGAGAGGTCAATGGAAAAGCACAGGAGGCTTGTCAGGATCAGGCCTTCATGGTGCATGCTCTTGCTGGTATACAGTTGGAAAAATTAGTAGTTCCATCTATTTTACCTGTGACCTTGATGCCTCTGGTTTATATGTTGTTAAGTCATAGGCTTCCCCTCTCCCCCTGCTAAAGAAGCAAGCTGGCAAGAAGTTTTCTCAGCAAATACAGAAAGTGTGAACTGGGAGGGGAGAGGTAGAATTGGTGAAAGCTTCTTTACTTTATCCGAAAACAGGAGTTAAATCAGGATTTTCTGGTAAAGAGTAACCAAACTAACCAGCAAAACTTTCCACTGCTAGTTCTTTGAATTGCTGGAGTCGAAGCAAGTCTTTGAGAAGATGCTGGGCAGGGAAGGGTTAACATGCTTTTTGTTATGGAGTGACACTGATGGTTCCATTTGAGGTAAAAAAGATAGTTATGGTCCTGATCCAAGGAAATCGTGAGCACTTTCAGGAGAGCAAGATCTTGAAACTACATAAGGCATATCAGACTACACCTCGTGTCATTTTGTAAAGCTGTTGCCAAAAATAAAGGTTTGATAACATTTCCATTCGGAATTACCCTTTTATGAGCCAAAAAGTGTCCCACTAAATTAAAACAGAACATCTAAAATTTCAGTCTAGATGTGTAACAAACTTTTATTTAAACAAGATATGAAACTATTTAAAATGTAATTGGTAAGTTGTCTGATTTTTAACTCCTAAAAAGAATTTAAAAATGCATTACTAATAAATAGGAATTAGTGCTATTCAGGTGATTTCGAATATCTCTGTAATTGAAAACAAAGCAAGTTAAAGTTTAGAGCCCATTAATCATTAATAAAGATAACTATTTAAACTAGAAAAAGTTTTTTTATACTTGGCAGGTAACTATTACAAGATACGAAAAGAGTTAGTCTGCTTTTAAAAAGTACCTGCTCGACAAGTATTAGGAGCCATGGAGTTGCTGATTTTACCCTTTATTAACCCTTTTACAGTAGATCATCATACTTCAGTGCTTCCCTAGAAAAACTACCCTCTCTTTTAGAGGTCCCCACTTCCAAAGGGTTAATCAAACACCTTAATCCCAGATTTTATTTTTTAAAAGGTCTATAACTTAACTGGAATCTAATGGTCACTGTTGCCAGGGATAGGACTCTTTTGTGTAGCTCTCCCACTGACTGTGCAGTCTCAGGTATGTCATCTTTGCTGTGATGTTGCATCCTCAGCTGCAAAAAGCCTATTATGAGAGTGACCAGCTCGAGGGACCAGATGGGTAAGCAAGGAGTAAGAACTATTTTCTGAGAAGTTAGAACATTCTGCATTAATCAGAAAATAAAGGTTTTATTACTTTTTTTTTTCACTAAAAGTCAACAGCCATTAACTGTATAAAAACCCCACAACTGAACCCTCAATGCATGCATGACTTATGCGACATCATCATGGGGTCTGATCAGAAAAGCTGCCTGGAGCATGGTCTGCTGCAATCTACTGAGGTCAGCAACTGTTCTGTGATTAGCCTCAATTCCTGTTAACTCTTTTATGTGTTTATGGCACATCTTTCATAGAAGTGACTGCAAAAAACTTCCCATTCCAAGTACATACATTCAGTTCCCTACATATAAATGCACCCTGTGAAATTGGAGGTAGGTAGCACATAGCACTGGCCCATGGCAGAAATGTTCCAAACATGTTAAGAGCAAAGATTTCCACATTTTACTGACAAACTAAAGCCAAAGGTACTGATGTGAACACCTGCAGCTGCAATGATATTAGCAATTTCTCTCATGTATGTCAGTAAGGATTCAGGTCCAGCATGTACTTATACCACTGAAACACTGTCTGACTACCTGTATGAGATACTGAGAGTGGGACTTCAGTCTGCCTGGTAATGAATCATGCATGACCTCTTACAACTGGAGCACAGAGATCTGCAATAAACCTCATGAGAGGCAGTAAGATGCACCTTGATTTTCAGATCTTGGGGCCTGAAATGTGGGTAATAACCTGTTTAAAAAGTTACCACCTAACTCTGTGAAAGCACTATGCCAAGGGCCAACATGTCACCTACACAGAGCTCCAGTCCAAACAAGCAGGATGCTATCTGTCTGTCCGCACTCTGCAGAAGAATCAGTTTTTCCGTGGTTACAATGAACTACAGATCTATGGAAAATCTGGTACAGTCATTTTTTTGATATTACTACATTCAGACATCTTTTTCTTAAACTTTACTCAAATAATTTTCTTCATGCACACTCTTTCCATTTTTCCATTTACAAAAATGTACATTTACATGTACATTTTGCATGTACAATATATTTTCTCAATTTTGTTATATTAGGAAAGATAAGATTTTACTAACAGAAATTTTTCATATTATTTATTTTTTAGCCAACATCATGATACTAGCGTTTAAGGAAATGTTTTGCTGTTGAATTACATGTAATTTAGGTATTACTTTGCAAAAGCTGTATCACAAAACCTGCGCTTTCCCTCTTTCCAGCAGAACTCAGCCCCTCTGAAGCCACCCAAAACTCCAACAACTTCACTGGATGGAGGTGTACTGCCCTTTACAGCAGCTGTTAAGGAAGGGGGAAGGAAGCATGACAATGCTTTGTAATTAAAGTTATACAGAGAAGACCTGCTTACCTTTATGTCAGACCCAACTGATGAAACTGTCTCCCCATCCAGTACCTGGTTTTCTCTCTCATGGTAAAACAGTACCTATCTTTTAAAATGGATCTGACAGGTATTTTTATATTGTTTTTTTCAAAAGCAATGCTAAGATAAATATTTTAGTTAAAGTATATGTTTTAAATAGATTCCTTACCTTTCCTACCAATAGCACATACTGAACTGCTGAAGAGAGCAATTTTTACAAGTTCACTTGCATCTCACAGCCTGGAGTGTCTGTGTGTTGGTGTACTTTGGTCATGTTGAATGGCAGAGCTGGACTGGCCAGCTTACTCCTCTGCCTCCTTGCGTTCCCAGGCTCTATGCAGCCCAGGACTGCAAGCTCCAAGTTGCTAAAATGGCCTTCCAATACTATTTTTTACAAATCATTGAAACAGTTCTAACTAATCTTCATTACAAATGTAATAAACAATCAATTTTAATCAAGATAGTCAGATCTATTTTTAAACATTTTGTTGTTGTTTATCATGAACTGTTTCACCCTGTGAAACAAAAAGTCTCTCCCAATATTAACAATAGCATGCTAGGACTACAGTGAGATATAGCTCTCTATATTTTAATGCACATACTGGAAAACTGCAGACCAGGTTTGTAAGTTCAAGAGGAGGAAATGGTCTTCCTTGGCAGAGACTATGTCAAGTGAGCTAAACAACAAAATACTGCTCAGTCTGAAAAAAACCCATTTCCTACTGCAGTTAGAAGGTACATGTTAAGGCTGTGTTACTCTAAATGGGATAAAAGGGTTACAGCAAGGAAGACATTCCTTCCTCTTTTCTGTCAGTTTAAGTCTTGAATGATTCCAGTGAAGTGACTGAGGTTACTTAGACTTTATATCTCTGTAACTGAAGGTCTCTTACCAATACACCTCCTGGATAGTTTAATTGACAGACACGTCTTCTACTATTTGGTTCAAAGTTTCTGTACCTCTGCTGTTGCCAAAAGTATATTAATTGGGAACAAAACACCTCCAAATTAGTCAAAGTCCTTCTGTCCCAGAAGCAGTGAATACTATATCAATGATTCACCATGTCCTTCCACAGTGTACTGATAACTACCTCCTTTGCAGCTCCCCACATAGATATAGTGAACTTACAGTGGATGGGATCTCCTATATTGATGAGTCAAGCCTTCCTATTTTGGACAGCCTTGCTATATAATCCCTTTCATTAATTAATCAAAATCCATAGCTGATTTGTTTGCCTGTTTCCACTGCTCCTGTAAGAAAACTTTTCCAGAACTCTACACCTGTCTTGGCTAAAGTCCTTCCCTAATTTTAAGCTTATATATTAGGGTCACAAACTAGAAGTACAAATTAGGACAAATCAATAAAATCTCCAAAATAAAGCTGTACCCATCTGTCTCGGGACATTATTAATGGGTGACTGAGTAAAATTATGTTGTGAGGAATGACTGCAGAAATACCCCTTGCTCCAGCATATATTTCCTACTTTGATGTTTTCCAAGCCACACTGATGTCACCTATCTGGAGTCCTGCCTAGACTGACACATGCAGTCTCTACAGTCATCAGTGAAAATTCCCATCGTGTACCAGGGCCTCTACACAGTCCTTTAGTTCCAATACTGCCCGTACAGCACAGTCAGTGTACCACTGGAGGTGTGAGTATTCTTCTCATTGCCTGGGATATGTTGTAATTCCCTTCCTAGTCTAGAGCTGTGATGTTTGAGGATGGGATTCAAAGATGGGGAAAAAAACCCCAACTACAGTCTATACTGTAGATGACATGTTGATACCACTGCAGAGTTAATCTCAGAATAGCAGAAGGAAATCTGGTGTTGAACAAACTGAACAAATGTATTGGGATGCTCCAAAATTATGAGTAGCATGGGAACTTTCTCCAAGTAATAGCTATCTATCACATAGCCAGTACTCTTCCATTCTTACAAAATTCCTTAGATATATCCAGTTCTCACTGTGGAAATTCAAAGGTAATGGTATGAATACCAGGATAAAAAATGGGAAGAAAAATGTCATGGTGTGGCCTTGCACTGTATTGTTTTCTGCACGGCTCTTTGAAGTGCTGGTAGGAAATGTATAAACCTTGATCCATTTCAGTCACTCAGATAAATTTATCTATCTCTTGCTATACCCACCAGAATATATAAACCTTTCTGACATACATCAGTGACATTAGTGACTAGGAACAAGTCATACCATTCAGAAATAAGATATTTAATGGCCACTAATCCTATCATTATAATTAAAAAATAATGTAATGATAAGACAGAATAAACAAACTATATGAACAAAAATGGCAAGGAAAAATGCAATTAGAGTATCGGGCCTGATCCAACTCCCTTTTGCTTCAGTGGGAGTTCTGATAGACTATTACCCCTATGTAATTAGAGATTTAGGCTTAATCCAGTTCCCATTTCCTTCAGGGGAATTGGGATAGGCCCCTATGCCCTAATTTTCTGCTGTCTTGCCCCTTGTATACCTAGCTCTGTATAAGCAAAATAGACCTGTTTCACCATGCTGGTACATTGTATCATATTAGGGAATCATGTTTTAAGACTCAAATAAGAAAACTAAGTGCAAAACAGAGCATCAACACCTGTTTTGCACTCACTTTGCATGGGCCTAAATTATGAAATGAAGCAATGTAAAATCATGTCTTTATTCAAGGTGCTGGAGCCTGAAATACTTTTATTTCTGCTACCATTAAAAAAAATATTCCTGGTTCTTTAGCAAACTATATGAAATGCTCCCACTTCACAAAGATTATTCACTTAACAAATGAAGTAGAGAGAAAAACTGATGGATATAGTCTCTTGCTTTGGCTCACCAGACAGCTCAAAAAGTCTGTAAAACATTTACTAGGGGTGCAGTTCAAACTTGGCATCAGAAATCTAAAGATTTGTATTTCTAAGCATGTGGCAAAATCAAACAAAAAACCGTGTCAAAAACAGTCTTGGCCCCGTTTCTGCATTTGCCTAAAAAACACAGGCCAGCTCTCTCATTGTGTGCAAGAATATGGACATTATTAACTTGATAAAATAAAATATATTTAATGTTAGCCATAATTACTGACTCAGATACTGTCAGAAGCTCTCGGTCAGTGTTCTGTACACTGAGAATATGATAAACATCTGCAAACTAGTAAAAGCAAACTTCCCTTGTACACACTCTTCTACACAGAGATATTCTGACTCTCCAGATCAGGCCAAAACAGGTTAACCATGTCTTCATGAATGCATACGTACACACATTATGGACAAGCACAAGTCCTGACTAGTCTATGTAGAATGCTCAAGTATGAGCATCCTCTCAGCCAGCATTGATAGACACAGCTGTCAATACACACAGGTATACGTATGCCTTATACTGACTTGGAAGAACTTTAAAATGGATTGTATATATGTCCAGACAGATGCATAAACAAGTAAGTACCAAAAAAAATCAATTAACTATGTGAAATAAACATATACAAATATTAAAAAAGCTAAGGGCACATGTGCAGACACACACAGAGAGAACACACACGCAGTTACACTCAGGCAGCATACACATTATGTAGGCATTTGCAACCTGTGTACACATCCCCATATTACTGTCTATCTGCCCAAATCAGCCTTGAACCTTGAGCCTGAACATATTTTTTTCTTCTTCTTTTTTTTTTTTCCCCTTAGAGAGACCATGTACATGTAATGTTTCAAAGATTCAAAAATACTGATTACGATAAATGCAGGCACACTTCAATGTGTACATACCAGTTCTTACACACATTCCAGACAAAAGTCTCTGTTTTCCAGGAAAAAAAAAATCAGCTATTTTCCCCCATCAAGCTCTGTCTCTTTATGAGCTGCTTGTGTCTTTCAGCAGTAAGTGGGATGGCAGAAGCAAAAATATCAGCTATTAAATAATAACTACTTGGATTACATTTATAAAGATCATTTATCCCCACTTTACTTCCTCAAGTTTTATTTCAAAGTATGCCTTTCCACCTGCAGCCTTGTCAAGAAAGATCTGATTTGGAAATCAAAGCATAAAAGAGCAGAAATAATGAATCCCTGGGTTAGTACACATAAATTTGAGCTAAAGGAACTGTGCCAGTGCCTTTCCTGTTGTTACTGATACAGTGCCATACATGTATATATCTCAATACAGGTAAAAACATTTTTTAAAAAATCTGTTGCTGAGAAACTAATATTCTAAATTAAACTAATCCAAAACATACCTTAGAGGGCATAAGGAAAAGGGAGGAATAGAGTGGGGATGCTTGATCAGTGCAGGGGGTTTCTGCAGAAGCTGGCCAGTGGTTGCCGTTTTGTTCCACATAGTCCTTGCCATTTTATTTTATCATCCTTTTCAACCTGTTATCATTGACATTTCACTAGTAGATCTCCTCTGAAAGGACTTGCAGTAGAAATCTGTCCTGAGGAATCTGCAGAAAACGATGGTGCCTGAATTGCAACATTAACTGTGAGCTGGTGTAATAATTTTGAGAATAGAGGCATCCTGGAAGTCAGAGCAGAGATGAGGAGAACGAAAGGACAGGAGAAAGCAAGGGAAACACCTTAGAGGAGCTAAGTTAAATTCTTTAGAAAGCAAGAATTATGGTGAAGATTGAGCTTAATGATGCCCCTTCTCCTCACATCAGTACAGAGGTCAGGGCAGTAGTCAACATATTCTTCTCCCCAAGACACTGGAGCATTTATTAAAGGTCTCCTAGGAAAAGATTTTGTAATAGAAGACTCTGGCACCACTGGAGAGGTTATGAGCATTGCTGTCCTTCATATACTTACTAGCCAACACTAAAACTGTCATGGATGCTGTGGGACAACCACAGTTAGTCTCACTGCGGTAGGACTCTACAGTCCTGCAACAACTGGGTGCCTCTACCCCAAAGGCAAACTGAAGGATAAGCCCATTCAGAGAAAGAGCTTGACAGGTCTAGTTATGGCACTCAATTTTGACAATAAGTATTAACTCACAGTTCACCATGCATTATTGGCAAAGCCATGTCATATAATTGTTTGATGGCCTGCCATTTCTTAAATGGGGAAAAAAGTTTTAGGTTTTTGTCAGAGCTTTTCTTTTCTTCTTTTTTTTTTTTTTTTTTTGGTTCATTTTTTTAAATTTTTTTTTGCTTGTGGTTTTTGTTGTTGTTTTTGGTTGTATTTTTTTCCTTAAATTTAAATGGGATTATTCCCCAATTAATCTTGGTAAAATGTTTGGGGAACTCCAAGCTGGCAGCACTACATAAGTAACAAGAATCAGGCAGCAGGTGCTGTAGTATTTAAAGAGATAAATGCACATGCACATTTACTCCACTGTCTAGCTCACAGGTTATACTAGTAAGTCTGTGTATGGGCTGATACTCTGAGCTGTAAGTCAGTATCGTTAGTCAGTATAGATGTATACTGTCCTCTCAGATGTATAAGTAAAGTTTCTTCTAATTGCCTTTATCATTAGTTATTGAAATATAGTCCTTAAAGGAAATTACTTACGAAAACAGACAAGGTTTAGGGATGCCAATGATAAATCAACATTTTAATTATATGTATGTATATTAGAAATACATACATGTGTAAAGAAAAACTTATGTGGATCATACTGACTATCAATGAAGAATGCTGATAGTGGTTTTTTATTTTTATATATCTTTTAAATATTAGCCTTTTTCAGCAGAATGCACTGGAGAGATGTACTGTCTGATATGCCCTTGGCCAGAATTATCCTTACACACATTGTGCAGTAAGCTGATTATTTTCGTGGCTGCAGCCCACCCTCTAAACCTGGGCATTTCAGTGTAGAAGGAATTCCTGTACATATGTCATTTGTAAAGAACTGCAAGATCCTTTGAGCTGAATATGCACTGATAGCTGTACACGAAAGGAGACATAAATAATAGAAGAGTTATATTTTTGTAGCATTCAATTGGCTAATAAGTGCTCATCTCAGAGATGGACTTTAGGCTTCTTGGGCTGTAAAAAACTTACATGCACCTATGTGAGGTAGTACATGTTACAAATCTGCCACAGCATAAGTTTTGCTGTTTGAACTTCCTCACAAAATGTCCAGGTAAAATTATAAAGAAGATATATGGTGCAATGGACTGTAAAGCATAATTCTCACAGTGCACCATTTGGGAAGTATTTGAGATCATCTGGAGAAAATGGGGAGACATCTGTGCAGGATGTTGTTCTCAGGAAGGGTTCAACACAGTCCTGCAGAATCACTGAAGAAGGAAAGAGTTTTCCAGTGTTGATCATAGCATTCAAAAAACAGACTTGAGCTAAGCAAGTCAAGGAATCACATTTCTGTTAAAACTGAAATATTTCTAAGGTCTCTAAATTGTAGTTACGTATTTTTGATGCTTCGTGAAGATATATACATGCTCCTAGTTTCAATCCTATTAATTTAGCAGTTAGGAAATTTGCATCAATATCTTCCTGTCTCAGTAATTTAATTCCCCTTTTAAAAATAAATTCAAATTAGCAACAATAAAAGAAATACAAAAACTCTGTTGAACTCAAGTAGTAACCATAAACAACTCTACCAAAAGAATCAGGCATTGTGCAAAGCTACTTGAGGAAAGAAATCCTGAGAAAGGGGGTCTGCCTCTGTTCTCACAGAAACATATACTGTAATTCCCTTTGACTGAAAGGAGACCAGGGCCAGAACAAGAGGGACATTTCATAACAGGGCAAGGTGTACTAATGCATCTTGTGTGGAGAGAAAGGCTGTGAGAAAAGGTGGAATATCTCAGGCCAGCAGCATCAACATTACCAGAGTTGCTGGGAATGCCTAATTCAGGCTCATCACTAAACACTCTAAATAAAATGAAGTTGAATTGAATTGTGACAGGCTTAAAGACACATAACTGCCTCAAAACACAGATTCCTTAACAATTTCCGTAATAATTTTGTAATAAGTTTTGTCACTTTTTTAAGTCTCTTTGACTTTCGGGTCATCATCTGTGTTCTGCAGTGCAGTACAGGTCACTGATTTACAACAAACAAGACTCATTTTCTAGTAATTGTCAGTTTTCATTTTTTAATTACTGTGTACTAGAAAAGCCCTGATTTTGTTCTGGATAGCAAATCATTCACAAGAAAGCTGAAATCCAAAACTATAAACAAATATATTGTATATTTCAGAAAAGCGTTCAATGAGATATCTCTACTCATCCTCATTTGTTTTGTTTCTAAACAAAATCTCAAACTAGAAACAATTTCACTCATTTTCTCTTTTAACTATTATTTCTGTGGCAAGACAGATGCAACTTAGACAAACAAATTATTTGTGAGGCACCTATTGCAGAATGTGTTTTTTGGCCTGTTTCCATTTAACTGGTCTTGAATATGAAGGGTTTAAAGTGTATATAAATATAAAACCAAAATTTGTTAGCATCACAGGTACGTATACTGAAATACTTTGATAGATGGGTAGACAACACAAAGTCATTTTAATGCTGATGTACCATCAAATTATAATGTAAGGATATTGGTTTGACTGTGCTAGGGTAGTCATTGCATACTTGAGACCCGGAAGAAATTTTAGTGACATACGAAATTATCTTAGTAATATGAGTGCTTTAGAAACTTAATTTTGTCCAGAAAATTGTAAAAAAGAGACAATTGTGTCAGCAAACTATATTAAAAAAACAACAACAACAAAAAAAAAACCCACACAACCCCC
>JAWWEU010000158.1:22338352-22376662 GCA_035583155.1 Acropternis orthonyx | reverse complement strand
CAAAAAAAAAAAAAAAAAAAAACCAAAAAACAAACCACCAACAAAAACTCAGAAAAGGAATATATGAAGAGCTCCATGTCTATACATGATGGGATCTGTTGTTCAGTTACTACTGAAATGAAGCTGAAATGGTACAAATAACCTTGAAAGTAACACACTGAAAGTAGCTATGCCAGCTAAGCTATCAATCTGACATCAGTGTGTGCACATATGGACCACAAGTTGCAAACACTGTTCATATATGCTGCATGAAATGAATCTGTCAGTCTCAATTCATGTCCCATGTCCACATCACAAAAATATACCCTTAAAAGTGACCTCTCTTGTTGGGAATTTCAGCAAAGACAGAAAAGGAAGAAGGAGACACAGAAAATCAACCTCCTTTGAAGCTCTAAAGCAGGTCACAGAGGAGCAGAGTGGGAGAACTGATATTCTGATGGGCAATGAGAAGGGAAAGATGCAGGAATGGGCCTTCATAAATCTTCCTAAATCAGCTGCAGCAGATCAGAGATCATGAGCTATAAACTCGTCTGGATCTACCTGTGGTCAGCAGAGGAGTTTGAACTAATGACTGGCAATAACTACATTTTCAAAAGTGTGCCAGGATCCCCAATGTACATGAATAAGAGCTTTCAGAAATGAATTTTGTTTCAAAGTTCAAATTGCAATCCATTTTTTTAACATATCCAAGTATAAAAACTTGAATTTTTTTTTAAAAAAACCATCCCACTGCAAATTTCACATTGGGACCGAGTCATTCATATACATTAGGGTTTTTTCAAATTGTATCACAACTCCAGGGCTACATATCTGCTGTTTGGGGAACTGGTGGGGTCTGTACATCTAGATCGACCTCTTCTGATAAGAAATATCAGAAGTTCAGAAGGTTAAATATTTGTAAGTGGAGTCATGTGTTTTCATTGTTAAGTGGCAAGATATTTCCGGCAATGCATTTATGGGATTTAACTTTTTTTTATATTTTTTAAATGTCAATGAGCAGACATATTTTTCACAAAATATTGAATGAGTAATTGCCAACAGATTTCTGCCCATGAGATTGCTCACAAACTATTCACTAAAATGACTGATTTGTGTATTTTAGGAATTCACCACTCATTGATTCATATTTACAAAATGTTGCTGGTCACCCAAATCCCCTGACATGTCTTTTTTTACCCTTGGTTGGTAAAATTACAGCCTGTGAAAGGCCTCCTTAAGAGCTGCATGCAGACTACCAGTTCAGGCATTCATTGGATACAGAAATGCATCATTGCATGTGACAGTTTTTCTACAGAATATCACTCTAATGAATGTTTGTGGAAAGTGAAGGAACTGCCTCAATTACCATCAAAACAAATAGTTATATTCAAACAAAAGTTCACTTTTTTTTTGACAGTCATCAGTCTTTATGTACTAACCTCCATTGACAGAATACATTTCCAGATTTTACAGATGAATAGAACATTAGTTAAAAATACTCTAAAATTCTTAGTTTAGAACATAGTAATTCCAGTGCTGTGTGTGCATGACTCTCCTGGACACAGAAGCCCGACATGTACAACACAGCACAAGAAATAGCCATGAATATTACTTAATACCATTTGAAGTGTATTGGAATTTGGTTCCATCTGCCCCGGGTATGCCCCCGTTCAAGGATTTGTTTGTAAATCCTAAAACAGTGCAAACTCAGTGCCATACCTTCTGACTTCCCCACAGGTTTCCCATTGATTTAAGCATATAGTGACATCCACATTAGTGGAGGATGCTCAGTAAAAATATAGCACAGCTTTCTGAATAGCTTCCTAACAACAAAATCCAGTCTGCTTTGCTAACTAATTGAAATAAGCAGACTAGCTTCCATGAGTTAAGCAAACAGCATTTGGCCCACAGAATGTTTCACTCAACTATCAGTCTAACAGAAAGCCCCAGAATAGCAAAAATACCTAAGACATTTTATTTATTTATACAAGATAGCTCTAGGAATAGATACACCTGTTTGAGAATTTGGAAACAACCTTAATAGACTACCGTGAGTCTACATGGCACTCTATCATCACTGATTTGCCCCAAGACACATCAGCATCTGATTCAAATATTTTTTAAATTCGTATTTTTACCTGTAGAGTTGTAAAATATCATTAACAAGAAATTTAAAGTCTTCTTAGTTAACAAAATAATCACCAGAAGGAAACTTCTACTCCCTGGCTGACAGTACAGCTCCTAGACCACTGCCAACAAATGGTCTGACTCAGCAGAAGCCCGGTTAACATGCCTGGCCAAATTCAACCAGGGCTTACATCAGGCTACAGAGGACATTTCAGAATGAAGATGTGTCTTGAAAGATTATAGTGACACAAAATAATCTTCTGTTGAAGACCCTACAAGGGATCAAAATAATCTAAACGCTCAAATCAAGAAAAACCTGTTGACCAAGTGTATTGTTTCAGTAGGATCTGAATTACAGGAGTTCTACGGATTGTGGCAGCAAACTGTGAGTTATAAAAAAAATACCTTGGGGCTTTCGCAAGGGTTTTACAATAGATAATGTCCTTTGTGGGTGGTGGTATTAGAGTTTCTGGCAACAGTGGCACAGTAACTATGGTGAATGTGGCACAGGAATAAAAACAGCAGTGCCTTTCTGTTTTTACTGGTCACTCTCCCAGTGCACATCCTTGCTGCCCTACTCCATTACAAAAGAAGCTGACATTTATTAATTAAATCAAATAATATTTATAGAATCCTTTTCCCTATCCTTGGGGAAATACAAATTCAAACACAATCAAAATACAATCACAACAGCAAACTATTAAACAGATGAAAATAATAAGCCATTCCAACATTCATTAGAATAAAATCTCAGGTTTGAGAGAGAAGACAATGGGATTAACAAAGAGAGGGAATTGTGGCCCTTGTAAAAAGGATCAACCCTTTCATCTTGTTGCTGTGGCAAAGGCACCTACAAGTCACCTGCAAGACTGCTGGCTACACCTCCTCTGAAACATTAAATGGTGCCAGGGACACTGCTGTTGGTGCCTCCTCCAGTTTCTAGAAGATCCCTGGCATGGCTGAGGCAGGGCCAAACAGCACTCTCCCAAACAGCTCCTAGGTGTGGGCTGGAAGCTACCACAAGCCAGGGATTGTTCTCGAGATATTTTGCATGTAGCTGTCCTGTCTTGGGAGATCAAGGCAGCTTAATTGTATGGATGCTGGATGTTTTGTGCCAGTTGACCTCAGTGCCAGAGAATGGTCCAGGATGCATATAATTTACTAACATGGACACAGCCAGTGATGTGAGCCTTCAAGATGCATGGCACCAGCTCTGAGGTATCTGGCAGCGAGCTGCCAGTTTCCTTTTCTTTAAGGATTTTAAAACTATATGCCCAAGACTTGAAAGACATGCAGGGAGACAGGTGCACACTCTGTGGTGACTTTAATCTCCTAGATGGCTTTTGAAAATAACTGTATTCTACCTAGTTCCTTTCTCTGCTGATCTGATAACATCAGCACAGCTCCCAGACTACAAATGTTTCATGGCTTGGCACCAAAAGCAGCCCAAACCACGTGTATGCAACCAGTAAAGGCAGTGATATAGTTCTAGGGAAGCTGAGGATGTGGTGGTGAAAGAGAGTTTCAGAAAATAGATTTTCCGTGCCTTTGTTGATGGCCAGAAGGGCTCCACTTTTTACAATTTCCCATCACTACTCTAGTAGGCTTTCCCCTCCCCAATAAGTCCTTGATGCTGAGAAGAGCTTTTGTCTCTAGAAGGCCTGACAAAACTGAGGTGCCTAGAGACAACTGATGAGTGACTTCAGGTACTCTGTCTCTGCAGCACTGACAAACCCAGGGACAGATGATGTAGAAATGCAGATAGGATCTGGGTGACCTATGTATCACTGGGATTTACTGATCACCAAGCAAAGGGATCACTAATAAACAATATATACATTTAAGATATGTTTTTCATCCACTGAAGTGAAGGAGCATCCAGACAGGACAGGAGGAAACAGTTTCCAGGGCTGAAATTTCTCAAATTTTACCCAAGAACAGAACCCACATAAGAGCAAGTACAGGTGAAAGCACAGAAAATCACAAGCAAGGCACAAGCCTACTCTGGCAATGAGGACAGGCAGCCATAACCAAGTAGGTCTATAGTTTCTGAATTTCTAAAACAGTATACGGAAAACAAGAAGTTTGATTTACTCTTCCATGATAAACATATGTCCAGAGAATTGTGCACATTTTTAGGCACCTTAATTTAATATTTACATTAAATAGATAAAGAAATATGTACTATGCTTCATCACTAATTAAGCTAATTTACACATTCATACCCAGATGAATTCCTGTTCCTTATGGTTTGTACTTTGCAATTGTATTTGATAGAAGAAGATACAAGAGAATGTAAAAATTCATGCTGAAAAGGCAAATAAGTCTCATCAAGTAACCATGTTGGTCAAAAGAGGAAATTTTTGCTGCTATACTGGTGGGGAACAAAGAAAGAAGAGCTATACATGAACAGTTACCAAAAGTATGGCTTTCATGTTCCCTCTGGAGAGAAGTTCTTCAAATTTTGCAGCTCTGTCGCTCTGTTTTCACTAACCTCACATCCTCTGGTCACAGTCACCCCCGCCCTTGCAAACTACCCTTCTGTATATGAAAAGCAAGAAAGGTAATCAGTGTCTCCAGATAAGGGGTCTCTAGTATCCACCTAATCTCCTGTCCAGGGAAGCACCTCTGTGTTATAAAGGTTTAGCTGTAATGCACTATATGTATATATTCTAAAGTAAAGATGACAGTGTTTCAGTTAGTTCTAACCAGACTAGAGATTTCCTTGATATTTAACCACTGATGGTTTGGGTTTTTATGCAAACAGTGCAGCCCACTGAGATCCATTTTGGAATATTTTTGTTTCTGTGATGATGCTGCTACTTTTTTCAAGGTGGGAAAGACTCTGCAGTGAGATCAAAGTGATTATGGGTGAAATTCTCAACAACAAGCAGGGGACCAGGAAGAAAACTGCAAGCCAAAGCAGCCAGTAGGACTACTGAATCAAGTAGAGGCTGACCAGGGAATAAGGTAAGGCCTGACAAAGATGGCAACTGGACAAACTTCATGATAGATATCACCATGTCATGCAACAGAGAAGCTAGCAGCAGCAAGTATGATTTCCATTACCTAGCATCCAAAACCACATCTAATCTAATGAATAGCAAAAGCCTGTGCTAGGAGTTTCTAAGAAGAAACAGGAAAGGAAAAACAATGAGCTCATGCCTTCTGACCTTGCTTGTTTTTAGCCTGGTTTCCTATGGCAACAAGGCTTGTGATCATGCTGTGTGTGTGCATGTGTATGTACTTGTGCATATGGAAGTCAGACAGAAAGTGACCATCAGAGTGTTCAATAACTGTTGGATGCACTGCTAGTCTGCAGTAAGACCTGGTACTTAAATACAGGTCTCAATGATAATTAAGTTCCTGCAAGTTTTGTGAAAGCAGGTGGCCACCAAGACTAGAGAGACTCATAAGTGTTCGAGGTTGGAGGAAAAGGCTGCACTGTGAGTAGGTGCCTTATTAGGCACCTGAGAATACACACAAGAGAGAGTAGTTATGAATGGCCCAGCTGCCAGAGAAGCATCCATCAAAATTTACAGCAAGACATGAAACAACCCTAGGAGATCAGCTCTGTCAGGTCTGGTGTTACTGTATGTAGGACATACAGGTGATGTTCCTTTTCTGGTTTTTCCTGGTGAAAGTTAGCAGGGACATCTCCATTGCTGGTCTTCAGGCAGCTAATCCTGACTAACAACAGGAAGACAAGAACTTTCAATTCAGAATTTTTTTTAAGACTCTGGTATGTCAATAGCCACGTAAATGAAATGAGTTGCAAGACAAATGAGAATCAAAGATTTGATGACCACCTTCTTCCACAAAGAGCCAAGAAACATCATAGTCAGATTTGCTAAGTCCTCTAAAGACAGCTGAGAAAAAAACAAGTGTTGACACTTGTTGACATTGTTGAGTGTATGCCAGATAAAGGACAGATAATTTCTGGTCAGTGTGGTTTGGGAAGACCCACCAAAACCTTTCCACTTATTCTTGTACATAGCCTTCTGACACAGCAGGGTGCCTTCTTTCTTCTGCTCAGAAATTTTTAACAAGACAGTGAGAGCAAGTGACTATGCCAGATAGGAACCTTCAAAAACTATCAGAAACTGGGATATTCATATGGGATCTCCAAGCTACACTTGTAATAGAAGTGAAGAAATAGAAGAAATGTGTGTATGCCAATCTCCACAGATCAGTAACCAGCTGCCTAAGAACAGTCTCTCTGAAACTGTATCAGCTTGTTGAAGCCTCCATTTTGCTGAACTATATTTCATGTAAGTACTACATACCATTTGAATAACAGATGTCTGTCCAGGGTTATACTGAAAAGATGGTGGAGACTGGAGGAGGACCTGAAGTCCTGCGTTATTAATGTTCTATCTGAATCACAGAACCTAGCTATTAATTTGGGCTAGTCCTACTTACAGGACAGAGAAGAAAAGCAATTATGAAGCAGTTTGAAGAGGGAATGATGGCCAGTATTTCTTTGATTCAGTTTAGCAGACAGTCGTCTGTAGTATGAAGTTCTACATATGAGTAAACTCCCCCTTTCCTGTAAAAGCCAAAATTGCCATTTGTCATTGCTGTGTACATTTCAATGGCTATCATGTTTGACTCCAAAGAGACTGCTCTCTATGCCTGAAGAAATCGTATATCTATACATTGGCAAATCAATTTGGAATCCTCTGATCTGGAAGTCACTCCAGAGTCATCTGAAAATAGTCTTTTTGGTTTGGTTCCAAGTCAGACGTGAAATTTTAAAATCTTCACTCTCGATGCCATCAGGCAATATATGAGTATATCTCAGGGCAGAATTTGACTTCCATAGTTTTCCTTAATTTCACTTGTAAAAATAGTATTACTTAAAAACTTCATTGCCATTTCTCAAGTAGATATATTTGTCACATTTACAAACATGGCTTCTAAAACATGGATTTTTCTGGCCTCCTTATTTACCATTGACTATGTCCTCAGACCCCTTTTCTCTCATTGCACAAGCTTCTGCCTACATTATAAATATTCTCTGAGTTGTGAAGTACTCTTTTTATGCACCTCTGTCCTTCTGCTTTTACACCATACACCTCACCTCTAAAACTGATACTGATCCCATTAAATTAAGTAGGAACAGTATCAAGAACCAGGCAAGCAGCTTTTTCTTAGACTTGTGGCTGCAGCTTGGAAGGGATGTGGTGAAGAGGGAAAAAAAGCCTAACTAACCAAAACAAAATTCTTAGTGAAAAAACACAGCAACAACTCATATATATAAAAACCAAAAGGTTGTTAATCTAATAGCATCTTTAAAAAGCCTTTTGACTCTCCACAAATTTTACAAACTGATTTCTCTTTTTGCAAATATTTCAACCAGGTATCATCAGATAGGAAGATTTTTAGATGTTTGAATGTTACACATAAATTTAACTAAATTAGGACCAAAAGTTTCAATAATCACAATGATTAGATTTGATTAAGATATCAGGTATTTAGGTTAACTTTACCTTATGGTACCACATTAGGCAAACAGTTTCATTTATGTGTTACATGTCCCAAACAATCCATTTCATGAAATATACTGTCAAATTTCTCGATGATCATGACAGGCATGTGTAATTAAAAATGAACCTTAGTATCTGTAGCCCTTCCCTGTTGTCTCCTCCATTCAAATATCTGCAGTTTCCAAGCCTGCAAACATGTACTTGTTTGAGGAGCTCTGCTGGCTTAGACCACTCACAAAATTAGACTTACTCATATGAACAGAAGCGTTTATAGCCTCAGACCTGAACCACCAAGCCTGCAAAAGAGACTAACCCAAACAGTGACTGCTCAAAACAAGAAAACTTGAATATAAGTATTTAGTTCTTTGAAGAATAAATATAAGTTACAGAGGGGAAATTCTCATTTGAAAGACAAGCTATTTCTAAGGAAAATATTAGTAATATATGTAGAAATAGAGGATTAGACTCATATAGAAATTAAAACCTGCTTCATATACTGTCCAGAAAGAAACAGCAAGTAAAATACCAAATAAAAAGCAATGACTGGGATGGTCAATAAAAATTGACAAGTAAATAAATTGTTAATAACTAGTTTAAATGGAGGGAGGGGGGGAAATCCAGGCTTTGTTCTCAACATCTAAATGTTTTTATATTTTTAATTCCAAAACTAAAGGAAAAATATGACTGGTACTGAGGAGTAAATATGAAAAGAGGATTAATATTTATTTTTAATATCCATATTTGTTAAATAACATGTATATTAACAGACAATAGAGTGATAAAATGGCAGTATGCTACTCTGACAATTTTTTTTTCTGATCCAAGCTTGTTTAACATTCAGCTTTCACTACTACCTCAATGGAATTATTTTCCCTTCCTATTTTAGGTTACATTCATATAAAAATATCATCCAAAACCTGCTTTGTTAATTGTAAATTTGCAGAAGACTTTTTTTTGCATATGACTGATCCAAAACATGCTTTATTTATGTGTCTGAATTGTTCATATAAAGCCAGTGGGCTTGGTCCTGCTTACATATAATAGGACTAGATTCATGGGACAGATCAGTATGGATTTGGCTGTTATCTAAACATGCAATTAATTTTTGTTTCATTAGCTATAGCAGTCATTATGCAGTTTATATATCAGTAACCCCCTGACTATAGCCGTAGCAAGAATGACAGAGTAAAGGTTTAATTTTTTTGTTCGCAGCTTCATTATAAATTTGGCTTATTTTTTTCCCAAAGGATGAAAAGGAATAATACTCATATATGGAAAGGAATAATACTCATGGCTAATTTTTAATCCAAGTTTCTGCTCTGGCAGATAAATACTTTCATTTACTGGAAACAAGACTATGGTAAATAGTGTACAGAAAGTAAGTTACATTTGGCCTTGACTTGGAAACTGTATCATGCCTAACAGACACACTTACCTTCCCTCCCTGCCCTGTCAAAGCATTTTCTTACTTCCATGCTAGACGACGAATGAGCATATACAAAGTAAAACTTTCATTAGGGCTTACTTCTACTACTCAAATGTGCTTCTTTATACTTAAAAACATATTCTAGGTCTCCATTACACTACCTAACTTTAGAATAAATAAATCAGAGCTATTACAAATATTCTTTTAAATAAGAAGTCAAGCTTGCATTCATCATGCATCCAGAACTTCGAATTTCAAAAAGAGCCCCCAAGTACTTTTGGTATCTTTTTGATGTTTAAATTTTCTTTTTAACATTCAGTTTGCTTCATTTTTGCTCCTCCTCACTAGACAGATTAGCTCCATCCTTGACACAGCAGGCATTGAGGCAGGCTGCTGGCTCAGCTGACCAGTACTGGCCACTGCAGCTCCAGGAGACTTCACATGTTACACACCTACCTGTTTACAAGACTAAAATCCACTAAAATTAGAAACTATTTGGCACAAAAGACCAGGTCCAAATATATTGCATTTTAATTTTGTCCCAGATTTTCTAACAGCCTGAGCCAGTGTTGTGGCAGGGCAGTGGGTAGAGCATGATCTGGTGCCATGGCCATAGGTAGTCTCAGCAGAATGGCACATGTCCCCTCTCCTGCCTACTCACCCTGTCCAAAACGTTGCCACAGTCTTACGTGTCTGCTGGACTAAGAGAGTGGGGAACTGACTGCACAGATGGGTTTCACCCAAGGCTGATGCCTAGATAACCAAATGGTCACATTTCTTTGTGCTCTATTAGCACAATTTGCACCTTTCAGAATGCCATTAGATCCAAGATCTTCTGTTCACTCCACTGAACTTCTGTTAGCCAAATTCCATACTCTTCAGGGCTGCTGGAAATGACAGAGAGCAAGTTGACTTGTTTCCTTCTTGACAACTTTTCCCAAAATTTTATTAGATCTAACTGTGATTACTTTCCAGATACCTGAAAGCAGTATCTTATTTATTCCTAAAGCTGATACAGAAATAAGTGCTGTATAGTTTGGAGACCATCTATAAAGTTAAAAACCAATGGTTTAAAATTTCTCACTTGCTTGTCTGAGGTTAGGCTCCTAAATTAGGCAGCAGGAAAGGCAAGCCAATAAATAAAAGCATTTTAAATCAAGGAGCAACTCTTTATTGTAATGTCTATGATACATAAAAACACTAAAGTCCACGTATGAAAGCAACCACTATTTTAATCTCTGTAATTAATCAAGTGGACTTTGTTAGGAAAACTTGAATAATAAAGGAAGCAGGTATTGGTCCATATTTTCTTTACCACTGTGGAATGCTAAATAAAAAAATCTCTTCTGGTGTGTTAGACACTTCAGATTCATGTTCATAACTTCTCAGTCCTTGTGCCAGAGACATTACAGTCTGTTTTCAAATAAAAATCATGACAAGAAGTGATCAACAAAATAATTTTGACCTTCAAGGACAAATTAAACTGGAAAAAGCAGCAAAAATTAGTCTGCTGGTTTTCCCATTGAAGGCTAGATGATGGCTATTCCCCTAGATATAAAAAGAGTAAGTACTTGTGCATGAAGAGGAGACCACTGTTACACAACTCTTTTCATGTACTGCCTCATGGATATGTGTCTACCTACTGCATGCACAAAGTCACAGTAAAACTACAAAAAACATATTTTTTTTATGGACAGATAGATGAATAAAATTTACGTGGCTACATGTGCACACATACACAAAGAAATCATGACAACTGTTACCCTCAAATAAACAAGGCTACTGAATGGACTGATAGAATTTCTATTCAGTGAAAAAATAGCCCTTAAGTTCAGTGGGATTTGGATCAGATTTGATTAAACTAGTAAGGACTACGTATGCACCTTATAGACAGGTATGTTCAAACACATTTTCAAAGCAACTATTTGTGAAATTCCTCTCTAGCATAACTGTTTCACTATACAGGAGAAATATACTGCAGTTTCATAAACAACTTGAAATTCTATGATTCTAACCAAATGCCTTAAAAACAAATGACCTGAAGACAGATTCATCTGATTCTATTTATTATTTTCAGTTGCTATACTTTTCCTGTATTTTTAATGCACATATGCCTACATATATGCACCTATACTCAGTCCCCCACATACAGAGTTCTACTATACTAGTTCAAATTGATACAAGAAATTCCTCTAACAGGAATGAATCAAGAGACTAATTTAGTTTAATAAGAGTGAAAAGCAGTGACCATTATTTAATTGAGACAGTGTTAGGTAAAATTTC
The DNA here is from genome assembly GCA_035583155.1 of Acropternis orthonyx. Taxonomy (NCBI): domain Eukaryota; kingdom Metazoa; phylum Chordata; class Aves; order Passeriformes; family Rhinocryptidae; genus Acropternis; species Acropternis orthonyx. The sequence goes on along the minus strand of JAWWEU010000158.1, from coordinate 22,365,358 downwards.
ACATAGGGAGTAGGGGGACTACAGGGCAACGTGCTTAAGTAGTACCAGTGAGTTCAGTAGTTATGTGACTGTTAGATGATAGGAGGAATCTACAGACTGTGGTTTTTTATACATCAGCACACTCAATCTATAAAGAAAAAATAATGATGAAGTGCAATGTTACTTTATGCAGAACAATATTTTCTTCCACTTCAACCTCATCAGATTTTTCTGATTTTTTTTTCTAAGATTGCTTTTCTTGCATGTAATATCTGCTTAAAGTTGGGCAGCAAGTAAAATACCTAAATTGTGAGTTTCTACTGTATATATATATATGTATCAACGGAACAAAGTAAATTAAGGAGATGAATATAGCTCAAAAGAAGAGGACAAATAACTTCATAATAAGAAATTATCACTCTTGAATCAGTACTTTTTGTATACAAGTCTAAAGGAGTTTTACTAATGGTTTCACTGTAGGAGCAGAACTAACTCCATAATCTCATGAACCATATGGGAAAGTAAATGAAGGTCTTATGCAAAAAGATAGAGTATAGCAAGTAACAAGGGTTTCAGCACTCATGTTCACTTGGAAATCTTTATACCTACTGGCATGACAGTACTTGGTTGCGTTTTGTTTACTGCATGCTAAACTGCAGGATCTCCATTCTTAGTTTGGCAGCTGCATTACACATATGTTTTTAAAACACATTACCTTGAGAAAGGCCTAGCTTGACTATGAATAGTCAGAAAAGGAAACAAGCAAGCAAGCTAACAAACAAGGTAGTAATGGTTAGTGTGATACAAGTTTGGAAAGTCTCTGTTCAGTTGCCAGGCAATAATGGTGAAGTGTTAAAAAAACTAAAATAAAAAATTATTTAAAAGAAAACCCCAAAATATCCCCACTGTCATATTTTGACAACCTGAGCAGAAAGGACCCAGAAAACTAAATATTCCTCTCAGGCTTTGAATAGTCCCTCTGCCCTGGAGTAAATGTAGCATGGGGCAGTGAATTAAAAAAGCTGGAATATCTGTTGCTGATAGGTTTACTAAGCATCTGAACAGATAGCCAGTCCCACAGTGCCAGAAATACATCCTACGAAAACTGTTTAAACTAATAAGAAATACAATTTTACCGAAGCCAGGATCCTTCAGGGAAGGCTGTAGGGTCTTTATCCCACTTCTGTGACTGGACAATCAAAATTAAAGCAAAATTCAGCACGCACTTGATTTTCAACACAAACAAGATATTTTTACCCACTGTGAAAAGGAACAGAAAAAATATCAGATGCAGTAGTGCAAGACAAAAGGCCTTTCCCTGCAAGCATCTGTGTCTCTTTGCAGCATTTACTGCTGTGAGGAGCCCTTTTGTGGTCAGGCTAAGTCCTGTTAGAAGACTGCTTGGAAGAGGAAAGCCCTTGCTGGACTAAGATGTAGTTACTTTTCTCAAGAAATAGCTGCTCGGTTTGCAAACAACTTACAAAGCTTTGTATTGCAACAGATTGTTAGGGAATACAAACAGCCATAAAATGTTTTATTGACTAAATAGTTAAACTGGGGTTAAAAAAACAACCCGAGGAAGTTGCAGAAATGCAGGCAGTGGTCAGTAAACCTTATTTTTTAAAATATCCTCAACTCCATAAACTGTGATGCAATAAAACAGTTTGATCTGTACTTCAGCATAATTAATACTGGGTAGGCCTTTAAAAAGTTAGTAAATATTTATGAAATGAACTATAATTTTCCTAGTGTGCATTAAAACCTGTGAATCAGTAAACCATCTTTAATTGTTTGCAAAACTTAAACATAGCAAGAAAAGGATCACATTTTGCTTTTATTATTTCTACTGTGCATTTGCATGCACATGTATTTGTGGATATGTCTACATGTGCACATACACATCTGTCCATGCAACATAAAATAATCTGCGTGCACATCGAAAGACCTGCATATTCACAAACACTGGGTAAGAAAAAGCAAAAAATGCACCCTGCTTTAATAAGTTAAAAGTATTGTGTAAATTTAAAACTATTATGTAAAAAATGTCATGATTTCAGATACTAATTTTATTTTAAAGAGCAAAACCAGAAAGCACTTGGAGAAATTATTAAAAAAAAACACAAACAAGGGTCAATCCTAATTTCCCTTTTTATGGGTTTTTTTATTGTCACATTTCATTCAGTTTGGCCAGTAAAAAAAAAAAAAAAAGCCAGCCTAAAAGATCAATTGTTTATCTTCTTCTTCTAGCCATATTATGTCCTTGCTGTCATGTACTAACACAAACCACTAGCATTTGGTTTTTTGACATTAATTATAATGTGTTTTAATTTACTTTAAAGCCAAAAGATAGCTGGGGGTTTTTTTCCTGTTCCTTTTCACAAACATACTTTTGAAATTTATTTTTTCAAATAAAAACATGGGACTTTGAGAAATCATTGCCATAGGTCCTTCAGGGGGACTTTGAGGGTCACACTTCAACGTAACATCTCCTGTACTGCAAGCCTGATGAGCAGGGCTCCCAAATGTTTCAGTTTAGTAACTTGGCACCCTGTTCTTTTATGTCACACTACACATGAGTACTTCAACCTCTTAATAAGGCCTAGAGATGAAGGTGTGGGTGGCCTGCCAGTGTATGGATTCAAACAGTTCAGTGAACAAATAAGTATTGTAAAGTTAGGGGTTTTTTCTTAGTCCTGTTTTCCTTCATTTGGTTCCGTTAGGTTGGCCTTTTGCTACAACTCCGTAATAAAAATGTGTTCACATGAACATACACACACGTACAATTACTTAAAAAAGTGTCTATAAAAATTTGTAACACATGCCAATAAATCCTGCCTTGGTGTAGTAGTTTCTTCCTTCCCACCCTTGCTTGCCTCGACTTGTTATAAAGCAGGGAGCACATGCTCCCCTCTATGCCATGTAACTTCCATCATCATTTGCAACATATTGAAGATGGATAATCAATCTCTTGCTACTCTGCCTGCAAAGTCCATGTCAGTCCTGTGCAACTGGCACTGCAGCACACACCACTCTAATTTACCTAAGAAGCAATTAAGGCGAGGAACCCTAACACCAAACTCAACAGCTGAGATTTCTCTCACTTACATTGACAGGTCCTGCTATCTGCTCATTCTGCTCTGTGATGAACTTTGTCATCATCCAAGTGCCAAAAGGCAGTGACCAACCCAGCTAGTGATCACGTCTGCTGAACTGGCTGCTCAGACTCAGGCTCACCCTTCTGCCTTCTGCCCTGCCTCCCAATTTTCACCTCCCATGTTCACCAGAAGCACTCATCTTCTGTGCATTGTAGGAAACAAGTCAGGAGGAGCAGTGTAGCAGGGGAATCAGCTGAGGGTCCCTTCCAGGGACAGGTGTCCATGAAGGTGGATGAAAATCTGGGAGACAAAATGGAAGGAAAACACAGAGACAGTGTGCATGTGCCTGAGTCAAGACAAAGAATAAAGATGAAAAGTTAAATATAAATAAGGGGAAAAAAGTAAACTTAAAAAAAAAAAAAAAAAAAAAAAAAAGGAGGGATTGAAAGAGGAGAAATAGGAACTGTCTTGCCACATTCTCATCATAAGTTGCTTTTAGTCATTTCTCTACCTGTGCCATATTATACTTCCCCAGCAGACGCTCCCGTGAGGGCAAAGAGGGTGACTGAGAAGCGTTGCTTTGATGAGGGCGAGTCTGGGAACCAAGAGCGGACAGATGTTTTTTAAAAGCCTATATGTCACTCTGCTAAGGTTTTTTCTTTTTCTTTTCTTTTCTTTTTTTTTTTTTGCTTCTTAAATCCTGATTTGGAAGGAAAAGAGAGTTACCATATATATTGCCAAAAAATGACACCCTCCAAAGCCATGTCATCTCTCCCCATACTTTAGGATGTCCCTCTCTTTCCACTTCCTCGAGAAGAAATCCAGTTTTTTTTTCCAGCCAGGAACTGTGCCTGGCCTTACTGCTGGGACACATGAGCTGGAGACCCTTTGAGGAGCAAGAGGCCACAGGAGCAGATCTATGGCAAGGGCTGAGAACTGTGCCTAGTCAGGGAATCCTTCACTGCATCATCCCTGCACTGGAGATGGATAAAGAGCAAATTAGCAATGAGTATATGTTTGCATCAAAATTGGCAAACATTGGCAGAGCCAGAAACTTCTAACAGATATATCAGGATTTTTCACATTCTCTTAATAGACAAATAGCTCTTCTCTTAAATCACTGGACATTTCTAATGTGACAAAATAAAGCATAGGAACATGTGCTGAAAAATAACTAAAATGTAACAACATAATTAAAGAGATTTAGAAAGAAAACCAGAAAGTGACAGAGATCTGGCATCAGGTAGCCACTAAGGACAAGGGCAGCTACACCAGATATGCAAAATTTTAGCAAGTCACCCAGACGGGCTTTCCAGAGAAAGATGAAGGAATTGACACGTTTCTGTGTTGGCTTTTGTGTCTTTTTTTGCATGTTCAGAGCTCATGGTACTTATGTTAAATTAATAGTGCTGACTATGCTTTCTGTATATTGAGGTTAAATAACTGATAGTGTCATGGCTGCTGGCCATTTCTCCCCAGCTGTTCTCCTAATTAACTGCCCTTTTTTGTCTTTCCTCCTGTCCCAGGAAATGCTGACATTTTTTCCAGAGTGGACACTGTGTGCCATTCACTCAGTGCAAGATCAAATGCGCTCTCTTCTAGGCCTCTTCCTCCTTTCCCTCCTCCTGCTGGTAATGAGGGTGGACACCAACATGGGCACTGACTTACATCTGTACAGTTGGGACTGTGATGTGATGAGCTGAACAACAGCACGTGTTTTTCCCGGTGCTTGTCCTAGTGCCTCTGTTGGAAAATAATCTTATTTGCTTTGGTAAAGCTATAAACTCAGGGGTGGGGTGGGCCCTGATTCGGCAGTGCGTTCTGCCTCCCACACCTCTCTGGTAGAAATGTTCACGTGAGGGCAGATAATTCAAAGAGAACAAAAATGGAAGAATCACATCCTTTAAAAAGAATGTAATTTCTTCATGGCAGTTCCCCACTGCTTTTCATTTTTTTCCTTCAACCATGCAGTCATTTTGAAAATGCATCATTCAAAGCAATCAAAATCTCAGAAGAAATTTTTTTTGCAACTCCCCTTTTCAGAGGGGTTTGTGCATAAACTGAGAATTTTCAGGTTTCCCAGGCAGATGAACCTTGTCCACTTGGGGGGAAGCCCATGATAGCTTACGTTATTTAGCATGGCATTATCCCATGCTGTTTACCTATAGCTTGCTGAAAATAAGGGATGATGGAACATATTTTCCAGGGCACACCCTGACTTTATTCTTAGTAAATGGTTTACTATATTCTCGGCCTAGAAACTCACAATTCTCCAAGCCCTTCTTAAAAAAATACATGCCCACTTTCAGCTGTGGGGAGAAGCTGACAATAACCTCTTCAGTATCTGCACTGGTAAGAAAAAGGGACAACTTCAGAGGACAGCCTGGCCACCTCCTGGAAGACAGAGTTGCTGCAATGGGAGAGCATGAATTTGTCAAATTCAGAGAATGAGCTTTGGGGTTGAGGGAATCCTCTAATAAAATAAACTGAAAATTAAATTCACCTCCCTTTTCCTCTCACATGTCTCCCATCTATGCCTGTCTGGGAGAGAATAACATGGTGCCTAGACGTTAGCACTAACAATACCACACCTCATCAACATTGTACAAACACAGGGGTCACATTTCGCCTCTGGCTCGGCTTAAAGGAATCCTCTCTTTCCTCCTGAGGAGGTTAATGCTGCATCCTGGTGACCAGCACAGGTGCCATCAGTACCAGAATGTGTGTCCTTGTCATCACACTTACAGCTCAGCCTATGACTATCTGTACACAGACAGAAATGTGGGTCACAGGAAGCACCTGAGCTGTGTTGGAGGTCTTACTGTGGCCAAGAGGAGTGGATGGTGTCTACCAAAGCCAGAGAGCTTCTGCAGAGACTAAAGTGATATTAGAAATGAGACTTATATCATGCTGCTACCATTTCTATGCATTTCTCCATGTGCAAAAAGAAAAATTAATAAAGTGTGTTTTATCATCATTCCAAACCCATCTGAACAACAGCATCAAATATGCTAAAAAACACAGGTGTCATGTCTTCTTTTTAAGTGGAAATTTTGAGTTTCATAGGGACAAGTTCTGTAACACTCTTCTACCAGTTAGGAAAGTTGACTATCCAGAACCAAAACAAAATTCTAGAAAAAAATTCCATTTTATATTCACATACATATGTATTTTGTGTGCATGCAAGCAGCCAACCCTGTGCCTCTGTGTATTGTTCTGAACAGTACTAGGTCACTTACACTGAAAATTGAATGTATTTAAATAAAGTGCAACTTCTCCCTGCTCCAAACAAGGCCTATGGACAATGCTGCTCTTTCCTGGTTATATTTACAAATGGAAATGGACTATATTTACAAACAGAAATTAAAGGTGAAACAGCATAGTGTCATTTCAGTCTAAGTTTAGCTGCTGTAGTGCTCCTCTTTGAACTTTGGTAAGTCTGCACCCTATATTTTCCCTTGGACTACTTACCACGTGTGCAGTACCATAAATCTGCCAACTTTTCCTATCATGTCTACTGCTAATTAGGCTTCATTGGGGTTTTCACTGTCACACTCCCTACATTAGATAAATGCAGTGGCAGCTAAGCATGCTGTAAGCACTGCTAACTGCATTACTTGGTTATCTGGGCAGTTCCAGTGGTCATGCTAAACCAGTGATAATAACAGTGGGAATATTTTGACAAAACAGACTTGTGTGGACACTGCCAGAGAGTCAACAAATCCTGTTTAGTGTTACCTAAGAAGTCCCCACAAAATATTTCAGAAAAAGAAAAAAAAAGGAAAAACTTTTTGTCTTTTTTGGGTGTGTGTGTGGGGCAACATGACGCCAACTAAATTAACCTGTCCCTGCTGAAGCTGGGGTGTACCTAGTGATATAAAAAAGCCAAAAGGTATTTATTTTAATTTTTAGAAAAAGTCCCTTTAGACGTATATTTAAAAAAATCTAGCATTTCAACAAGAGTTGATAGTTATTGAAAGTTACACAAAAAACAACCACTGCAAAACTTGTCTGAAAATATAATAATAAAAATGAAAGTTAATTCAAATGAGTCCTTTATAGGAGTGATCTCTATAGCCAGAAATGAGATGGCAGTATACTACAGCTAATGCAGATATTATACCCAAATATATTTGTAGTAACACATCTAAAAGAGTAGGAATGAGAACTGATGTTCAGATACTCTGTAAAAGATTCAAATACTACTAAAATTTGGGGGAGAGGAAGGATAGAAGGAGGGGAGGGTAAGAGTGTTAATCATTATTTCATGAGGCCCATATTCACAAAGCAATTTTTTTACAGATGGTTGGAGGTATTTCTCAGCCCTTAACTGACAGGAATACAGGAGGCTCAGAGGCCTTAAGCAGCAATTCTATTCATAAGACCTTAGCCTTTATATAATTGTATTAAGTGCAGCAACAGACTTAAATTAACATGCACTGACCCCCTGCTCCTATCACTGTATGCCTTGACCTTTTAAGAAACCTCAAGAGTAGTACTAGTTTAGTATTTGATACATCCTCTTTTGGGGGAGATTAAATGCTGGTCTAGGACGTGCATGTACTCAAGGCTCTAGCAGGCCTTACCCATCTTTGGCTATGAGAATCTGCTTTTCTTTCATATCTTCAAATAAGCACTTTGTCTACTTTGGTGGTAAATGGGCTGATACCAGTAAAGTGCTGCTGAGCTTTATGGGTCCTACTGGAGTGCTTGACCCAAGTCAGGTGGCAGTGGAGCCTCTAACCTCTGAAGACATCTGCCTGTAATGACAGCTCTCTGAAGGAAGGCATCTTCATTGTTTTACAGCAACCCATCCATCACGACTTGTGGGCAGGTAACGGCCATGAAGAAATTAGATGCCAAAATGAAAAGACATAAACAGACTTCTCGCAAAAAGCCTGTCTACGTATTTCATTTACTCATAAATTGAATTTAAAATTCAAAATATAAAAAATTAATTCAAAATTCAAAATATAAAAAGACTTTGCTGTAGTTACTTATCTATAAACTTTTAATTTTGTAACTGGAATGTATTTCCTCTTTCTCCAAAATTGCTACGTCTGGAAACTGAGCAGGGCACAATGGCTAAAACTGACGGAAACAAGGATATATTTGGTTGTTTTACTGGGACAGGGCCCTTTTACTTTTAAAATACGTGCTATTAATTAATTTGCCTCTTGATTTTCTACCTCATGACTACAGTGGTAGGCAGAAAACTGTACTAGCTGTCTCAAGGATCGTGGATTTAAAAAAAAAACAAACTACAAGACAAAAACTACAAGAACTGCAAATGTTGGACAATGCATTTAACTATGAAGTGGAACAGTGTTAACTAGTGAATGAAGAAGGAAAGATGAGGTAAATAAAGAGATTTTAGGCAATGCTCACTTTTTTCCTTTCCCACCTTCTTATGATGACAGGTTTCACCTGAAACCAATGCAATGGCCTGTTTATATATTATTTATAACAACTTTACTTGGATTTTTCCCTCCTTTCAAAGTCCTGACCTCCCTTCCACCAGCCTGGGCTTTCTCTCGTGTAGATGAGAGCCGGTTGCCCGGGTCCTGTCAGTGCTGGGGGTCCCGAGGCAGCTGCGGCCTAAGGCTGTGTCAGGCCAACCCTGGCTGGAAGCAGCGCCAGGGATGGCAGTAGCCGGGAACACGGACGGCTCCGAGCTTTTGGGAGAGCCCGGTGTGAGGGAACCCCGGGGGCGTGGGGGAAGCCCGCGGTGTCGCTGCTCTCACCTGGCTGCGGCCCTCGCTGCTCCCACGGCGCCTCCAGCCTCGACGGCGCGTCCGCACCTGGGGGGAATGGCAGAGGGAAAGGAGGGTTACCCGGGTCGGGGGCGGCTCCCGCGGGAGTCTCCGCTCCTCCCCGACTCACCTGGCCGCGACTGGCCCCGAAGCCTCGAGGGATCCGCAGGCTGGCTCACGGCCCCACCTGGGCGTCCGTGTCACCCGAGGGGACACACACACACGCACAGAGCACCAGAGGGCAGCCCCTCCGGCAGCCCCAGGCCCAGCCCCGGCACAGCACGTCGGGGGAGGCGAGGCCAGCCCGGGCCGCGCCCTGGCAGGGCCTGGCGAGGGCCCGACGGCAGGAGGAGAGGGCCGGGGCTGGCCCGGAGGGGCTTCCCCGGGGCGGCTCGGCCCGGCCCGCCCGACGTGTGCAGGTGTCCCGCAGCAGAGCGGAGCCTGCGAGGACAGGGAGAGGGACGGGGCGGGGAACAGAGCGGGGCAGGTCTGCTGGGCAGGGGCGCCCCGCGGAGCCCGGCCGGGGGCAGCCCCCCGAGCAGAGGGGAGCGGCTCCCGCTCCACCCGCAGCAGCTGCAGCCCTGAGCATGGCAGCAACAGTTGGCTCGCAAGGTAGAGATGTGGAGCTGCACCACCGTGGCTCGGGTTTCCACTCGCGCCTGAGCTGCCCCCCCAAATCTCTGCTGGTGGTTTTCATTCTCTTGAGGGACGACGGTAGGCAGGGAACAGAAAGGATGCTTTTTAAGCCTTAGCTTAGCTGATCCCTCTTATCACTTCTCTCTTCTTTTTTTCCAAGTTCCCTCTACTACCTTGTCTCTCCCTTTAGAATATGCTGACATGAATAGAAACCCCGTAAAGACGTTTGCTGGCGACCGGAAAGTACAAATGTATTTTTTTTCTCTAAATAGAAGGGGATAAATAATTATGGAAATGCGAGTCTACTTGAAAGATATTGTGACCCTTCCACCTTTGTTTTCATCAAGCCAGCTAGTGCTCAAGCTACGTGTCCTGAACAAGAAGGAAAGGATGGAGGGGAGCAATAAAGTGCTTTTCCTTTGCCTTCTTTCCTCACTTATCCCTTAGCCGTCCTTTTACTCTTTTCTAAAGTGCAAGCAGGTCTTCAAAATCTCTTTTATCTCTCGAGAAATATTAACTCTTAGCCTCGACTGTGGTCCTCGTCCGATCTCTCCTATGCAGGCTTCCCTGAAATGCAAAGATCAGCCCTTTCTCAGCCGGATCTCCCTCCATGCCGCTGTCCGGGGAGGGGGGAAGGGGCAGAGGGGAGACCCCTTGTAGTTTCTAACAGCTGAGACATTAGGTCGCCCCCTCCCTTCCTTTTTATTTTACAGCCGGGCGAACCATAGGCCCCTGTGTTGCGTCAAGCGGCCACTCTGCTACCAACTTGCTGCTCAGATCTTGTCTCTTTCACGAAGCTGATCTGCACGGACAGATCTGCTCTTAATCGCTCCTTCTTTTGGGGGGCGGCAGGCAGGGCGGATTTCTCTTTGCTATTTATTTCTTGCCCACGGAATCCGGGCTGGTAATTACTGCAAAGAGAGGGAAAATGCAGCTTCCCCAACTCCTGCCTGAGATGCTCTCAGTGCTGTATGCATGCACAAGGCAGTTTCAGAACCACAGAGCTAGTGCTGATGCTGCTTTGCTCGCTTGCAATCACCTCGTCCAAAAGCATTGCCTCGGCTGGGTTTTCCCTCGGATTCTGCCTTTTTTTACCCTTTTCAGGGTCACTAGTTTTTGGGGAAAGAGTGATCGGAGAGATCACCGGACTGCAAGTTGCTTAAAATCAGGTTGGAAGTGGGCAGGGGGGAGGGAGGCGCCTTTGGCAAACGCTTCCATGGTGCATCTCCTGCTAACTGGGGTCTCCCCCAAACCGCGGCGGATCCGTGCACCTCCCCCTCCTCCTCCCTCCCTATTATTTATGGGGTGATCCCAGTAAATCCCACCCTCCCCACGTCGAAATAAGACGAGGCTCACGATTACAGAGCATTTAATGAATCGCTCCGAAGAAATTTTTTTTATGAATTAATCTCGATCAACTAGGACACCCATATTTTTCAAACACGGCTATGTCCTGGAAGGAGCGGAGGGGGGAGGGGAGGGGGGAAGGTGAGGGTAGGAGAACTTTTAGGAAGTTTTTTTCTGTTTTTATTTTTCCATTAATGAAATAAAAAATACCATACAGTTATCCGAATAAACGCGTGATTTGCTCCTTTAGGCAAAAGTCGATTAAAAAGTTAGGCTACTAGGCGATGGGGAATATTTGGACATTTGGGCGACCAAGTGGAGTAGGAAAGGGGGAAAGGGTGTTTATTTCTCTCACTACATATATATCTAAAGGGTCACATATATACACCTACAGCGGGAGGGGGGTGGGAGGGGGGGTTTGGACGGGGGAAAGGGAGAGGTGCCAGGAATTAATAATAGAAGCCCACAGAGTCTAGATAAGTCCAAGGCTCGGCGATCGCAGCTGCTGCTCCTTCGGCGAATGCGCCCTCCGCGAATGCTTTTTGGGGTAAGGGCTTCCCGGGTAGGTAGTTATGTACAGCAAGCCCAGACCGCAAAAAGATTCGTGAAGGACAGTCTCCCGCGGCTTCCTACATCCATCCATCCGGCTGCCACCACACAGGACCCACGGGCGATCGGCTCCGCCATCCCCCGCCACGCAGGGTCCCCACCCCCCATCCCCGCCAAGTTCCCATCCGAAACCCAGGACCCCGCCGTGGCGAGGCGGCGGTGGGGGGGGAAGGGGGTGTCCCGCCACCCCCCCGCGGCGGGGCCGGGGCCGCGGGAGCGTGGCGGAGCGCGGCGTGTCCGCGGCCCCGCTCCGCGCGGAAGCTCCGGAGCTGTGCACGGGCGCTGCGTAAAGAGAAAACTCTCCCCCCTGAGCGCTAAATAAATAGAGAGCAGGAGGGCCGCTCATTGGTGCGGGCTAAAATCGTCACCCACCAATCAGCGGGCGCCTCACACTGCCTCGCTCGGCTTCTTTTTTTTTTTTTTTTTTTTTTTTTTTTTTTTTTTTTTCTTTTTTTTTTTTTTTTTTTTTCCTTTCCCGAAAGAGGGAGAGGACAGAGAGCGGGAGGGAAGGATGGATGGAAGGAAGGAAGGGAGAAGGGAAAAAAAAAAGAAAAAACGGGGGAAAGGGCCATCTCCATGTTCAATTAGTCACCAAATCCGCGACAAGAGCACGTCCGACAGCGCGGCCGGGCCAGCCCAGACCCCTTCTCGCCTCTGCCGCTCCCCAATCCCCTCTCCGGGAATCCTCTGCCAAAGGGGCGCCGTTAAGCTAAGGACCAGCCCCGCCGCGGGGGACCCCGGGCGCGGAGCCGCTGCTCCCCGCGGCGGGGCCGCCCCGGGCCGCCCGCCACCTCGCGGCGGGCAGCCGGGGACACGGGGGACCTGCCGCTGCCTTCCCCACTATTCCCCCGCCTCAGCGCGGGGAGCCGGCCAGACCCGAGGGGCGACCCTGCCGGGGCGGCGGGGGACGCAGGACGTCCCCTCCCCCCCGCTCCTTAGCTCCGTCTTGGGCGCTGACCCACCCGTCACTACTGCCGGAGAGGACACCCGCTTGCTAAAAGTTTCCAGGACATGTCACTGAACTCCAGAGGTCTCCTCCTGAAAGCCTGCGGGGAACCAGAGGCCCCGCCAGTGCCCGGCGGCAACGGGAGCAAAGCAAACACACGTCCACATCGCGGCCCGCCCGCCGGGATCCCGCACGAGTCGGGGCAGACACCCGCGGGGGACCGAGGGGGCTCGCATCCCGGCCCAAACTCCACAACTTGCAGGTCCACCACCGCCCCGCGGCGGCAAAGGGTCCCGCGCGAGCGGCAGGGAAACCCACGCGTGACGCGTCCCATCCCGAGAGGCCACGGCTCCCTCCCGACGCTCCTGCCCGCCGGCAGGAAGGACGCCCCGCGCCTCCCGAGCCCCCGGCGAGCCCAGCGGCAGCGGCAGCGGCGCGGCGGAGCGGAGCGGAGCGGAGCGCAGCGCGGGCAGAACGGACAGGGCGGCCGGGGCAGCGCAGGCAGGAGAAGTTTGAAAAACCCCAGCACTTACCTGGCGGGGCGCGTCCCTGGCCGCTCCGGGGAGTCCCGCGCGGGGTGCAACCATCACCAGCAGTGTTTTGGTGTTTTTTGGTGGATTGGTTTTTTGTTGTTTTTTGTTTGTTTGTTTTTTTTTTTTTTTTTTTTTAAAGCCCAAAAGAAAAGCGTTCCTTCCTCCAGGTGTGTATATAAGTTACTGTACTGTGTGGGAGGGTCACGATCTCACTAGGTGCAGAAGATTCCCCGGGATTAACCCCTCCTCTCCTTACCCCTTCTGCAACTTGTTGAGGATTTTATACACACACGCGCGCAGGCACGGACACACACACGGGCACACACACGGACGGGAGAGCAAGGAGAAAGCGAGCTCCGCGGAGTCCGGCTGCCCCCCGACGCCGTTGTGATTGGATGGTCTTTTCATGGAGAGGGGACGTCTCAAGTCGAAGTCACGATTTCTCCTCAGTTTGGAACCATCTGTGACTGGAGCCATGACGCAGCCAGAGCACATTACTCACTTTTACAGTCACGACTTGGAAATCCGTGCAGTTTCCAACCAAAATTACACCGCCACCATTGAATTATTTAATAGGATCCAGTTAAGGGTAATCTTATGCATTGTGTCAAGTGAGGCAACGATCTAGGAGGGGAGGGCTGGGAAGGCGAGGGAGGGGGCAAGGAAGGAGGGCATTTCTTGTTTCTAATGCCTGTTTTGTAGAGATATATTAAGAGTTGCAATGATTGGCTACACGTGTTGTAAGCGGATTTTTTTTTTCTTTAAAAAAACCCAAACAAACAAAATAGATATCGGGTCTGCTTGTAAATACGACCACGCAAGCTCGGGGAAGGGACGGTTTAGACATTTAGGGGAGCCGTGGGTGGAGTACCGTGCTGTGAATTCAGGCGCTGGTGTTTGATTAATTGCAAGAAATGATGTATTTTGTATGCCTAGATTAGAGCCATTGCATGCAGTCTTGGCCAGGAGGTGCTCTCACCCCAGCCCAGTGTGCTGTGCTATACTGATGTTCATGGCTGCATCATGCCATTGTCTGCAGGATCCGCAATTGTTGCTGGGCTTTGTGTGGTAGGTGCACCATTTTCTAAGCTTGCTTTTACTGCGAGGCTATGGCTAAACGTGCTCCGGGAGAAGCTGCTTCCTTGGCTATTGTCTGCCTCGTGCGTTTTCCACCCTTTGCAGGTCTGAGTCTGCAGCTAAGCTCCCTTCCACGGCTGTTTCGGCGGCGATACCATTGTCCGGGATAACGCGGTAGTGCATGTGAGTGCCGGACGGTGTTTCCGTGTCTCTTTTAATGCAACCTGATGACATGTCTTTGCTAGCCGGAATGTCTGCCAACCTGCATGCTCGTAGCCTAGCGAGAACTTCCCCGGCTCCCAGAAGCGGTGAGGGGATGAGGGGTTGTTGCAGCAGCGAGTTAACCCTACATAGCTACTCCGTACACACCACAACAATCCCCCACTACTTTGCCTCTAATTCAGTTATTCCGCCAACTCTGGTGAGGATATGACTAGGGACGCGAAGGACGGGCAATAATAAACAGACGCTCTCACACACACGATCTGCAGAAAGTGTGAGCACTTAGAGGGGATAAGTGAGGTGGGAGGAGAAGGGGTGAGTCCAAATAAAGCAACCTATAGCCTCTTATTTTGCGGAGCACCATCATCAGGTAGAGGCTTTTTCAAACGCACGGGCGGGAAGGGCAGGCGGCGCCGCGCGGAGCGGGGAAGCCTCTGCGGGAGCGGCGCTGCTGGCGGCGCTGCACGGCCCCCGCCCGGCGGACAGCGGCGCCGGGACCGACTCCCGCCCGCGGCGTCGGCGGCGGGTTCAGCACCGGGGCGCGGACAGCTCCCGGTGGCCGCCCCGCGGGGAGCGCCCGGTCCGCGCCCCCGGCCCTGCCTCTCCCGCCTCGGCAGGCGAAAATAGAGGGGGGGCGGGCAGGGAGAGGGGCTCAACAGCGCCGACAGAGAGAGAGAGAGAGTTGCAGCTCGCTATTGATTCAGAGATTTACCGACAGGGTGATTCCCCTTTCTGCAAGAATTTCCCGTGTCTGGGCTCCGGGCATGCACCAAATTCATTATGTAGTGTACCCCTCTCGCTTTAGAGAAAAGTAGAAAGGGAGGAAAAAATTAACCCAGGCATGCATAAATAAAGGCAAGACTCACGGCCACTCTCTGCACCCTGCACAGAAAAGATCACTACTTACCCAAACGGGAACTCCTCGGTTAGGGGAGGGGGGATGGGGGGGGGGGGCGAGCAAGGGGAGTGGGGGAATCCAACAATTAATTTCCAGACAGGAGTTGGAAAAAAAATACTGCGGTGATGTCCAGGTTTTCTTCCACCCGCGCTCGCTTTTTATACAAGTGCAACCCTCTGTCTATTTCTGGAACGCGATCAAAACCGTGGTGCTATTTTTAGCAGGTACTGGGGAAAAAAATCCACACACAAAGGCATTTCGGTGGAACGCTACATCCAAAACATTAAATGTGCATTAAGTCTGCCCCCCTACAACACAACAACCCCCAATCACGCACCCCCCTACCCCAGCTTCTTTCTGCAACACCATCCACATTTGCTTTAGGTGCATCATTGCAGAGAAAAAAAACCCCACCACACAACAAAAACAAACAAACAAAACCCACACCAAAGGACCCAAACTGACCGCTTTCCATGCTGTCCTACTGCACAAACCCCTAATCCACAGCTGCACTGAGTCTGTCTCTGTGCCTCTCTGCCTGTTGCCTTGCAATCATTATTGTGTCTGTCTTCCTCCGGAGTCTTTATAAAGTGGGCTTTGGAAAAAACACAACCACCATGCACCAGTTTGCCATCATGTACAAATGTGGATTTCAGGCAAGGATGCTTGCTTTGCCGAGAGACAGAGCTGGTTTCATGTACTGAATTGCACCCAGCACGAAAAAGGGTTGTTTTTTTAAAAAAATTCTCCCCTCCCCGCCCAGTGTCTTTCCTCTCCCCCCCCCGCCCCCCCTTAAAAAAAATCCTTTGTTTGGAGAATAAAAGATCTATAAATATATATATGAAAAAAAATGGGTGTGTGTGTTTGCGTTCTAGTAATTCACTACGAAGGGGGACTGGGGAAAAAATAGAAGCATTAGGGCTTGCAGGCTGCAAGGAGCCAGCCTGAGACTCCTTTGCAAGGCTGCGTCAGTTATCAGCTATTGACGTCACGTTCAGATTCTCCTCTTCAGAGGCTCTAGTTCATCATAAAAGATGTCTGTGCTTGGAGCTTTGTGCTTGCAGTAAGGCACTTCAATTCGAGGAAAAGAGTTAATTAGCAAGCCCCATATTTTGTGTAGCGCAGCTCTCTGTACAGTTGCACAAAAATCCTGAGGGGTGTTCATATGTGTGTTCCGTGGAGGGCGGGGGGGAGGGAACATGCGCTGGGGACAGGGAGGTGATTCTTAAAAGACACACACATATCCCATGCAGAAGCACAGGCAGGGAGAGCAATCTGCACTTCCAGACCTTGCAAAAACATTTGCCCCCGCCACTCCCCACCCCACCTCGCCCCCCATCCCCTTTCCCGTGGTTACTAATTTTAGCAAAAGCAATTTGGAAATAAGTCTGTTTTCTGGATATTTGTAAGGCAAACAGCATGGAGGGAACTGCATATATTTTAGCATCCTTACTTCCTCTCTTCCCCTGTCATCCCCCACCCCGTGTGCCCCCTCCCCACGTACGACCAACAACAGCAGCAGCAAGTCCCCCTACCACCTTACACTTGTATTTGGCTACTGTACCAAAAGACAGATATTGATAAAACCAGGATTAATTCTGTATATTTGTCAGGCAAACAGCCCCGTCTCCTAGAATGACGCAAATAACAGATTCTATGGCTCTGGCTTTCTATATTCTGCACCCACGCACTCTGCTTGGTCTCCCACGGAATCAGCTACAGAGAGCAATGATCCAGATTATACAGAGAGAGGGAAAAGGGTGGGGGAAAGGGGAGAGAATATTAAATGAAATTGCAATTAAAAATTATAATGCTGCTATAGTCTGTACGCAAATGGCTAAACCTGAGCTTGCACAGTGGCACACACAGACACACACTCGCAACCCCGAGCCCCCCGCCCCAAACCCAGGCATCAATAGCAGCCAGACAAAAGAGAATTGTCTTGCTGACAAATGCAGGGTTTATCTGGCCAAGAGAGGTATTCCCTTTATGCACCACACCTTTCCCTGCTCCCATTAAGCAAAACACAGCTTTGAAACGACCTCTCTTGCCACCAAGTGTGTGAAGAGGGGTAATTAACACATGCAGCCGGGGAGGAGAGGGCACCAGGAGCCCTTCCACGGTCCCAGAGTAGCTAATGAGGACCTTGAAGAGCAGGTCGTCTTCCCCATCTCCCAGTCAAAGGGATGCAGCTCTTTCTTAAAATGCCTAAAAAAAGGCAAGCACAAAGGGCTGTTGCTATTTTTAAACACATCTCTCATTTGTTGGAAAATGGCACTAAAAGCCTTAAACAAACTCCCCACCCCCGGGGACAGACTCAGACGCACACGCCAGCACCCGAGGGAAAGCCAAGGTTTATGGGAGTCTCTCTTCCCCACGTGAGAATACCCTACCATGCCCTGCCCACCATCAGCCCTTTTCAGACCTTGTATGAAGAGAGAAGCATAATTCTGGGGCAATCAAGAAGCCAGTAAGTTATTTACTGTCTAATCTGTACACACACATTCCTTATTTATTAACTTACTTAATTATTACCAACTTCTTTTGCAGACAATGAATTTCCTAATGTCAATAAACTGCAATCAATGAGGTAAGGCTCTCTCCTCCTCTGTCTCTTAGCCAGACAATGCCATTGGCAACTACCGGTACTGATAGAGCAGGACCCAGAGAGGGGGACATCACACACCTATGTGAGATCATATCATAAGCACTGTCAGGCTTGGGGAGATAAATTAGGCATTTTAAAATAACTACACACAGACTCTCTGTAGAAGCGGGCAGATCCATTTTCATTCACACATCTCTGGCACACCAGCCACAAATCCATCTTCCCAGGACTGGCAGAGATGTTGTGCTTCAGACCGAGAAGAAAAACCCAGCCTAAACATTTTTTTCACCATATACATCTGGAAAGCTGGCCTTTACAGCAGTAGCAGCCCAGAAGCCAGAAGGATGTGGAGAAATACCACAATAGGGAAAGACCTTATACCAAGAACAGGTCAAGACACCTAAAGACCCCAGACAAACAGCCAGCCATACAACATACCTTCTTCGAGGAGCTACCATGAAGCTCATCCTGGATTACTAAAAACTGACACAAGAGTTCAAGGATGGAGGTGTGCACATCTAAACTATCTTCTGTCAGTCAGACCCAAGAGCTTTCAGATAATCCACAGTCCACTGTGGAAGGAAGGAATGGTCATTACTGTCTTTCCTCCCAAACACACCCCAAGAGCTTTGCATTTCTCTGTAGTGTTCACCTCTGTGGATGTGAACAGAGAAAAGTATTTAGCTTTAGTTTTTCTCTATCACAAAGAAAAGGTATCAACCTGGTTGTGTACAAAGGATGATCTTTGTTACAGGTCAGGAGCAGGCATGCTGGCAAGCCTTGCAGCTCCTGGACCTCAGGCCCTTCCCAGCCACGAAGATGCCTGGAATTCCCTCCCTACCTCCCATCCTGAGCAACTCCTTGTAGCAATATGTGGGGGTGGTTTTTTGCTTGTTTTGTGGTTTGTTTGGTTTTTTTTTTTTTTTTGTGTTGTGTGGGGGTTTTCCCCCTAAGCTCTCTAATCTTAATGAAAGAACTAGATCTTTCTACCAAAGGGTTTAACATGTTCTTCTGGAAGCTGTAGTACCATCTTTCATCATCAGTTTCACAAAACCAGCCTGCCTCCCTTTCTGGTCTCCTGTGTTTCTCCCACCCAATGCATCATCTCCATCTCAGCAGAACCATCTCCTGTTTTGCCTGTCTGCTGCTAAAGGCTTAGTTGAAGTGAAGTCCAGTGCCCAGAGAATCTCTGGCTTAAAAAAAAAAAAAAAGAAGAAGTAATGGAAACCATCCAAACTGAAAAGAATGTTTGGCAGTTGATCATGTACCAAACAGCAGTTCCCATTTCTCCTGATCATTAGAAGCACTAAACAGAAAATTTATCTTCTATCTTGATATTTTGGTTATCAGCCATCTCCTTGTTTCTAAACAATTATGCCTCCCTACCAATGAAGTCTTCATGAAAACAACCTATCCTGTATTTTTAACTCCACTGAAAAGTGATACCTGATAGTGACTGAAGCAGCGGAGTTTCCATCAGCTGCAGCTACATGACCTTTCACCTATAGCTACAAAAGATGCCAAAGAGCAGCCCATTTTCTAACACATATGACCCACATATAGAACTGTCCTCACCCTTGGAAATTTCCCTTCCAGCAAGGTCAAGGCACCACCTCTTTCTCATTTTGGCTTTGCTGTAGTTTGAGATTTACCTCCTCAGAGCCTTGGAGTTCTGCTGACCTGTGAGCCATTCATTAATATAATTGCTATAAAATATTCTCCTAAACCAGTCTTACTTTCACAAACAGCTTGAGTATGTTCTTGGCCTTGTTCACCCAGGAAGCTGAACAATACCTGATATGTTCCAAACATAAGGAGAACAGAAGATAACCAGAAACAGTGTGAAGTGCCACCAACATATACTAGGATTTCACAAAACCCCTTCATCTTTTTGAATAAAATTCACCTGGTATCAAGTTAATCAATAACTTATACTAGTTAACTCATGTTACAGGAAAATATAGAATCCAGAGGAAAGAACAGTCGCACTGAAATGGAAATAAACTAAAACAACATCTATTCAACAACCTGCTGGTTACTATAGGTGACGGAGTATAAGCTAATTGAAAGGACCTGAAGAAGAGCAATTCCTAGTTAAAGCAGAGGATTAGGAACTAGATATTCCTTGTAATCACAAATTTGCTACAAGTGTTGATACGAAATTTCTCATGGAAAGGCTTTTTCTTTGAAAAATGTTGAGGTTCTCCTCAGATTTCAGGTGAAGTGTCCATTGCTTTATGCTTGGTATATCTACCCGTAAAATGAAGATAAGACAATACTCACTTACCTAACCAGGACGTTCTTGAAGATATCTATAGCATTGAGATAATCAATAACAGTAGTCAGTAAGAAGACAGCAATATTATAAATAATCAGAGATCAGAGCATGCAAGGAAGCACAAGGAGGAAAAGAATGCTTTACTTCCAACATCAGAATGAGAAACTGCAGTACATTAGTAAAGAAAATCTCACCTTTGTCAGAAGATCAAGGACTTATCAAGAGTTCAATTTATGGAATTTTTTGAGAACCTGGATGCACATACCAGGACACCAATAAAATAGACAACTCATACTAGTATTATCTCACACAGACTGCATTAATAAACACTTTCAACAGGTTTGGGTTGAGATGCCAGTATACCTGGGTTGCTTTGTTTTCATTGGCTTTTCTGTTTACATTATAGATATATATCATTGCTATAACACGTAAAGGGATAGAAACTGGATTTTCATCCAATGGCTGCAAAACCAGGCCCTAGAGACATCTTTGTAACAGGGATGAAAAGAAGAAAAGCATTAGCATAATGAAGGTCGTGGGAAAGAGTACTAAGGTCTCAATATTGAGGATGATATCAAAAGAAAATCACACCACTTCTTAAAGAAAGTCGAACCTATGGAAGAAATACAGTGAATAGCCATCATACTTCAGATACAAGAAGCATAACCTTTGAGGAATCCTGCTACGAATTTGATGAACCTTTATGCTAAGATTTGATTTTCATTAGCCTCTAAAATGGAACTTTTAATGAATAAGACCCATGACCTTTAACATAATGTGCATACATATCTGGCAAATACCTTAAAGAAAGAGTTATAAGCAAGAACAAAAGGATAAGACAACACCTCGAGGTAAATTATATAGGAACTTGCAGTGATAGAAAATAAGAGAAGGCAGTGATGAAGAAATGCTAAAAATGTGTCAATCTTTACCTCAAGCTAGCTAGTATTGTAGTCAGAGGGAGAGAATGGGATATGGAGCGGAGTGATATTAAAGTAATTTAGGAATAATTTATTTACTGAGATAATAAAACATGAAGCCAAAGAATCTAATTACAGGAAAAAAATCAAGTTCTCTGGAACATTCATTTAGCTACATTTCATAGATGGTGAGGTGGAAGACAACGTGAGATGCCTAGGGTTATGAAGACAAGGCCTTGTGAGCTCTTGTCCTGACCTCTGATGCTCCTGCAACACTATTCTTCCCTAATTTGTTGCCTCTGATTTGCTCTTCCTTATAATGTAGTCCAATCTAGCTATCAAAAATTACAACATAAAATTGCTACTCAGCTAGAAAATGTAATGCATATTCAAACAAGGGCAGGATAGAGATTTCATCAGTCACTTCTCCACTTACCTTTTTGGGGTACAAAAAAAAAAAAATCTCAAATTCACATCATTCAGTAGTCCTGGAATTCCTACTAAAAGCCCAAATAGCTTTTCTATCTAAAGCCCAAAATTCCAGAAATACACACTCAGTAAAACAGAAACCTGTGGCAGTTTCCAATAACATGAAAGAAAATTAAAACATGAATGAATCAAAAGATCTAGATCATATATGATTTTTTTTTGTCTGAACACATATTTTTATCACCAGTTAACATTTATGCACTGTGTGCTAATAGCAAGTTCAACCCTATAAATGGCACCAAGATCCAAGCTGTTTCTGCTTGGATCCAAGCTGTCTTTTCTATGCACAGTTTACAAATTAAGCCACTGGTTCCCCGACTGTGACTGACAAACCATCAGCACGTACAAAACTTGTGGAAGTCCCAGGAGAACCAGCTGGGCAAGGACCAATGGCTTTTACTCTCCCAGATGTTGAATTGCAGAAACATGAAATACTTCATATTCTTTTACTTTGCCAAATAAATGAGTATGGTTATTAGTACATGGTATTATTTGGTCATGAATTGGGATGAAGTAACTCATGTGACTGAGTATAGGAATGGAAACATCCACAAATTTTTACTGTTAAGACATGCTTCAGTTCCCCTAGGGAAAACTGTGACAGCTACTGAGCTAACAGCTGTCACTGGGAAGACAAGACATGCCATTAAATCAACAGGAAGGACACTCTTCAACACTTGGAGAGTATAGACCCTTTGGAAAGTCCTCAGAAACACCACTGCAGTGCATAGATCTGATCATATCACTACTACCAGCCAATACATGACCAAATGTGTGCAGTGGAACCAGAGTGGTTTTCTCCAATTTTGTCCCCTCACCAGTGGGCCCTCCATAACAGAGGATGGGGAGCAACTGTGTCTCTGGTCCTTGCTGTGGTTACATGTACAGTCTTTTAATGACAGGAGACTTGTATTAATAGTTACTCAGCTCACAATGTGAACTGGATGGAGAAGGATCATACATAACTTACAGAATATTAGTAGAACATCTGGAGATACATGGATAAGTGACAGAGAAGTGCAGGCTATTATCATACTGCTAAAAATGCCTGCTGTAAAGCCAAGGGATGAAATCCATATACTTCTGCAGATCCCTCACAGATCATTGTTCTGTGCTGCTTTTGCAGTAATTGCAATTATTGCAGGACTATACGAACAGAGATACAAAGTCTGAATTACATTCCATGTAATTATTTTCTGGGTAGTTCAAGCTTTGCAGATAAAAGTGATCCTGAGTTGTTGTTCAAGACTGACAATGAGTATTTAGCTAAATTTAGAAACGTGTTAATTTTTTTTAATGTTACTATTGTGTCGGTTGACTGCTCCTTAAATTAGCAACACGTCACAAGCTAAACTTTCAAAAGTGAGCCTCATTATCATATATCGGCAATCTCAGATTAAGATCCCATCCTACTAGATGCTGTGCAAACAAAGAATCAAGAAGTAACCATGTGGAACATTCTAGCTGGGAGCCAACACTTGAAAACATAGGTTGGAGCATTAAAGTAAAGCTGGATTCTTATTTATGGGGGAGGAAAAATAATGACAGGTGATGTAATTGTTACTTACCCACCTGTGATGTGGTGGGTACTGTACAAAAGAATGAACACGACTCAGTACCTGCCCCATGAGATTACAATTGAAATGGAAGGGCACAGAAGAGAGTCCCATGAAAAACAGAGGAAAATGACATGTGCCTCAGCATGGTTTTGTACCTTGGAATAGTTCTATTTTGCAGAAATATTGCTATATTATAAATTATATAATTTATTAAAAGTAATATTTATATAACATACAATTAATTTATATATTTGTTTATATAATATCCAATTTACAATATCAATTATACTGTGCAGATCATTTTGGTAAGATCACAGTAACAGATAAACACATGTTGGTAGGAAGGAGATCTTGGGTAGTTCAGAGAAGAGTGGAAAGTGACAGGTGACAAAAGCAAGGTGCATGGCCACACATTCAGGGTGGTAGTCCATGGGAAGCTGGGGCCTAAGGTTGAAAAGCAGGAGAAACTAAAACTTCTACATAACAAGAATTTGGAAGAATGTATTGCAGTAAGGCAAATATCAGGGCTAAGACAATCTTTCAATCTTCTTGTGATCCTGGTGCTCCAAGGGGAAAAATGTCATGGAATATCAAAGATACTCCAATGAGTATGTGAATGAGTGAAGCCACTCACCTTGGCTTGATACTAGTGTTTCAGCTGAGGAAGTACAGGTGAACCAACCTGGCAGTGAGACTGCGCATGGGTGTCAGTGAATTTTGGAGTGTCTTTCAGAGAGGTCTCCAATGAAATTGAGAGATGGTAATCCTTCCGCCAGACAGTTTGTGGAGTTGTGGTCTCTTCCTCATTTTTTCATAAACTAAAGGTGAGTCCAAGCAATAAACTGTTTTGCTCCACCTTACCAGTGTTGACTTTTTGTCCAGTCCTTCTACTACATACATAGCTTAGTAGAAGAAAGTTTTGCTTCTTATACCTAAAGTTCATAAAGTTAAGTGGAGTTGCCTCTCTGAAGGTTTTTTGTAAGAAAGTGCTACTTGCACTGCATATTTTCTATGAAGAACACTGTATCTAGATCCCTAGTAGTACTATGCAATTATTGGTAAGACATCTGGAGAAGTACTGAGAGAAGAAATATAGGATTTTCCTTCATATGGCTGTCTACCTGACACTTAGTATGTTGCATGGTGACATAAGCTACCACCATCTTGAATAAAAACTTCACTTTAGAATTAGAGTATGCAGCCTCCTTGAGGTAAATTGCATCACAGAACATAGCTTAACAACCAAAAATCAAGAGTAGCAGAACAACATACAAAGCAGAAGGAGTCTTAATAGGGAATATCCTTCAGCACAAGCATCTAAACCAAGATAAGCACTTTCTGGTTAAGATCCTGTGTTGATGCAGTCCTGTTTATTGCTGGACAAGGAGGAGACGGTAGTAGAGTGAAAGGACAGTGCAGAAAAAAAGGTAGTGGTTAGCTCTTTCAACCCATAGAATCCTTCCAAACCTGACATGAAAAGACACAGCATCTGGAAAGCTGCAGCAAGGTAGATGAGCAGTGTGCAAGCTGGAGAATTCCCTCTATTGCACAAGCTATGCAAATAAAATTGTAGGCTATAAAGTGCAGTGACTCATAGGTGAAGTGGGTGCAAGAATATCTGGGTTAAAGAGAGTTTGTACGGAGAAGACCATGTGTAGGACTTCAGAAGATCTCAGAGAAGGGGAAGCGAAAGGAGTTAACAAAAACTCCTTACCAAGGGTCATCCTGCCACAGACTGCTTTCTTGAAGTGGCAAGCGAGGAGCTCCTGAAGCTGTTTAAACCTGGTGGCATTTCAAAACACTCAGATATCACAATCAATCAACAACTTGGCAGTTGGGGTGAGGAGCAGCGAAAAGAAAGGAGATGAAGTGTAAGCCTCAGAAAAGTAGGGTTGGGAACAACTTGGGTTTTTGGCAGGAGATGATAAAGTTTATTGAACCAAAAATCAGCGGTGTTAATGTATATTAGGAGGGCCCAGGCTGGATCCAAAACAGCAATCTGAAGGGATGGACTCCAGCTGTTGTAATGTTATGTGGAGGAAACAAGGGAGTAGCACTGCCCCATGGTGTTTCACCTCCTGCAGTCTCACTAATCAGATTACCTCAATGATGTCTGCATCAAGATTCACTGGAATAAAACACAGGATTTCATGTTTTTTCAGCTGGACAGGCAAATGACAGATGACTTAAAATCTCCATATTTCTGCAAGGGAGGTGGATCAGTGGTGTAGTAAGCAGGAGAATTAAATTTTGGGTATGTTCAAGGCCAGTTTGATAAGTCTAGTGGATGGTGTCCCTACCCATGGCAGAGTGGTTGGAACTAGATGGTCTTTTAAGGTCCCTTCGAACCCAAACCATTCTACGAATAAGAGGTGAGGACTTTGTAACCCCCAGAACATTCCAGACAGATCTGCCCTTCATGACAAAGGATGCAAATAGCGTATGAGCAAGTGAGAAATGAGAATGCTGCCTCCAAATCACCTCACTTTTGATTTTCTGCATCAACGGCCATGGCTTTGACTTCCAGTGCCACATCACCCTTCTGAGGCATTTAGCTCTAATCCTGTGGTTGCCTGTTGTGTCCTCTCTGAGGTCAGGCTGCTTCATTGCTCCACTGAGTGCCCTGAGATATCTCTGAAGAAAAAGCACTACACAAGGTGTGGCACATTACTCACACTGTGTCCTATGTCAGTTGTCACAGGGTATTAGTGACTTTAGTTACACAGAAGTTGAGCAGAGCTCTCTGAAGGGAAAAAGATTTTCCACTGGTTAAAGAACTTAGTCCTCATTTGGAAACCTTCCCCTCAGACAGTGAAGATCATCCAACTTTTTCTGATTAAGAAACTTGCTTGAAATTAGCAATAAATCAAACCTGCTCTTCTCAGGCAAGACATCTGTTGATAACCACGTCGAGTGCAGCAGCAGTAAAGGAGACCAGGATGTGCACCACAGATGGCTGCAGCCAAGGTGAAGACTAAGAATCAGTAGCTGCTAAACCCTCATTTCTCCTGAGCTAACAGTATCTGCAGTTTGCAAGTCCCCGAGAATTAGCCAAGCATCTTGGCATCTCGGCTTGCACATTGCAGAGCAGCAAAGTTTGGAACATGTAATTCTATTTAGTTTCTCTATAGATCAGCTATCAGAAATTACTATGTATAAAGATTTCCCTCTACAGGTGGTTAGAGCTTGTAACAGCCTCTCATTTTCCTGCATCACTTTTATTAGTATTTTGCCTTATCATTTGCTTTGTAACTATTTTACCTATTTACACACACCCCCCACCCCCGCCACTATGGACTTTCAGTCTATTCCCAGTGGTAGCAAATTCTCTATGCAAGAAATGTCAACTCCCTTTCATCCTCCTTAAGCTTCAACACTGCTAACTTTGACTCTTTTGCAATTAAAATTTCCTTTGCAAGCTCATTTCCCGAGTGAGTTGACGCCTTGCTTCTCCCCCCACCCCAAAATGTGACACACTGAAAGTTGCAGCCTCTGCAAAAAGTGTGTGGGGGGGTCTTAAACATACAGCTCCCTGCCTGCAGTTTGAGCTTGCAAACTAACATGCTTTCTTGCAGGAACATCAAATGCACAGGACACACAACACGACAGCCTAGCGAACTCTTTGCAGAAAGGGGGATACAACGCTGTCCAGTCTGTTCAAAGGCAGGCAGCAGAACAAATCAGAAAAGTCTACTTCTTGTAAAAGCATCTAAAAACTGAAAGCAGAAAACTTTGCAAAAAGCAAAAGGAAAACACCACACACGCACGCACGCACACAGACGCACACACACACACACACACAGAGAAACCTACCTTGCAAAATCTTCTTCACTTATTTTTCTATGCAAAGAAAAAACCCCAACAAAACAAAACAATCCCCAAACAAAACAAAAATAAATAATTCCCTCCCCTCCAAAACCGCTTTCCCCTCTTCCCCATGCCTTAGCTGGATTTCTAGGGAATTTGGGGACGGGTGGGAAGAGCTGAGGGTGGAGGGGCTATATAAATAAACTCGAGCGTTTCGAGCTGTGTCTCGCGCAAGGCTGTGGGTTTCGCG
>JAWWEU010000158.1:22317201-22338343 GCA_035583155.1 Acropternis orthonyx | reverse complement strand
CCTGCACTCTTCCAGGAGAAAGGGGAAAAAAAAAAAAAAAAAAAGTGGGGGGGAAAAAAAAACCAAACCAGCCAGTTCGTGTTCAGAGCCTGACTTGGAGACAGGGAGGAGGAGAAGCAGCAGCAGCAGCCCCCTCCTCTCCCCTCCTCTCCTCCCCTCCCCCGCCCCGCCGCCCACGCACCACCCCCGCACCGCCGAGCCCGGCACCTCCGGAGCGAGAGCGCGGGGCGGAATCGCTCTGCCCCCGCCGCTATTTATAGCCCCGCGGCCCCGGCTAGCCCCACGCGTGTCCCTGCCGGCCCCACGCGTGTCCCTGCCTCCCTCCCTCTCTCCGGGTGCGTGCACCGCCACAGTAACACTGCCTTTCACAGGTAGCCAGGGTGGGCTTCTTTTTCCACTGCGCTGCCTCTCATCACAGATTTTTTTTAGTGGTTTGTTTGTTTGTTTGTTTTGGGAGGTTTTTTTTTTTTTTGGGAGGGGGGGCGGTGGTGGGGTGCTTGCAGAGAGCCCACGGGGTGCGTGGGGGGAGCGGGGGTGGCTGGGGAGGCGGCGGGGGTGCGTGTGCGGGAGCCAGGGTGTTGGAGCGGGCTCCCAGCCCTTGGCTCCCGGTAGCACAGTCAGTTCCTCCAGTGTGTGCTATTGACCTGCATTGACGTCATTGCGTCATTAGGTCTCCCTTAGAAACACTGACTTTCAAAAATAGTATCAAATTAATTCAACTGGCAGAGAGAAGCCACTAGCTGGAATGAGCCATAAAACTCCAGAATCTTCAGCCCGGCTTTGCTGTGCCAGCCCAACCCCCACACCTCGCCCCCCCCCAACCCCCCCCCTCATCCCCCCTAGCCAAGTGGGCAGAAATCAGATTGTATGGAAAATACCACCGATGGAATAAAAAAAGAGAGAAAGGGGGGAGGGGGAGGGGAGGGGAAGGAGGGGGGGAAGAGGGAGACCAAATTAGATTGCAAACCCTAGACTAGCCTCTCTCCTTCTCTTTCTCCCTCTTCCCCTCCTTTCCCTTTTCTGATCTAAAAATATCCCCCTTGCTTGAGCTGACTGCGGTATCTTTTGTGTTGCATCTTTCTGTTTTTAGCCTTTGCATGAGCCATTAAAGGGTGGCCCGCAAGAGATCAGAAGCACAAGATATTGATCTATCGATACCCTCTGGGGCCAAGAATTAATTTTAAATGAAAGAGCTGTACCTTGATTTTGGCAGTGGGTGGGTGGGCAGATGACAGGGGTTATTTTAGGATACCATTCACATTCTATGAAGCTGCAGCTTCCACTTTCTCTCTCTAGATTCATTTTAAAAATATCCTTCCTTCCTCACCCCACCTCTCTCACGTGGACCTGTGGGCAAGCACATGTCACCCCCATTCATACAAACACAATGCAACAGAGCAGCGGTAATTTGCAGAGATGGTACATTCACAAACAGCAACCCAGTCGCTTTAATGCAGGTTGATTTCACAGAAAGGACACCGCAGCCCAGAGGAATTTGATTAGACTGGTGACTTAAATTTGCAAGCTGCTTATTTGGTTCCTTATTTTCTTCACCCTAACTTAGCAAAACTGATTTAATCTCTCTTTCTTGCTTCCTTTAAAAAGAAATAGGAGAAAAATTCCATTTGTACTGTAGATGAAAGACCTAAATCTTAGAACCAGTGGTAAAGGACAGTAAAAAAAAATGATGGTGATCAGCTTTCAAGTGCTTTGCATCAAGGCATGTACCCGTGGCCAGATACAGCTATATCTATCCATGACCTATGCTATGCAGAGCTGTGCATGCATACAATACAGCAGATCTAATCCTGCAATGCTCGCAGTTCAGGGGAGTGTTCCAGGCTTTTTTTTTTTTTTTTTTTTTTAAATCAGAGAAAGTACTCAGGAGCAGAGGCACTGTGCTAGACAGTAATAATTTGCAAGATCAGGCCATAAATAGGACTCTAGCCCTGCAAACACTTATTCACGTGCCAAATGTTAAGACTGTGACTAATCTAATTTGAAATCAAGGGGATTACTCATAGTAGTAACATTATACTCATGCATGTTTGCAGGATCAGGGCCTAAATGATTAATCACCACTGCAGCTAGGCACTATTGGGTACCCCATTTATTACCTCAGCACTGTATACTCTCAGATCCATCTTGGAGAGTGTGCACTGCTCTACCATACTGAAGAATGAGCATCACATTCTGCTTAACAAGGAAGTATGCAATACACCTCGATATTCGTATGCTCAATCTGATTTTTGCAAGACTAATGAGCCTCCCAGAGGCTTTGGCTAATACCACTTGGGGCAAATTTGGAGTAGTTTGAGCAAGAAGTTGCAGATGCACAGCCTGCCTGAGAGGGGCATCTCACATGTGACTTTTTTTCATGTGCTACACATGTGCTATAGCTGGAACTCTATCTGCAGACTGCTGATAACTCCAAGTTTAACACTGATGCATGCAGAGGCTCCCCTCTTAGTTCTGAGGGATGAAAAGGAAAATGAAAGCACAGCCATTATATGAATCATTCATTCATCTTTGTACTACTATTGATGATGATGATGATAATAACAATGATGACGACGATGTTTTGGTTCTGTTCAGACTGGTCTGTTCTTTGATATTCATTTCTGCTGGTGCTCAGAACCGGCAATGACACTCTGCTGCAAGAGTGACTAAATTTTGAGCTTGGGTCCCCCCGTTAGTTTGTGGCAAACTATTGAGTCAAAGAAAGTGAGGTTAGGTACACATGAGCAGTAAGGCTTGCTGCTTGCTGGTAAAATAACTAAGTAATCTCAGGTGACACAGGGTGTTGGCTAAACGTGAGCTGCACCTGTGCACTGTGCAGGTGACTTCTCTTGACAGCTTTTGCAAAAGAGTGATGTACATGCTTCTCGTGTTTTACAAGAGCTCCTTTTGCCCAAATCCCACTATCTCCAATTTAAAAACAGCATTTGTGAGTTCTCTAAAATAAACAGTCCAATGTTGTTTTAGAAACATAAGTATTCAGGAAAAATCAGTAAGGACTAAGTGGAGGAAGATGGAAGACAGTTACAAAAACAGTATTAGGTTACCTGGAGCAAGGAAAGTGAATGCAGTCAAAGAAAAACAAGCAACTTGGTCATCTATGCCAATAAGTCACTGATAAAAAAATCTCGAGCACAGACTGTTCTAGAGTTTCTAAATTTTTTTACATTCTGGGGGTGCTGAACAGAGGGAAAGCTTTAGGGCATGTGTGCTGACTGAACAATGGCAGGGTGGGTTGGTTGGGTGCAGAAGGAAGAAGGTCTGGACGAGAGCACAGGAAGAAGAGGATAGGACTCTGGATAGGCAAAAGCAATTAGAGGGAGGTTGAAAGGCAGCAAAAAATAATGGCAAGGTAGTAGAGCTGGGGCCTTAGCCCAGAAGTGTGATGAGAGTGAAGGCCAGGTAGGCAGTGAAGAAAGCGAGTTAGAAACACTCTCCATTTCCCTCTGTAAGCAGAGTATGTTAGAGGGGAATTCTGCTGGGCACCAAGCCTGTCTCTGTCCAGAGCCACCTGGAGCTGTGCAGACAGTGTTTTCCTTCATGTGGCACTTTTTTTTGACCAAGAATGAGTCTCTGAATTTCCAGAGGTGTCAACCCCCTTCCCAACGCACCAGGAGCAGCCTGGGGCTGAACCTTGGCTCTCATTACCTGTCCTGCCACCCTGCGCCTGGTACACTCACGCCTCACAGCACTGCCCTGCTCCTACTTGCCCACAGGTATGTCAAATAACCTCCAAGTGGGGGGTGGGAAGGAGAAGAGTAAAGCTGAGATGGACATGTGGAAGGAAACGAGGGAGCAGAGCTGTAAACAGTACAAGGAAGTGGAAGGTGGCAGAAAGGTAGGGAGGTACAAAGTGTGGGTGTAATGCAGTAGATTTCAGAGGACCTGAAGCACTGTAGGGGAGTAAAAAGAGTCAAAAGGAATACAGTGGATGAAAGGACTGAGAAGAAATGGGAGAAGCTGAGCAGTTGAGCTTTACAAACTTCATAACCAACATCCATACCTCATGGGGCTTTGGAGTGCTTTGTTTCAGGTCTCCTGCTTGTTGTATGCACTCCCTTCACATTTGTCCTCTTCACCTTTCAAAGTGTAGTCATGGCTCCAGGCTATTCCACAGTCCTTCCTCAGCTCCTCTTTGGAGCTTCATGATGGTACCTGCAAACACAGAGCATAAAGAAGGAAGCAGTGTGCAACACAGTGAACCAAATCCAGTGTGGGGATCCAGGTTCTGGACATGGAAAAGATTGCAGTTTTCTGGGGGTGTGTATGTGTGAACTGAAGGTTTGGTACCCCAAAACTTTGCTTAGATGAAATTTAATTTCCTTTATTTCCTTTCAGGAAGTAGAGAAGCAGAGAGGGGGTGAAAGCAAGCAAGGGGACCCCAGAGATACAGAATTGTGTCGCACACATTGAGTTTGAAATGCAGCTTGGACTCTGCCCTCTGGGTGCTGTGCCACAGCAGGGCCCTCACCTGCCATCACAGGCACACCAGAAGAGATAACTATGGGCACATTGGCCAAATCTCTGTTGGCCAACCAAATAACCCCCACTCTTTGCACAGTATCATGATATCAGCTTTTCCAAGCTGCTCCAACAGATAGTTAATAAAGCTACAGTGAACACAGTTAATACACTCAGACTATATGCAAATACATGTTGGATTTCCAATCTGTTGTCTCTGATTCTAATAATAGTACACCCAAAGAGAGTGCCTCAGGTCTATTTATTAGGCTCCTCACTTTTTGCCATGACATTTCTAGCAGCTAACACCAGCAGCTCACAGTTAAGATTGTTGAGAAGGGATATTTCTTTTAGCATTTCATTGTTGACTTCTTAGACATTGCAGTCCTATGACTATTGGAATTTTCTAGAAGAGTAGGGAGACACACTACCTGTGCAGCAACAAATGTTCTGAGCACAAAATATTAGTGAAAGAAGGCAGTTCAGTGCACACAGTGCTTTATGGTTAAGTATAGGAGAGCATGATGTACACAAAAAGACTGCAGTCTAAATGAGGAACTGTACAAAGAAGAACAATTGGAAAAAGGGAGGATGGACAAAGTAAGTTAGCAAATTTCACTGTGGGTGGGACAGACACATCTTGCTATTTTCAGCTTTTAAATCAAATTGGCATCTTATGTTTAAAGACTACTAGGAATTACTGCAGGAACTTCAGTCCTGGAAGAAGAACCAGGAGATTTGCAGTCTAAGATAGACTTCATGGTACATAGGCTTAGTGGTATTACAGGGCACAGGCTACAGAGGCATCAGAGCACATGAACAAGTGGCTGTGTCTAGCCCCATGTCAGAGGAAGATATCTTTTTATCCCATGTGAAGGAGGGCTACCCTCACAACTTGAAGTCTACAGGGGAATCTCTGGTCTGCAGAGAGTGCAAGAAGTCTGAGGGATGGAGGATTTATCTGGAATTTAGCAAAAGCAAAATCAAGATCAGCTATGGGACTACCAGAGGCCTAAAAAACTGGTAAGACAATGAGAGGTGACTGTCCTGCATCCTACCTAACCAAACATGTCCCAGGACTTCCCAAAGCTTTGCCCATGCCATACATGTTGAATGGTGTGGTATTTCTGTCAGCATCATGAAATAGTCACACAGTTTCTGACAGGAGATCCCTATGTAGCAGCCTTGGAGATGGTGTCCCAGGCTTTAGTGTACTTGAGACTGGGTTTGTTCCTACTGATTTCCCCACCAAATATTATACACACACATCACTGTTTTGTTAGAGCATCTTTCATGACAGAAAGCCCCTTGCAGGTTTATTTCTACCTCTCCTGCATTGTAACGAAAATTCTGAGAGAGGCCATATTGGGAAAACTCATTCAGGAGGTAAATCTGTTCCAGGCTACAGGTAAATCCAGGCTGCTTCCCCTCTTCCTTTAATATAAAACCTTGCAGAACCTATGTCTTGCTGGAACCTCTGCAGGGGCAAAGATGTAGACAGGGCAACTTTACTTTCTGACCTGCATGACAGGGCTTTCCCTGCCTTTTTAAAATGAGATGAAGGGGCTTGAAGGCTGAACCATCAGTTACACGATGGTGGCTGTAGGCTAGGTCCTCCCATGCCTGGTTACTCCAGAAGGTGCTCTCTGTGACACACCAGGAGTAATCCAGGATCTCCCCTCTGCAAGCTGTAGGGACAATGCTTGTATTTTTCTTTACTGCCTGGCTTTTCCCACCCCTCACCATCAAAGAAACGGAAGGGAAGCAGGGAATAATCCAGGGAGTGGGGTGAGATTTGCCCTCTGCAACCCTGCCCCTTATTTCAGGGCAGTCTGTAGTGACTGGTGGAAGACCCCCTCAGCTGTGTATGGTGGCTGGTCACAGCCCGTGGTGGGTGAAGGTCTGCATTGCCCTGATGGTTGGAGGGAAAGGGTTGCAGAAGAAGGGCATGACAGGCAGAATGAGGGTTGCCTCCTTTAGGACCATCCTGATCAGTCCTCTTTTGTCAAATTCATCCTTGTCTGAACTTCACAGCAGTCACTGGAGTTACAGGTGGTGAGCCACACATTTTGACTCATATCCTGGGAAGTTATAAACTGACTCCCAATACACCTGGCTCCATTTTGGATTGAGAATATAGGACTCTAAAAGCCAATAAACCAAATATTTACTGTGACATGCTCAGACAGAAAAGCTTTGGCTTATCTCATATTTTCTTTTATCCATTGCATTAGGAAATTTGTTTGAAAGCAAGACTTCACAGTGGTCTTTAGCAGTTCCTAGTCCTTTAATTCATCAGAGTACTCACATACACCTGAGGCCATAGCAGAGCTGGGTGCATCCCCAAGGGTCCAGGCTCCCTGCTCAGTGGTCAGCCCCATCTCTCTTCCCTCTACACTGGCTGTCCTTTGGTGAAAGCACCTAAGTCCCAACACAGTGCTGTAAGGCAGGAAGAGACAGCAGAAGCTGGGGGACTTACCATGGTGAGGATGGATTCAGCCACACCCCGTTAGGAGATGGGGGTGGATGTAAAATTTCCTTAGAAAAAAAATATTCTGTGTGTAAATATCCTGCTTAGCCATTAGTCTTCTCTGCCATCTCACCTAGCAAAGGAATTAAAAATGTTTGGAGGCTGAGCACACTTGCTACAAAACCTTAAAAATACCAAAAAAGCATCCCCAGAGCCAGCTCTCGAGCCTGTGACTACCACTAACATCCTCCCAGCTTTGGCGTTGCCGTTGTCATTACCTTCAGTTGAGTCTGGGAGCAGAATCAGGCTCTCTGAGTCTCCCCTCACCAGAGCTCCCTGCTTCAGCAGGGTAGAGGTGCAGAGAGGCCCCAGGTGCATTTTAGGCTCCCACTACTCCTCCCCATCTCTCTGTTTCCCTGCGCACAAGCCCCCCGGCCAAGCTCTCCCGTCACTACCCGTGTGTTCTCCAGCAGCATTAACTTATGCACACACCATTCACCAATTGTTCAGCATTTTTGTCAATGAAGGCACATTTTATGAATTAGAAGAGCACATGCCCCCTTGTGGCTTGACTTCGCTCCCTGCTCCACGCCGCCAGCCCCCTCCGCACCCCGCCGGGGGGACGGGGGGACTCCGGCAGGGGGAGGCTTCGCTCAAACCTGCACATGGGTTAAAAATAGCCCATGGCACCCGAAGAGATGGCCTGGGTGTTTGAAGGATGAGCTGAAAGGACGGCATACACAGAAACAGCCCCCTCACCCCGCCAAAACTCAAAACAACCAAAACCCTCTCCCCCGCCTCTCCCCGCTCCACGAAAAAAAAAAAAAAAAAGACAAAAAGGCAGTAGCTTGAGATGTAGAGGGATATTTCTTTCGACAGGGTTTTAAGAAGGGTTTAGCTAATTGAATCGAATCGAAAAGCAAGGCAGCTGACACATATGCAGAATGCAGTCCCCTGTTTATCCATGGAGCAGGTACAGCACAGCAAATGGCTTCTGCCTGACCTATATGGCTCAGACACTCGCTGAAGAGTGTGAGTGGAGCTGCTTCTTCATAACGTTTTCTCACCCCTTCCAGTCCCTAAAGCAGGATTTTCCGGGGTTGACTATGGTAGCAGTTTAATTACAAGGGCCAGTTTTTACTGAGAACTGAAATGAACCCCATGACCTAATCCACAGATCCAGAGAGAATCCAAGTGCAACACGTTGATTTGGGAAACACAGAATTAAAGACCAGAGAAGAGGAAGCAAGGCTGACAATGCACAACCCACCCACGGACCTCATTTACAATCAGGATCACATCCTGCAGTTGTTTTTGCTGGGAAAACCCAAGACGAGAGAGAACCCAGAACAAACCTCCGAAAGCCAGCATGAGCCCTGGCATCACAGGTTGTGGGATTGCTGTCTCTGGGATTGTGGCTTGGGTTATGAACCAGGAATGCCAGGGATCTGATCCCAGCTATCATATCACTCCTTTTCTAGGCAAGTCTGTAAAATGAGTATTTAGTTCTCCACCTCCTGTGGGCTATGTGGCTGAATTATTGATGGTAGAAGGTGAAAAGCAATAAACAAGAAATCAACCAAATTGCTAGCATGAGGGAAGAACAGGTATTAATATAATTACAAAAAAAATAAAACCATTGTTCCTGCAAATGTGGGAAGGAGTGCTGTCTCATGGTTACTGGAGACAGGGAGAGACAGGACTCCTGAGCTGCAATGCCAGCTTGTTAGGCTTGAACTAAACACTTAGATCAGTTTGGTCATTACTTGCAGTTGCACATTCTTTGGTCATGGATTTCCTTGTTATTTTGGGGGCAGCATCTTGCACTGTGATGCCCATGGGCGGTATTGTGAAGAGACAGGATGCTAGACATACACACACACACACACACACACACACACAGTTAGGCATGTGTATATTTGCAACTGCTTCCAGTGTAACTGTCTGTCTACATCAACAAATATATTCTGGAGTTGATATCTTACCTTTATGTCTGTACACACAAAGACCTCAGTCATGATTAGGGCCTCTAAGAACGGACATAACAAGAGTTTAAAAATACGAACAGTAGTGGGTGTTATGAGTGACCTTTGTTTCCTCTGCCTTAGACAGAAAGCCTTGTTTTTCAGTAAGCCTTACACAGCCTTATATAGCTTGTGGGATTTTTTACTTCATGTGACTGTCAGTTTAAAATACTTGGGTGGAATATTTAACTTGAATGCTTTCCACCTTCTCCTCTTTGCATGAACCAACACAGGTTTCTTCTGAGTGAGCAGAGTGTCTCTAATACAAACAGTGGCAGCAAAACCTGGAATTGCTGTGTATTCTCCTTCACAGGTCTTGGTTCAAAATATTCAGTCTAGCAAAGAAAGCCCCTTGACACACAGGGAAAGCAAGAACCAGTAAACTAGATCACGTCTCTTTCCTCCTCAGAAGTTCAGAGGAAGAAAGCAGCTTGCTAAGATATCTTTCTTGGGGCCAGGGTCCAGATTCTCTGGCTCCCAAAAAGAGAAGGGGAGGCAACACTTGGAGAAAAAATTGTAACCACCACCTGTTCACAGGAACAAATTACCAGGACTGCAACCCAAATTTCTCCAATACGCTTTTCAAAGGTAAAACACACAAGACTCTACCCAGGAGAAGATAAAGATGCTTTTGTCTTCCTGGATTTGGAACTCCTGTTAGAGATGTCTGAAAGGTTAGTCCAGTTAGCAAAAATATCCTAAGGATACAATACAGCCCAAAATATCTTTGGTTCTCCACTCCATGCTACAAAAAGGTAACTCCCCTAAGTTCCCTGTGTCATGTCCACGAAACCCCCATCAGACTGACCTGATGCAATGGGAGCTGGAGATGCTTAAAGCTA
This sequence comes from Acropternis orthonyx, assembly GCA_035583155.1. Lineage (NCBI taxonomy): Eukaryota > Metazoa > Chordata > Aves > Passeriformes > Rhinocryptidae > Acropternis > Acropternis orthonyx. Next base: position 22,328,528 of record JAWWEU010000158.1, on the reverse strand, counting down.
GCCCCAAAGGGCAGTGGAAGCCCTCACTATCACCAGTTGTTTGTTGGGGAGAGGTCTAGTCCTGCTGCTGGCCACTGTCACTCCCAAGCACAGTTCAGAGGGTGCTTGTTCTTGCTCAACACATTTGCTGTGGTGTGGACCAGGGATTTGGTCCCCTCTTTGTCTCACCCGGGATGGCTAAGATGAGAGCCCTTGTCTTCCCATGCTGGGGGAACTCTGGAGAGAAAATCTGCTGCGCCCCCCCCCCCCCCCCCTCCCATGTCTCTGGCACACCTGGTAGTGCCTGAGGGGGTGAAGCTCTTAAGGTCTTTGCATTGATGCAGCCTTAAACAGGGAGTGGGAGGAAGATGGCTGGCGATGGGCTGCAGAACTCTTTGTACTGATGTTATTTCTGCATGATGGAAATTATGAATCCGGGTGGTTCATTCATTTTGGACCCAGCATTGGAAGAGTGGATGGTAAGAAAGTGCTGCATAAACTGGGCAAGGGTACAGGTACAGAGGATAAAACTGTCCTATCAATTACCCTAGTGTAAACCCCAGTGGGGTCGGAGCAGTCATATTGCCAGAGCTACTTCAGCCCACTGACAGCCACAGCTGTATTTTGTATTTTACCTCCCCTCCTTTTCAGCATCTTGTCACAGTGGGGATGTGACTGTCGAAGTCAGGCAGGGCAGGCAGCCTGCCCTGGCTTGGGAATGGAGGTGGGCAGGGGCACCAAGCGCCGGAGCCAGTGGTGGGGAAGTTGGCTGCAGCGAGGGGGCTGCGGCGGGGGGCATTTCCTGCCCCGCTGCCGTCTGAGTACATTTACCTTGGGGATGTCCGGCTTTGTAACGGGGTTCTTTGGAACTTATTTGCCTAGCAGCACGTAGGGCTTATGTGCCTGTGTTTAAAAATAGACTGGAGTTCGGCAGGCCCTCGGTGGCGGGGAGGAGAGCCGAGGCTGAGGCTGCCCCAGCCCGCGCGGTGCCGCAGGGGCGCGGAGGGGAGCGTGCCGCTGATGTAACCGCGTGTGTCCCGGGGAGCGGTGGGATGTGTGCTGGCACCGTGCTGCCTCTCTGTGCGGGGCTCACGTGGAGCCACTCCCGCAAGGTGGTGGTGTGGGGGTGCGTGGGGGCATGAGGAGGCGAGGGGGGGCTGCCGGCGGGGCCAGCCGGGCTCTGCCTCCCCCGAGGGGAGCACGGGGCGGGGTTACGGCTAAATTGCGCTGAATCCCCTTTAAAAAATCTGCAGTTTGGTGCCTTACTGGGTTTTATTTCTCTCTCTTCTTCCTCTCTCGCCCTGGAGTTCTGTAGTAGCCCTGAATTAGCATGTCACGTGTATGGCATGTGGAAATGAATCAGGGGCATGTGAGGAGGAGGAGGACGCCTGTGTCTGTGTTTGCATCCAAGGATCTCCTCTCACTCTGTGTTTGCGTAGGTGTCTAGCTCCCTTCTCCCCCCTCCCATCCCTGCCTGCCTCTCTCTCCCTGCCTCCCTCTCATCCCTCCATCTGGCCAGCCCAGCTTTCCCTGCCAGCTCAAGCAATACCTCAAGCAAAAACTGCAGCTTTTCCCCTGCACCCCATTAGAAAAATAGGGTAGCTTTAGGCTCTGGACACGTACTCAAGGGAGAGCGTGCACACACACGTTCCCAAATGCGAGCTCCCTTTCCTGCTCTCCCCCTTCCCTGGATTTTTGCTCCTTAGTCAGCACCTCAAGTCCTGCAGACTGCACCAAGGGCAAGCTTATTAACGCTAACAACAGAACAGAGCCACAAACCGAGCCCCAGAGCTGTTGCCGTTAGTGGGTAGGTTGCCTTCACCCCCTTTTAGGGAACTGCCACCAGCACATGTCTGCACATAAAGCCAGGCATGAATCAAATCCACCCACGGGCAGGAATGGGAAAATATCCCCAGTGGGGCACGGAAAGCAGGCAGGACCCCGGGGGAGAGGGGCCAGGCACGGTGCGGGATGCAAAGGCTCAGTGAGAGCTGAGGCAGCTGGAGAGGAGGCATTGAGACCCTCTTGGGGGGTTCCCAGGCACGTGTCGTGGTTCTGCCTGTCTGCTCCAGCCAGGGTCAGAGCTTGGAACCCTAAAACAGGGATGATGCCAGGGAAAGGATGGGGAGCACACCCTGCACCCATTCCCCTGTGGCAAGAGCATAAGCTCAGAGTTCCCCAGTCCCAGTTATAACTCTTAACTGGATTAGTTGCCCCCTCTCCAGGGGTCAAACTCCAGTACCGCTCTTTTTTTTTTTTAGATTCTCCCACTGTACTCAGTGAGATGGGATGTTTCTGCACCCCCCCAAACCTACTTCCCAAGAGGCAGGTCTCACTCTGACCAGTTCCCAGGTACTCCCTGATCCCAGGCAAGGGTTGCCCCAAGATGATTTCATTCAAAGCCCCCATCCTAACCAGGAAATAGCTATTTGACATCTCCCTCCTCAAATCTCTCCCAAAACAACTTTTGATGTTTCTAGCTTCTGTTCCCTGCCAAGTGCCTGAGACAGCTCCCCTTGCCCCCTGCTCCTCTCCACCTTGCATGTCATGGTCCCCACTTTGCATACCTCCTTTTCTCCTCTCCCTGCCCCTCCTTGCCTCCCAGGCTTTTTCCTGCCCTCCACTCCTTGCCCGGGGCCCTGTGCCTTGCCCTGCCCCATGGTCTGCCCCATGGTCTGCCCCATCCTATCCCCCCCCGGGGGCAGCTGCTGCTGCTGCTGCTGCTGCTGGCAAGGTGCAGCCTAGTGTGGCGAGAGGCTATAAATAGCTCCATAAGCTCCACTCTCATTGACACCGTTTGGACAGAGGATGGAAAAATAAACAAAGGAAACTCCAGGGTCTAAGCAGCAGCTACATTCCTCATGCTAAATAATGACAGATTTTCCTCCAAGGTTTGTGGGTAATATACAGATTGGTACTGGGAGGTGGCGGGGGGAGCAGGAATCAAAACAAATTATACACACCCAGTTCATGTCAATATTTTGGTCCCTCTCATTCTGCCCTGTAGTAGTTAAGCACACGAAGATTGCCTATATTTAGAAAAGGGTATATTTTTAAATACTCTGAGATGGAGATTGTTTCCATTAATAATGATGGAGCACATTGGAGGAGGCAGACCTGGTGAGGAACTGTCGAATGTTGCTTTAGTGACATATAGAGGCCTGAGAGATAAAGGACAGGGCAGGAGCAGAACAAATATTTTGAAATCAAGCAGTGATTACCCTGAAGTTTGCAGTTGTGTTGCTATTTTTACACAGGGGGCTGTTTGCACCGGGAGATTATTCACAGTTCCCTGGTTCAGAGATTCAGGCAGTGGGAGAAGAATTATATTATCAAGGTGTGTGTTTTTTTTTGTTTTGTTTTTGTTTTTGTTTTTTTTTTTTTTTAATTGAGGACAGAACATACACTGCAGCACAAAGGTTCAGCTCAGAATGGCTGAAAGAAGGGATGGACACAAAAAAAGTAGCATTTATTGCCCAATTCTGGGATGCTAACTCAGCCTGGCTTGGGAAGGGCAGTGCCTGCATTTTAACAAAATCCTTTTTCTTTTCCCCCCTTCATCCTGTCATTCCCAAAATAGCCTCTCCCAATCTCAGTATTCCTACAGGGATATTAATAGTGTATTTTCATTTACATTATGGGAGGAGGTAAACAACCAAATAAGATCTACACCATAACATGCAAGGAGCTAGACATGCTGGGTATTAAGAGACTGCCCAAGGAACTTAATATGTGAAAAGAGAAAGAGGAGAAAAAGAAAATAATAAATACAAAAGGAAAAAAACCCTTTGCACTTACTTTATAGCTGGGTAAATGAAAGTTGAGTGACTCACCCAAGGCTATAGAGGTAGTCTGTGGCATTTCTGGGACACAAAGCCAGTTTTTCCATCTTAGGGCAACACCCTTCATATAATCAAGCAGATGCTTCTTCTTCTTTTTCTTTTTTTTTTTTTTTAAAAATCCTAGATGTTTCTGTTTGGCTATTTCACAGGCAGGATGGTTTACAGAAGCGGAAATCCCAGTAATTTTCCTATTACTCTCTCATGGAGGGACACATACTAGTCAGAGCTGCATGTCCAGCGTGGTGGGGTCAGCCCCAGCAGCCTTCCAGGCTGATGTGCTCAGTCTGGCTGTGGCTCCAGCAGGCTGGTGAGTGCACACACAGGGCCTGGGGTGGCAGATGCCTCCAGTCAAACTGGTCCCACCCAGCCCTGGTGCTGGTAGGGCTACCCAGTGGGGTGTCCGTGCTCCTGTGCTCTGCTGAGCTAAGTCAGCTCTAGCCCAAAGTGCTCTCAGCTGTTCAGACACCTGGTGTGGGCAGCTTTAGCTCTTCCCCCAGAGGGCTATTCTGGTGACATTGGGGAAATCCACTCCTGAAGGGCCATGACCTGTCTCCCATCCCCACCTCCTGGCCAGGGCTCAGCCCCTCTCCCTAGCCATGCCAAGCAGGGAAGGTCATCTTCTTCTGTGGTCTCCTAGGAGGGAGCTGGCCTTCACCAGCTATTGCAGTTACCTAGTTATCAGATCTGCCCATGCAAATACACCCCAGTCTCCTGGAAAAACCCATTCAGGCACCAAGTTTTCCCTGAACTTGTGTACAGAGAGAACAGACATGGCCTGACAGATAGGAAATACTGGGAGCAGTTCTTCCTTGGCTTTCTCTTGTTTCTCTCATGGCCTGACCTGGGTAAGTCATGCTACCTTATCCAGCAGCATAGAGCAGGAGTAGTTGGGGTAGTCACAAGGTGAGGTTAATCAATGACTTGTAAATGCTTCTGAACTCTCAGAGTAAATGTAAGTTAGGTGATTGAAGATGCTGTAAAGTTTGGGAATGTGGGAGAGCTCCCAACTACAGTCTTTTTTAACCTACCCTACATACACACATGCCACACCGCTGGGAAAGGACAAAGCTCTTCTTTTTGCCCAACTGGCCTTCAACAATGTCAGGGTGAAACTCAAGCTGTCAGCTCACTTATGAGGACTGTGGTGTTTTTTTGGTTTTGTTATTTTTTATCTTGGAGTGTTCAGCCCACATATTTGAGCTTTTCCCTCACAACTTTCTTACAGATATAGTGAGAGGCAAAAAACTGAGCTGCCTTCTTTCTCCAGAGGGAGAGAGATGGATAGAGGTGTGCATTTCAGACTAAGCCTACTACACTTTCTGAAAAAATTTCCCTTTAAATATATGTGTGGAGTTCAAATCTATCTTCAGCTAAACCTTTGAATGAAAAATAAGTCGACAGCCTCATTCTGCTCATCTGATGCACAGGCAGCACACCTCACACGGATGAGCTAGGGATTTGGGGGAGAAGCGGCGGAGGGATTCCCATTAAGGAAACCCTGCTCACTGTCTGCTTGGGTAAGATGCGGGGGAGAGCTCCTCTCCTTCCCAGTGATATGAACATGAGATCAGTTGTCTCATGGTTGCATAATGCCCTCACTCATTTGAGGATTCGTGTGTTACTCCTATTTAGAACCACTAAGAAAAGACCCCATCTTTTGGGGATTAGGGCTGAGAAGTGCAGCTGACCCATGTGATTGAGCTTGTGCTCCCAACCATCCATCTGGCACCTCATGGAAACTCTTCTCTCTTCCAGGTTTCCTCTCCAAGTGAAATGGCTGCTTCACCTGAGGCTGGAGGTGGGAGTGAGTTAGCAAGTGTGCTGTGTGAGCCCCCCTGGGAACTGGGACAGCAACATGGGAACTGAGTGGATTTGACCTTTAAGCATTACATGGCTGCAATGTCAGCAAGCTGGTAAAGAGTGATGTAGCATGGAAGACCAGCTATTTCTGGAAAACTAGTCTTGCCGGTGCGACCTCCCTTTAGTCTGCTCCTTGTCAACAGAGGGTGAGATGAGATGGGCCCTGGTTTTAAACTATGGAAAGTTACCAACCTATGCAGTTGTACTATATATGTATCTACACAATCAGAGTTTGTGAAGTACACTAATTTACTACAAGCTCTCTTCCCAAACAAAAATGGGCCCTTGCCTCCTCTTTATGTTTTGGTTGTGATGGTTCATCAAGCTAATAATGGTGCAGACTGCTCTAAGGGAATTGTCACAGTGTGGCAGAGCTGGAGGGCACATGTATTTCTTTATCTCACCTATCCATCTAGCTGGAGCAGAGTCAACCATAACCAATGTCATTCCAGACAAATGCCAGTTCAACCTTTTCAAAGGCTTTGCCAATATGCATTACACCACAATGTCCTTTTCAACAGAGGACCTATTTGTGCTGCAGAGAGCACGTGCAATGGTTCAGCACTGGCCGCACTGGTGTCCCCAAATGGAGAACCTGGTTGGGCCTGGCCAAGGTCCATGGTTACACTACATAAAGTGAACTTTCATGCACTGGACTGTTAATCCTGGCAGGCAGCAACCAGCTTCCATGTTAGCCCAGAAACATTAAAGCAAGTGTAGGTTGAACCTGCACTGCAGAACTGCTAGTGTTGTGAGCAATATAACTATGACAGGAAGAGACACAGGTACCTACTATTACTTCTTTTGAAAACTCTCTTGGAATCATGAGAATGAAATGGGGGTGTGAGGGTGCTGAAAAGACATACAGCTATGGAAGACAGCTCCAAGGAAGACTTGCAATAGAGGATTGAGGTATAGGATGACTCTTAGCCTAGCACCAGAACTAAGATTTCTATTGGCCTTGATGACAGTAAGCCTCTAGCTGACAACGCAGGCTGCTGTTACGCTCTAATATAGCTATAGGGACAGTGGCACCATGCCAGCTGGGTGTTTTATTCATACTTTGCTACTCTTATAAAGATTGGCTCAAGTGACTCATATGTCACTAACCACATACCACACATCTAAAGTCATTGTCATGGATTTGATTTCTGGGGGTTAGGTTGTTGTTGTTTTCTTTCTTCCCTTTTTTTATTCTTTTTTTTTTTTAATATTAATTCCTTTCCCTCTACTCCCCTCAATTTAATTATGGCTGTGTAATCTGGAGATCTGTAAGGCTCTAGAATGAGGTCTCTGACTATCAAGTTTCCATATTCACAATTAGCAAATGGAGACAAGAAGAGCAGCACTGGAATAAAAGGTTTTAACTTAAGATCCTTAAGAGGATCTGTGATCCTGTTGTCTCATCACTAACAGGAGGGACATGGATGAGTAAGGCTTTAGATTTCAAGTGCAAGTTTCAGGACACTTAAACCAGTAAGAAAATCAGACTTTGATGGACTCTGTAGAGGTAGATAAATGGTAAGGAATTAGGAGCATTTTAAGCTGCATGAGAAACACTGAACAACACCGATGTCTGCTTGACCTTAACTAAGAAGTTCTCATTTCCTGTCAAATGTCACTGAACACTGACCTTTGAGCAACACAAGCCTGAAATTACTGAAATTAATTTTTTCACATTCTGATTATCAGCAGATGCTTTCTCTCTCTTTTTCCTCCATGTCATGCCATAATGCCATCACAGACATCTATCTTAACCTTTGCACTTGCTTCTAGACAGTTCCTCACAGAGGGCAAGGGCCTTAGGCACAGTCAAGGGGAAGACAAGAGGCTCAGAAAAGTACAGGATGTCACCTATGGCGCTTCCCCTAGCACTTCTACACTGCACTGATGTGTGGAGAGTGCAAGCACATTAAATACAGGGCATAATGACTAGCAACATCATCCAGAAACTTGCTGGCATGCTTTTGAGTTTGATATCAGTCCACCATACTCTCCATGCCATGTGTGAAATATGTCTCATACCACACTACTGCAATGCTAGCTAAGGCATGTTCAACATAGTGTTAGCTCATTTTAGCACAAACTCAAAGTGTGGATTCAGAATGGTACCATCCCAGAATTAAGGAAAGTAGATGTGGTGTTTTGGGAAAAGATTTCAATTAAGTGATTGGATACAGCTCATGAACATTTTCCATTTCTAGAACAGATGTGCAGATGTGAGGAATTCCCTACCAAAACTCTCTTCTTACCAAGAAGCCATTTCCCCCCTTCTTCTGAGCAAGAATTATTTTTTTTTTCATAATTTTCTCAAAGGGCAGTAGAGTGAAAGCTAGTAAATATTTTACACTTGGCTTTCTCAAGAAAAACACCATACATGTTAGGACATACATGTCTCCAAGGATTTTGCCTCTCTCACAGGATTTTCACTGCCGTCTCAGATGCTGTGGAGCATCTTGCTCATGTCCTGTGCTGTACCACAGCAACAGGTTGTCAGGGAAAGAGAGATCTGATGTCCGCACATCTCCCCTGCAGATAAACCAGTCAGGCCCCCCAGGATGCTAATTTTGTCCAGTCAAACCTGAAAGTAAAAAATGAGAGGACTCAAAATTTGCTGCCTATGGTGAGAAGGACAAGCACATTTAGGTGATGCTATGCTTTAATTATCATGGCAGTGAAAAAATTCTTCTACACTGTTCTGAACTGTTCTTGCTGCAGCCACAACTGAGACCTTCTGTGAGCTGTATCCCTGCACAGGTGGTCTCATGGCAAGACTTTGAATTGCCCAGAGATGCTGGGGAAAAAAATTGGAATAAGAGCATGTGGTATATTGGGAAAAACATCAGACTTCCTCACAGTGCTTAAACATGGGACAGATGCAGTACCAAAGCAAGTAATTTCTGTGTAATTCCCTCCTCAGCGATGATGCTCCATTATAGAAATGAAGGATAATGCAGATAGCCAAAAGCATGAATCTCCTAGTCCAGTTTTCTAAATGGCAGTCTCCTAAAAAGGCAGGCGAGGGTCTGGAGGCTTGCAGCCTACATGTCCCTCCATCCTAATGTGGTACCAAAGATGACAAGAAGATGGAGGATGCTGTTGCACATTTGATACTGCAGTGGTTTGGCACTGCAGGCTTGGGCAAAGGAGGAAACCTCACTTGAAGGTTAAAGTCAAAACTGAGAATCCCACCTCCTAATTTCTGTTCCAGGAATTGTCTGTTAGGTGGGTTTAGAGAAGTCTCCCCTGTGGTTCACTGTCCCTCTTTTTATAAGGGGGTTAGTCACATCAGCTGTCTCCTAGGTGGGTGTACCTGAGACTGAGTGAAGCAGTGACTGCCAAGGACTTTAGGAACCTTAGTTAAGGGGTGAGGGTAGCAAAATATTAACTGTTTAGTAGTAGACATGCAACAGATTCCCTTCTGCATGTTTACTACAGGAAAGCAAAGGGAAAAATGACTCCGAGAGCTTCTCCTTGTTATTTTCCTTTAGACTTCTGCTGCCTGTTTCTTGTTTCTGCTTCACAAGGGAAATTTCTTTGGATCTGTCATACAGGCAGAAAACTCCTGGACCGGGAGTGTGGGTTTTTTTGTTTGTTTGGGTTTTTTTCTTTTTTTTCTTTTTTTTTCGGTGGAGACAACTGCAGATAGGTACTAAGCCTATCTCCCTATCTGGCTAGATTAAATACATTTATAGCACACAAAATGGGCTGCACAGTAGAAACTAGAAGGCTGGCTTTGTTGGGCAGGAGAGAGTTAATCCCTATGGGGTGCTCATGTACGTCAGAGCAGGTTCCTGTCTGTGCAGTGCTCAGCTAGGATTGAGAGCTTTTGTTCCTTGTTGTTTTTCATGATTTCTTTGCATTTAATAGTGTTTGGATTTTTTTTTTTAACACATTTTAAAGAGCATTTCAAGCTGGCAAATCGGGGTGCAGTCTGACAACCCTGTAGACTGCAGGCCCCTAAGATATTAAAGAACATCATAAACATAGGCAGGACAAGTCCCCATCATGGCCATGGCTCGTGTACTTCAGCCTTTAGTGCCTGTGCCACACCCTGCAGGGGCAAGCTCCCAGGTCATCTCTCATCGCCTTTCAGGAGTCTGAGCAGGGACTAATAAATGGTGGTGGGACTAGGGGTGGGGATGCTTGCACCCCTGCCCCAGTTCTGCCCCTCTAGGTTTCCAAACAGGCAGCTATTACCTGTCTCAGCGGGACTGGTGACCATCAGGTGAGAAGTCCCGATGTTTCGCTCCCAGGTTCTGAGTCAAGCTCAGCTCTAAGCATGACTCTCCTGTTTGATTTTTGATTGAATTTAAAACAGTTTGGAAGAAAGTGGTGTCATTGTTCTCTGAGCATGAATCCAGCCCGAAAGGTTTGAAACTGACAGAGCCTGAGGTGGTTTCTGTTCTGAATTACAGACATTTCAGGACAGATGCAGTGCTGGATAACAATGTCTCTGCCTCCTCCAGAGGCAGAGAAGGTGAGCACGGAACTCCCTGCCAATGGGCTGTCCCCTGGGCTCTGGGGAGAGAGGCTGCTGTGAGAAGCTGGAGGGCACGCAGAGGTGAGAGACTGAGCTGGTAAAGGAGCTGGGCACGGTCAGCTTGAAAACAATGATCGTGAAGTTCGTGAAATATATAAAGATTAGCCCAGCTGTGACTAAAGTTTTGGCCAAAACAACAACCCACAGTGTAAGGCGAGGGAATCACACACCGCAGCCCAAAGGGCGGATCGGCGTGAGGCTGCACAAAGGAGCGTTCCGTAGGCTGGTGGGATGGCCCGGAGAAACCTCCCGACAGGAAAACCCTCCCCTTGCAGAATCTAGAGCTGAAGTGGGTAAACGCCTCAGAAATGCAGTAATGGGCACCACCTGCCCGGGAGGGCATCGCCGGTAACACCGCACCGCCTCCGTGTTCCCACGCCCGGCACTCGCATCCCTCGGGCTTCAGACGCTGTGGGCGGGAGGGAAGGCTCCCCCTCAGCCCCCGGGGCGCTGCGGTGCCCGCGGGGGAGCCGGGACGCCCCCGGGCCGGGGAGGCGGGGTCGAGGCGGGGGTTTCCCCGCAGCCTGAGCCGTGCCCGGCGCCGGGCGGTTCCGGGGGGGCTGCCGGGCCAAGCGCGGGCGGCCCCGCGCAGAGGGGCGCCCAGAGCCACCCCCGCAAAGCCAGGCGCTCCTGCAGCGCTGCCACAGGGGCTCACGTCGCCAAAAAAGGCACAGCTCACCAGCTACTCCCCACACCGACCCGGTAGGGCAAAGGCGAACCCGGGCCGAGGCCACACCTCGGGCACGGAGGGGAGCGGGGGCGGTGTCGCGCTCCGAGGCGAGGGCAGCGCCCTGTCGGTGCGGTGTGGGCCGGGGGGGCCGCAGGGAGGGGCATCGCCGGGCTCGGGGCCGCGCTCTGGGCGGGGGCAGAGCGCGGTGGGGGCGTCCCGACGGGAGCGCCGGTCCCGCCGCGGCTGCGGGCGCCGCCCCGCCCCGCCCGGCACGGACCGGCCCGGCCCGGCCGCCGCAAGCCGGGCTGCGGCTGCCACCTGCCGGCCGAGCGAGGGACGGCGCCTCCCGCCGTCCCAGCCCCTGCCCGGGGGCTCCCCCGCGCCCCCCCCCCCGGCCCCCGGGGTCCCCCCCTCCCCGCCGGGGCCGCCGAGC
>JAWWEU010000158.1:22243491-22317101 GCA_035583155.1 Acropternis orthonyx | reverse complement strand
GGGTTCCCCCTCGCCCCCAGCCCCTGCCCCGGGGTTCCCCCCGTCCCCGCCGGGGCCGCCGAGCTGCGGCGGGAGCAGTTTTTGTCTCTGGCGGCTCCAACCCCTCCCCGGACGGGGACAGACCGGACCATCTGTGGCACGGACACCCCCTTCCCCATCCATCGTGAGAGGCCCCAGGGTATGAGTTCCCACGGAACTGGGGATACTGGGCAATCAGCGTTAAACAGCGTTAGCCCCGCCGCGCTATCCAGTATCCAGCGCCAGCACACACCCCACTGGCAGAGCCTGGCCGGGGAAGGAATACAGGGTACAGACAGAGGGCTGCCATGAATCAGCAATGAGTGGCTCAATATGGGGCCACCAGGGAGATCAGGAAAATGATTTTTGGGGGTACCTGAGAGGTTCCAGCACTACTAGGGAGTCACAGGGCCAAAACTGGCACACAGAGAGAGGCAGAACAAAAACTGGGAGCTGGGAAAGTGATTCTGTCAGTGGAGACCAAGACCGTGGTGGCAGAGTAGGGAGACAGGTAGCGTGGCTACTGTTCAGCAAACCTGGTGTGCCCAGACTGGCAAAGAGCTGCGAGATCCTCACATCGCACCGATTCCCCCAGGGACGGTGCTGGGACAATCTGGGCCATGGGATAGGAGAGGTGTACTGGAATTCTTACCTGCTTCTAGTAGGACAGAGCATCCATCCAAGTCCAAATACATCAAGAGAGGAGGCAATACTAATTTTGTCCTTGGCTACTTCTCGTCTTTACTTCAGCTGCCCATTCATTGACTTAGAGGTACAGGGAATAAGGCGCGACAGTGTTGGAGTGCTTTAGTATCAGTAATGACGCTTTTCCTGGCATGGAGGAAGGCAGAAGCACGGTAAAAGTGAGGGAGGTGGTGGGGATTGCCCTACAAGCCACTGCACACACCACTACCTGCTCCTCAGCCCCTCCAGCTACTAGGTGGGTGACAGAAGCACAGCTGGAGGGGGCTGCAAAAGGGAGCAGGCAGTGAGGCTGGCTCTCAGCCCCCAGGTGCTCTTCCCTCTTCTTCCTCCCACTCCTCCCACTTTCCTCCAGCTGCTGGTGCTGCTCTTTCCTCCCACACAGCAGCTCTAAGAGGCTGGAGGAGGCTGTAAGAAACAGGGGAAGCACTTAGAGGCTGACAGATGCCACTGCCTGGTTTCTTTCCAGGGCCCCATCTTCCTTCGACCTTCACTGTCTCCTCTATTTGCTCAGAGTTGGCAGTAGTTTGCAGAGGTGTCTGAGCTGCATGATGTGAAAAAAGTGGGGTGCAGAAAAATGTGGGTGCCTGGGAGCTAAAGCTGGTCTGCAGCCCTGGGAAGAAGTCACTTTGTTCCAAGTCAGGGAGGATTGATTATTAAAAAAAAAAAGAAGAAAAAAGAAGTAAAGCTCATTGGCTGTCCCCCCAAAACCAAGCTGTGCCAACCAGGATCCATTTTGCTGGAGATCTTGTAAGTAGTGTGCAAGCAAGGCTCTGAGAGTGTAATCAGGGGTTACTGGTGACACTTTGAAGTGAAAGATCACCATGATGACTTAATTTCCATTTTACCTGCAGTGACCTTGTTGTTGATTCTACAAATACCAACTTTTAAACTAATATTGTGAATTCATCTACACTTCTCATTTCCCTCTCAAACTTCCTAAAGCCACACTGACAATTTTAGAAAGTCTTGTTCTACTTCTTCACTGACTTGAAGGGTTGTGTCTTGCAAATCACAGTAACCAGATACGCTAGGACATGCTATCCAGACTGAAGTAACTACAACTGCCACACAGTCAGATGAATAGTTAAAAAAAAACCCCAAAACAACTCATGGCTATGTCAATAAAAGAAAAGATGGAAAGAAAATAAAAGCCCTATGCCTGAATTCAGATAGGTAATGGAATGGGCAGGCTCTATTTTGTCTCATGCTGAGGAAGCTTGAAATTACAGGCAGATAGAAGGGGTTTGTTTTGGCTTCCCTTCTGAATAGTTTCTAAGAGAACTCCCACCCAGGTTTTTTTTTTCCCCCTATTTTTTGTCTCTTGCAAATTCTCCAACTGAAGAAAGCGAGCCTTGCCTACACTAAAATACACCAGATTGTTTGTTCTTCTGGTCAAAATGTCTTTGAAACATTTTAGGAGAAAGTGGTTCATAAGAAACACTCTCAGCTTCTTAAGGCAGAAAACACCCTGTTTGTGAAAAGGGACACAGAGCTCTTTGTCAGGAGACCAGCAGCAGTGCTGGACTGATCTGATCTGCTCCTGAGGAAATGCTATCACTCAGGTTGCAGCCACTCAATTTTTTAAGAGCTTTTAGTGATGTTCCTGCTAAGTTTGGCTATTGTATACAGGTGCATAGAAATTTAAAGGAAGGCCCATGTAAACCTACAGTGACAAGGATAAGAACCTTTGTAGAGCTCTTGCAACCTGATGTGCTGACTAAGCTGCTCCAAATAATTAAAATTGCCCTATGATAACAGTCAGGAATTAAGTAGGGTTTGCAAGATCATTCAATTCACCTCTCTCAGATCACTGAAAAAGACTGTAAAGCACTAACGTAAACAACAGATACTGCACAAATTGAAAAGATTTTAGACACAGTCTTCATTATGGCAGTCTAATAGTTAATAGAATTGGCTCAGTGAATGACGTAGCGCACATAATGTAATTTTTGTTGTGCAAATGTGTGCATCCACCCATTCTTGGGGACATACACACATGCCATCATGCCACCCACTTGCACAGAAAACTCTCCCTCCTGTGACCCCACTGGCAGACATATCCCTGTGCCGCACAAGACACAGAACTCACTGTCTGCAGGTCCTTCAGAAAGAAGGCAAGAGTGACTGGGCCAGAAGATTCATCTCATGTGTGAAGTATAGATTGGCCACCCTGGTGTTAACACCTGTTACCTGAACGACATCCTGACCTTTCTTTTCCAGCAGCAATTGCAACATAGGTGGAGAAGGCAGAAAAAAGCAGAATAAAGATGCTGTAGCCTCCTTATAAAAAACATACAATTGCTTTTAAGTAAGTCTTCTACCCTCCCAAACAAGTCAGTAGGCTAAAAGCCAAACCAAGTCTGGTCAGGCCTCAGTTTAGTCAAGAAGGCATGTCTTAGGTAAGCATGTCACAGAAAAGGTGAGGGAGAAAAATTGTGCATGATCTTTTATACTACAAGAAGTAGCAGGTTGAAAACGAAGAGATATTTCTTCATTGGAAACTGAACTCTGGATCTCTCAGCCATAGGTGACCGTGGATGCTAAAATATCTGCAATTCAGACAATGGACTAACGAAGCTCTTATTACAGTGTTACACTACCATGTTCAAAGGGAGGGATGTCAGTGCACCCAGGAGTGGGTGTGGTAGGGCAGAGCAGAGGGCTCTCAGGCACATTGCCCCTGCTTCAGGATCTCGCTCAGCACTCAGAGCTGGGAGGATGCTGTGGGAGCTTCCCTTCCACCTGTGCTGGCCAGGGAGGCTGAGGAGCTCTCATCCTCCAAACACTAGAGGGACATAATGAACATGCAGAGCACTACATGTCAATGGCAGGTGGCCCACTGTCTGCAGTGGTTTTGCAGCATCGACTCATGGCTTCTCAGACGTCCTTCTTCTCTGCTCCTGTCCCCAAGATAACCAGAAGAAACCATCCACTCAGGCTACCAGTTTGTCCTTTTACTTTGTCTGATCCTGCCATCAGAAACAGTCTTTGATGCTACAAAAGCAGGAACTTTGGCTTCCTTGCTTCTCCCTGGAGCCTTCTCTCCCTCCTTCAAGAGTCTCACCACTAAAGCCTGAAATAAAAATACCTGTTTTAGGACAATCCCCCTAGATTATAAACACTAGAAAGCTAACTCATGCTCATCTGTATTCAAAAATGTTCCTTCTGTGGCATTGTCGTTGCATCTCCTCCGGGGCTACTGAACTCAGATACTATTATTTTTGCTCTGGAACCCAGAAGTAGTTCATTAGGTTTAAAAGGTTAAAAAACCCCATCTACTTGCAAAAGTTCAAAGGGCTGCCTTTTTAAGCAGTCAGCCATATCAAAACACTGTTCCTAATCAATCCTGAGCGTCTCAATATTTAAAAATGAAAAAAGCCTAAAGTACAAAAACCCCCTCTCTTCGTTCAGACTGTCATTTTCTTAATGTTCTATGTATGAAACATAGGTTGCATCACTCTTATGCAGATTTCCTAAAAATAGTAGTAAAACCAAGTTGCCTTCAAGTTCACTACCTTTTCTGGCACTCATTTGCAGAACTTTCTGTTGGCTCTCACAGATGACCAACCATCAGACCTCAGCAAGACCACCACAAACTGATAGGAAAACTTCATAAGCCTCAGTGTTCAGACTCAAATATCTTTGTTTGAATCAGTACTGGCACACTTCAGTACCTTCAGAAAATTAAGAGAAAAAATACGCCAACAAAACTAATCTCACAAGTGACAAAGCTTATTTGTGTGAGACATTTCTTTTAAGAGAGTCTCACTGACCCAAACATGGCCAGTTGGTCCTCTAAGAAATCAAGGCAACCTGCAGCACTCCAGTAGGACACATTTAAGTGATGCTTGAGATGGGACGACCCCCCTGAACCTGTCACAGAACATGCAGTAGCTCTGGAGAAGAGGAGGAGCTTGTGTTTTCTGAATGCTAAGGCAAGTTCTTCTAAAGCGTTTTCACTCTTTCAGTGCTGATTCAGAGACTATTAAACTCTTCCTATTCCTTGCTTCATAGGTTTCCACACTTGTTTTTGTGTTGCTACTATTTGTATTCTCTGGCATTGCAACTGTTTCTCTTACAAATTCATAAACAGTAATAATTCCAGCTCCAAAAAACCCCATATGTTCTAAAAAGACATCAGACAACGTGTGGGAGGAAGAGAGGTACAGCAAGGAGGGGAAATGCCTTGCCTGAAGTCATACAAGAGGACAGCAACAAGGGTAGGAACATTACTATTCATGAAGCAGGTCTAAATCCAGGAGATCCTAAATTGCTAGCCAGAAAAGTTCATGGCAGATACTGCAAATTGGAGGAAGCAAAAGCATCACAATACTGCAACAGATCAAATTAGCATATTTGGCTATGTCATACAATTCTTAGAGGTTAGGGGGCTTGTTGTTTGCTTATAGTCTTTTTCCTGTAAGGGGGAAGGAAGGAGGGTTATAGAGTAAGGAAAGATGGTTGTAAGCTGCATCAGAAACCTCTTCTGATTATCATTTTCCATCTGTTATGAAAATTTACCACCATAGGTGATCCAAGGCGTCCAGAGGTGATCTGTTTCCATTGCATTGTAAAACCTCTTGCTTGAATGTGATCCTTTGGTCAACCCTGGATGCCAACAGAGTGTTTCGGGGTTTCCTTTTTTTGGTGTAGCATCAGTGCAGTCCTGACCAGTACAACTATGACATCAAAAGTAAATCAAAATGAACCACTCCATAGATAGAAGTGTCTGATTCTTTTCCTGTAGCATTTGCCCTCAAAAGCCTCTGGATGGCAGGAGTTTTAGAGGCTACCTGGGAGGATGCTGAGGATTTTGAGGATGTTATCTGTGAACAAATGGAGACTTTTTTCCACATCTGTACCTAATTTCTGGGTATGCTCTGAAAACAACTGAGAAAAACCCCTTTTTTGGGGGGTGGAGAGAGGATTTTGCCATTTACCTATGGTTATGTCATCCCTCAATTAGAATACTTCAATGATATGTTTAGCAGAGCCACTCAGTGTGAAATGAGTTACCAAACCTCATTATTAGAAATCATATTGAAGTTCAGTTTGTCAAAGGTATCTCAACAGTCAATGTAAAGGAACAGGCAGTTCGAACAGGCAATTTGTCACGCTCTACAACAGGGAGGGTAGATCACCCTCTCAAGATAATAATCTTTCCCATTTATCGAAGACAGAGCCTAGACAACTATCTCAGCTTATTTTAAAATAGCTTAAATGGAAGGAGATGAATGTAGTCCTTAAATATCCAGCTCATCCCACAGAGAATCACACCTTTGCTCCATAAAATTCACTGCCCTCCATTTCAGCATGCTGCCCAACTTGTTTGCTCTTTGTAAGATCAGTATAATTAGTTCTAATTGACTAACATTTGAATACAGTGAAACCACTCAAACCCACCACTCTTGGCATTTATATTGGAGGGTTGAATGCATGGAGATGAGAGTGTTCCATTAGCCTTCTCCAAGGGCAGAAGTCAGCATTCCCCAATGGGTGAAATCCTTACAGCATTAGGTCAAGTTCACACTCTCAAGTAGATCTTTTTGCTTCCCTGCTTCAGTCTGATGTAGTGGTTATGCAGTGCACATCTAAGAATTACCTAAAATCGCAGGGAATACAGTTAAGAGGGAAGCATAGGCTATTTTAAAATTGATTGTACAGCAGAAAGAGCAAACAGCAGACAAGTAGCAATGGAACACCTGTACATACAAATTTTTTGGGACTAAGGCAGTACACATTAAAGTACTTAACCAAGGTTCAGAAAAAAATACCTCAAGTCAGACAACTGCAGTTTTCAAGAACCATTTATAAGATGCAAATTCTTTGGAAATGCAATATCCTGCTATCTCCCTGATAGCAATTTATAGTATGGCCACACAGACAAAACTTATTCTTCCTATATTTTGTATGATGTCTGTATATAGTACATCTTGCTGCCATTTCTTAATAAAAAAACCCAAAACACTGGAGTAAGCAAGATGTAAGCTGACATGAGTATTAACAGCCAATTTTAAGTGTCCACCAGTGTTTCTATGAGCAGAACCCTTGGTGATCCAGGAAAGGTCTATTTTTATTCCATCTCTTGTCAAAGTCATGGATGACCACCTGTGCTCCGCATATTGCTGCCTTAGAGGGCTCTGAAGGACCAGCCTTACTCTTCACTTAAATGCTGGCATCATCCCCCATCATCAGTGAGACAGATGCAGTAAAGAGTTCAGCACATGGCAAACACTTGATTTGACCATGTGATACATTAGGAAACCAAACTGTAAGGTACATCCTCTGTACCAAGGGAAGTTTTTGCATACTACTTTCTAAAATTAGCACACGAAGTATTTACCAAATATATTTAAGTTACTCCCAAGTATTTATCAACCACTATGGAAGTAAAGCAGACCAGTTAGCAAAACAAAAGCAGCCTCTCTGCACATCACTGTAGTTCAAAAGCCTTTGCTCTTTTATTCTAGTTGAAATGGAAATTCTTTCCATTTACTTGCACCTGTCTGTTTTCCCCTCTCACAGCATTATGTGAGAAATCTCTTAATTCATTATTCCAGTCCATGATCCTAGTGGTGGTGTATCAGACCTTCCACAAAGTGATCTTCCTCTTGGAGCTGACAGATACAGCGATGCCTGTCTCCAGCCAACACTGAACCTTCCAGTAGCCTTGGGACGAGAATAAAATTCAACATGCTGTTGACTTTGTTGACAAAAATGTAACACATTCACCCATTTTTAATAAAAATCTACCCAACAATAGCACTTGCTCTGCTCATACTTCTGTCAGGCTTTCTAGATAAATGAAAATTACTTGCAATAAAACAGAGTTAAAATTTGCATCAGAACTGCTCATCTTCAGTCATATACAAAAATGCTCGGGAATCCTTTTATGAAGTAATAAGTTACAATATCATAAAAAACTAGGTTGGTGGTGTAAGTTCCCACCACTGCCATACTTGCTCTTAATTTGCATTAACGAGAGAGGAAAAATACTGGGGGGTCGGGAAGAGTAAGTTCATAAGCATTGTTAGTTCTTTAAAAAAGAATCACTAGGAGGCACATTTAACAGTAAAAGCTTAAGGGTAGGTTATGTGACAGCTGACTTAGTTAACTTTCCCTTATTTTGCCCTGCCACAGAGTCAGACACAGAGGTGCAGAGAACTTTCCAAGGCGCCCATGAAATCATTGCCTAATCAGGAGCGTTAAAGGTTTTCTTTGCCTCTCAGATCCATCTGCTGCCAAGGAAAGGCTGTAGCTCCTCTAGACCAGCCCAGACTCTTGCAAATGACACATGACACACACATTAGAGGAGAAATTGCAAGTTGTTCATAAACAATTTATTTTATTTCAAATATGTGCCCTTTTGATTCATCGATGATGTCTGGAGAATTATGTCCTCCACCAACCAAAGACAGAACTGATTTGGAAATCTTCCACCTGACTTATTTGCTGTTGATACCTTGACACAGTCTCCCTCCTCCTCCTCGGCAGCTGAAAGTATGGCTCAGAGTGAGCATAAACTTGCACCTTATTCCAAAATGGCTAGAAATACAGTGAACAAAGAATTAGTAAATCAACCACTCAGGGAGGCAGAGGGCCATGAATATACAGACAAATGCAAAACATCTTATTGGGATTTTTACCAATTTTTCTTTTCTGCAAGATTAAAAACTACTTTGACTTTAGGGTCACGCTGTTTCCTCCTCCTCCTCCCCCAAAAGAAACAAACAATTCCAAAAATGCTTTATGTTTCTCATTTTTTTTATAAACATTTAAAAGTCTGTTCCTCTCCTTCCAAAAAAGCAGGTAATGTGGTATGGAGTGAACAAGACTGGAGAAAGCATGAATTTCACATGGATGAATTGCTGATTATCTCTTCTTACTATTTGGTACAGGTATGTGCTTTGCATTTCCAGTGGCTTAGATTGTAAGACATGAAGCAAAAGTTATTTTGGATGCCGATGCCAATCTGAGCATTATGGAAAAACTAACAGTGCCTGGGTCCTGGTACAGGTGGTCATGGACTCATGGAAGTTTCTTGGTTTAATATTTACACGGATGTTTTAAAATTACGGTCTGTGAAATATATTTTCCAAAGATGCTCCTAGATTTGAGGAAAAAAAAAAATAATAAAAGAACCCTTGATCCAAATCCCATCTCTTTTTAAAAGTCTTGTTAAAAATTTTGATTCCTCAATTTATCTTAGCACACTTTAAAGCAGAATAGGGAATAATGACATTTTTAAAAAGGAGGAAGATGCTGATCTCTAAGGAGACCGTCGCTCTTTTTTCATAAGTAAATGACACTGAATGGTGCGGATTCGATTCTTTGCTGGGGCAAACTCCGGCTGAAGTTTTAGTGTTGACTCATACCATTTCATTGCCTTTTCAAACTCTTCCTGTAAAGAAAGAAATAAGAGTGCAAAGAGTCAGATTCTAAAAACAGTAAACACATTTTCTGTGCCTTTCCCATCCTAAGTAGTTGTGTAGGGTGATACGCCATAAAAGTAATTGAACCAATCCTTGGATTTTTTTTCCTTCTTGCTTTTTTCCTTTTAATAGTACATCTTAGCATTCTTGCTGTAAAAGTACTTTTTAAAAACAGATTTCAGTCAGAATTTATATAGATAAAACCTTTAAAATCATGATCAATGCAAAACCATCAACTTTTCTGAAAAGCTAGTATTTTTAGAAATAACCTGAAATTATTTTTAAGTTATTACTCAATGTAGAGAATAAAAACTGAAAAAACCCTCAAAACTTAGAGCATACAATAGCTAGACAATTTCAATTGATAAGATGGACTCAGATTAGTACTTAGAAGCATTCATGTGGAAATAGCATCTATTTTGATATAGCTGAAATCTCATTACCTATGCCACCCTGTTTTTTTATTAACTAGGAATGCGTGCCAACATCTGATCATGTATTAGAAGAAAAATGAGAGGTGAAATTTCCTTTTCTCAGTAACATTAGTTGTACAGTTGAGGTAATACTAATTTCTAGCCATATTAGATCAAGGTGAGTTGTAAAGTCTTGATATTTTAAAAAGTGTATTTTAATAAAATATATAGACAGTATAAATAAAATTGAGTTCAATCTGTAAATTACATTGGGCATTGATAATCCAGATATTGAAAGTGACCTTCACCTTGTGTTTCTTCCCTACAACTGTGAATCTGGCTTTACTTATTATTCTAAGGTTAGCCCTTCAGGATGGAGACGCAATTTATCATTAATTTTCCAGTGTTGTAAAAATATCCTGTGTGTAGATGAGTACTCAACACAAATTACCAATTGTTCACTACTGTCTTAATACAGCTTTGTATACAGCATTCTTAAACCAGCTTAGAAAAATGTTGGCCTTAAAGTACTAAATGAGTAACAGGAATAAAAAGAGTAATAGAAGTTTTTGGCTGTAACAGAAGATATTCCTTCTTGATGATCCTACCCCAATTTCTTGAATGTTGCTCTTCAGAATTATTTGCGAGAGTAAGATTTTTATATACATGTAAATATTGTACCAAAGACAGACATAATTAGGTGACAGCACACTTACCATTGCTACATAGACATTTGCCAGCGTGAAATGATTAACCACAAAGTGTGGCGCTATTTCCACTGCCATGGTGGCCACAATGATGGCATCATTCCAGAGTTTTGCATTGTGGAAGATGTTTGCTAGGCTTATTAGTGGTACATCCTGCAAGAGAAGAGCAAGCAACAAACAATGAGGTTCTCTCCACTGAAATTGTCGGAAGACTCCACCACCCAGCCACTCTCACTTGGTTCCTACCCACTTCCCTCTCTGGTGACATTGAAAGTAATGAGCCAGACCTATTTTAGTATAAAAGGGCATTTGGGCCTGAGTTATAAACAAAAAACTCTCACATTCACACCTTCCCATAATAGTGACAAACACTGCTGTTGGACAGAAAAACAACTAAAAAAATGAGCTCACTTAAGTGTCCTAGTATGAGCATTTAGTCTTTAGAAGCTCTTACACTAGTTTTCTCTCCAAAGATGAGATGCACTTGTCAGAGACAAGAGAAGCTGTTTTGTTTGAATACCCCCCTTCGGCTCTTGCACAAAAGGAGAAGGAATATGAACAAAAGCAGGAAATTGGTCTAACCAGCAGTGCAACAAATGCACTATTTTTTGTCCTGCCTCTGCCACAGAATTCTTATTCTGATGCTGAGTAACAGCTATAAATAAAATTTTCTCATCTAGTCACTGATGGTATGTGTTTTATTTCCTGGATTTCCAGACTGTGACCTTGTCTGACTGACAAAATTGTTGAGCCCTGGCAGCCATAGCAGACTCTCTGGGAGCTGGGCTTCACACCTTCAAAGGACAAAATACTGCTTAGTACCAAGTCCTAATTGCCCTCAACATGACAATAAAACATTCTGGATGTGATCCCTGCCTCCTTGACCTCCATGTGTCAAGGAGTACCTTTGGTGGATAAGTAATTCATGTTTGCAAAGCAGATACTATGGAAGTCAAAATCACAAAAGAAATTCACAGGAAAAGTAATAACCTTTTATTTACATGAAAAAAGTCAAGAGAAAGTAGCCAGAGTGCATAAAAGCAAAGAGAAGGATAAAACACTAAATAGCTTTTAATTCAGTGCTAACTCTGAGTACAAGTTGCAGTTGTATCTTTACAAACAAGATCCAGTTTTATCTGGAAGCCATTTCAGTATGGAGGACAAAACCAAGGCACAAATTTGGAAAGTCATCCAGTCTCAAGCAACTTTGTATCATATTTCTAGAAAACAGCACTACTCCACCATAACCTTGCCAAACTGTAGTTTTCAGTCCATATTCTGACCCTTACAAATCACACAGCTAAGGGCTCAATTTCTGAGGAACCATTCCCCATTACAAATAAAGACAGGAAAATAAGCAAAAGCTTGATGTGTTAGATCTTGGTTCCAACCTTGTTTTAGAAGGACAACACAAAGAAACAGACTTTATAGGAGACATACACAGGATGTGCAGTGGGGATGTGCATTTCTTAGTTGAGGCATTTTTACTGTTAATGGCTAAATCCTCCTGAAAGTGTAAATTACTTTGTCTCTCAATTTTCAGAGAAGGGTTGAAGACCAAGATTCAAAAAGGAGTATACATTTTTCAGTGCTGCACAATTTGTTGCTGAGGTCCCAAAGGAAAATTTACAGTCTTGAGTAAGGAGCATTTATCAGTTTGCAATGGAGCTTGGTGTGTAAGAAAAGACACTGCAATGCTCAGCACAGCACACGGCCAAGGTGAAGGGTACAAAACATTTCAACCAACTGAAACATTAAACAGATGACAGCAAAGTACTGCTTTTTTTGGAGTGAAGTACAGAACTGCTGCACAAAGTCAAGCACTAGCATCCAGCTGAGATTCACAGCTCAAACGCTTAAGATTTAAGCATTTAACTAATTCCTTTAGGTATCACCTCCTATCCTCTTTAAAAACACAACTAGAAGACATACTCCTCTCTTTAAAAGCATAACCAGAAAATATATTCCCACATCTTAGTTTAGAAAACTTGTCCAGACAAAGGTTGATTAAGACTCACAGTCCTGCGTAGCAGTAGGAAGTTCAAGCCCAGAATGCCCAGAGAAGTGTCAAACCCACCAAACTGCAGGAAATATCACTGAACCTTTTGTTTTTTGTTTGTTTTTCTTTTTTTTTAAAGAGACAGTCCATACTAAACAGGTGGTGAAAGTCTTGAGGTTTCACCTCAACTAGTTAATACCTAATATGTTACAGACTCTTGATATACACAATGTTTGCCTTAACAATAGACTGTGATAGCTCTGTTGTGACAAGCAAAGCATTATTTCATCTCAGTAGCAGGCACACATGTACACACCTTCATGTGATGGGGTGCGTAGTGCAATGCTTGCCGTAAACAATCAATTGCCCTCTTTCCTTGGCCCTTCACCCTCCAGTAAAGAGCTGCCATGCTAGAGAGGACCCATGAAGTCTGATTCTGGCAAAAGAAGAACAGGAAAAACTGTCATTTAAACACCTGCCATGAACAGTCTTCCTGTATTTCACTCTTATGATTTATTTGATACACTGAGGTAGAGGGTGTTACACTTAAAAATAGCATTAAAGTACTCCAAAGCAGCAAAAAATTTCTTATCTGGCAACACATATGCAATAGCCAGGTAAATGAGACTGCCAAATGAAACACAAGTTCTAAATGCAAGGTCATTTTCTTAGGAAAGGAACAGCAGTTAAATAGCTTTCAACAGCAACAACAGTTTCAGCAGCCACAACAGCTTCTAACCAGCTGTCTGATGCTGAGCATCTAGATGTGTACACACATTACCCAACATTAAAGGAAAAACTTAGTTAAATTAGCTGAATGGACATGTAAGTTCCCTGCAGTCACTGGAAAGAGAAAGGATGCCCTGGCATGCAGCTCAAACCAGAAGCCTGACAAAGCCCAACTGATACCATTTGGTGCCTCCAGCTGGCTGACTCCCATGTTCCATGTTACAAAGGAAAATACTACGTGCTTGAATTCTGTGGACTCCGATACAGTAAATGAATGTTTATGCTCACATATGCAATTAGATAAGTAGCCATTTTAATTTGTTTGATTAGCTCTTGTGAATACTGAATGAGACTGGTAGACAGAAGAACTTGTATTTTATTTCCAACACAGTCAACACTGAGAATTCTGTTTCTAGTCTCTGCACTAAATTTTCAGCTTATCTGGATAAAGCTTGCTGTCTGCAGGGGAAACTATCATGTACAAGAAAAACCTAGTATACATCTAATGACTAAGTCTTTTAACATGAGGATAAGAATAACATCCTTACTTTCTGGGAATGGACAAAGCTATATTGGCTTTAGTTTCACAGCATTGTAATGTCAGTCCTCAGATGGCTTTCGGTAGAATAGGCTATGGGTACCAAACTGTTTTGACTGAGGTCCTTAGCAGACTTTAGCCAAGAAGCTTGGGTTTCTCTAGGGAGAACAGGAAGTGCAGCCTTGCACATGGGACCACACCTCTGCCTGAACACATCTGACACTTCAGCCCAACACTGCACGAGGCAAAAGAAGCAGGCTGAAACAGCAGAAAGCTCCTGCCTATCAGCTGTCTGACTGCTGCATGCCAGGAGCATCACTGGAGAGGTGACACATGGCTTAACTCAACTTTCCATAAACTCCAAGTCAATGTAGCATAAAAAGAAAGAAGAGGGCTGAGAACTGTTGAAATAGTTTAATATATTAGTAATCAGCAATGTTGCTCACTACAGGGCAGGAAACGCTGGGAAATTCGACAAGCTTAAATTTCAGTAGAGAGATATAGAAGACATTTGATGGAGTAAGCAAAGGATATACCTCAACAAAATACCTGTGAGGGCATTACAGATGCTAAATAGACACAAATCCCTAGTCCAAGTACTAACACATTCCTTGACTGGGATTTCAGACAAATGATTTGAGACCGGATTGACCACTACGTCAGTCATGAGTAGTAGGCTCAGATTTCTCATTTTTATCATTTACACATACCTTTTCTAAAGCTTTGGCTATTCGAGTACCAACTTGTTCTAGTGACTGTGGTGAGTACTGGTCTTTGCCAAGATTCTGTAGCACCTGTGGAAGAAGAAGTACAAGTGCTTACATGCTGGTACCTAGTAAGAGATGTCCCTAGCTTGTTGGTTGTATTTTCACCCAGCTTCTTACAAATGCTTCAACCTAAACACCACTGTCTATTTTGAGTTAATACTATCTGCATCATCACACTGTGTTGTAACTCCATGGCACTGAGTACTAAGAATGCTACAAGTTCTGAGTATGGTAAGTTGGACTTTTCTTTCACTAATTCATCCATCAAGAGCTATAGAGACACTAATGGTGTTTTAGGATTTCCCTCAGGCCAGACTGGAGATGGCTGGGAAAATATTCTGGTAACATTTCAGGCTGCATTGGTCTTTACAGTTTTATGCAGGCATTCATTCACTGAAAGTCACCTCTGGAGACAGGGCACAGAACTAAATGCACTTTGAATCTGCCATGGTATGGCCATTTTTTTGTGACAGCCTTCAACTCCAGCATACCTCTTTCAGTTGACTTTCTCCAGTGTAATGCAAGCTGGCCCGACTAGAGACACCTTGCAGGTGATCCAAAGTATGCATACTGGCTGGCAGATTTGAGTTACAAAGGGGCTCCATGGCTGGTTCTTGCAGCTGTGTGGCAAAATCAATGTGTTCTGTAATGCTACAAATGTAATAAAAGAAGTTGAACTAGTTAAGAGAAGAAAACAAGAGTAGTCATTACAAAGTTCTCTAGTGAAAATAAACTGCCCAAAACCTGGCAGAATCTCATTTGAGTAGCTTAAGAAGCAAAAGAAACTGGATCTTCCATCTGCACTTGCACTTTTCTTTGCAAGTCTATTGATAAAATACCACTTGATGTTTCCAAACTTCTTTGAAATCCTGACAGTTGTTTCTTACTAACAAAATCTTCAGTTTATGCACAATGAAGACAAAAATGCAACTGTCTTGCTTTGTGTAAGTAACTTATTTAAGGTTCATATATAAGATACTTACTCAATGTTTTTAGCAGAAACAGCAAGCCATGTGCTGGCTACAGTTGTGAGCTCCAGCCTGCGGAGTTTCAGGCATTCATCAGGACTGGGCCAGCCAAGGCTACGATAGTCCCGCCTTTTTCCTTAAGAAAGTAAAACAAAAACAGAAAAAAATTTCTGGAAGCAGAAAGGCATTCCACTTCAGTACAATCATTTGTAAAATACTTTATAACCTGCATTATAAAAGTCGCCAGCTTGCAGTCAGATTTCCTTAAGAACATTCCTGAACCTAAACGGACTGGACTTGTAGGATGCAAAAACAGAAACAGACTGTATGCAGAACAGATTAGGAGATGGAGTTTCAAAACCTGTTTCATTACACTTTTTCCAAAACTACAGATTAAAAAAAACTGCCACTCTTGTTTACAAGTAATATCTCTACTTAAATGTGCTTAAAGAAAGTTCATAACTGAGTCATCATTTATGTTCTACAGCTACAGTAAAAATGAATAAAAGTTGATAGCTCTATCTTTTGACAGTCCCAGGTGAAAGATACTGCCCTTTCTGTCCAGTGAGTATTAAGAGAGTCAGTGGCTTTTACTGCATTCTTACCCTCAACATAGCAGCATTTCTGAAACTAATAAACAACTACACCTTAGCCCTCCCACTTTTTCAGAGAAGTTAAGCAAGGCAGGGAAAGGTTAAATAACTTGCTTTATGTTAACAAATAAATCACCAGGAGAAACAAGAGCCTCCTCTTCACATTTGAACCAAAGCCTCCTGAAATCTTACATTCCTTTACATTTGAGGGATAATGTATCAAGTTCTAGGAACTCAGCCTGCGTTAGAAGTTAGGAAACATTTTCCTCTCAATAAGAAACATCCAAACTATTTGGAACATAAAACCAAAATTCACTGTAGCAGCAGATTTGCACAGCGGGAAGCCAAGTTTAACACTGGGCCAGTCTACTGCACCAGCCAGGTAGACAGCATTTCAGTACTTATTTCTAGTTACCGGAAATTTTGCCCATTTGGATGCAAATCCTATTTCTCATCCAAGTTATAGTAAACCACGTCACCATAATTTTGCAAAATAATGAAGATACCTGTAATATCATGCGCTTTGCAAAGTACTGTGATAAAAGGAAAATTAATTTTGATATACACTAGGAAACTTCAGAGAGAAATGATCAGTTCTCATCCCCACCCACCACTGTGAACTATCTGGTTTTGAGTTCTTATTGGCGTGAACAGCAAAAGACAGCAAGTGGTACGGAAATGCTGCAGAGACAGGCCAGTAGTCTGGGAGGCAGTTAAACATAGGACAGAGACCATCCTTTCCCTGTTCTACCAAGGACTCCCCAAGTGACCTTCAATACATTACTTAAATTTTGATGATTTAGTTCTTGCAAAGAGGATGTCAGCAAACCCTCACAGGAATATCAGGAGGATACTTTACAGTAGAGAGATGCTATGTAATAAATCCACAAAAGTAGTTCAGAAGGAAAGAAGATAAACATTGAGGAAAGGACAGGTGTGTGCTCACAAATGATAGTCTATTTTTATGTAATCCTTCCACCCCTTCAAATATTTAATTCAATAACCTACATTTGCCAGTTGCTAAAAAAAGAGCTTGTTAAAGTTTTCATGTAAAAGCCTTCAAAATGTGAAGTCACTTTCCAGGTCATCAAATCGTCAAGGACTAAGATGTATTGTAGAACATATCTTTCCTTACATGCCAGTCTTAAAATATCAACATTTTAGCTCCATTGAAAGGTGAGACAAAAAAAATAGGGGCCAATTACTTGGGTTTATTCTTTGGCATATTAATAGACTACTCTCCAACTCCTGTTACTTAACTAGCAAAAACTCCACCTCTTTCTCCAAATCTCATCTGTGTTGGTACAAAACTCTACTTTTCTACAGCTCCAGTTTTCTGGAAGACAGTATCTAAGTTTTCTTTTATAACATCACCAAACAATTATAACACTTATTTAACACAAAATAACACTTATTTTTAATTATTTCATTTTTATTACACCAGGTTTTCTGTGTTGTCTTTGAGTTGTATGTCTTATGTTTAGTCAGTAATCAGTCCAAGCTCTTATTCTGCATCCTGATAAATTAACCTCTCTGCTCATTCAGTTTTATCAAAAGAGATCATTAAACCCCCTTCTCTCTTTTACTACTTCTGTTCAAAGTATCTACCTCTTTCACTCTCCACTCTTACCACCTCATCTGCAGAAGTTCTGGGAACTAACTAGAAAGTTTTCATTCAATAGATAAAGTTATGCTGCACTTCATCAAGAAGGCGCAGAGGGAGGAGATTTCTTATTTTTCCATGTACTCATCTAGAAGGCACATTTCACTATGTAGTCTTTGTGGTGCTTATATTTAGTAATAAATCAGTGTAATATAAAGGCTGCAAAGGAAACAAACCATAGTAATAAAAAAGCTGCAAATTATTCACTTTCTCTAGAAGCAGCAGGTTACCTATTGGTTCAGGAGAAGGTATCTTTGGTCCACTGATCTCTAGGGCAGTTTGGTAAAAGTTTTCATTTTCTCCATTAGTGCTTTCTTCCACATTTCTCCCAGCTGGCTCCTGGAGTTCCAAGCTTTCAGCTTTTGGCTTCTTTAAACGTTTCACCTGAAAAGTGATCTACCAAAAGAACTGCATTAGCAAGGATAACAGTGAAACACCATGGATGTTATCACCTCCAATACACTACTTGTTTTAGCCCAAAGACGTTACAGATGAGATTTTTGTCTCTCTCCTTGCCTCCCCATGTCAATCCATTGCCTAAGCCTGCTCCCTTTCACTGCATCATGCCATGCAAGCAAAACACACAACTTCTGATCTCTAACATAGGAGAAAACCAATTTAACTGCTGGAGAACTGAAAGGCGTTTTACATTAGGTATTTTGCTTGTAACATAATGACAACATAATGACTTTGTTTTCATGTTAACCAGAACTTTTGCTTAGAATCTTTTTTCCTTTATAACTGTGAGCAAGAAGTTTGAAGGCACCCAGTATCATTCAACACCTAAGGTCTCGCTGCTGATTTTCAGCACTTATGATGTCGGTTAGTGATTGATTGAAAGTACTTGTTAATTTTACTCAAGCCATCAACCGTATCTTTTAGGTCCACAGGGATGGTTCATACATCTATATCTCCCAGTGTTAAAACCCTTGAACTGTCCTCATCTTTCCCTCCTCCACAACAGTAAGTCAGTACCAGACTTAAGTAAACTGATTCAAACCTACCCATTCAGCTTCATCATCATCACCACAGTCCCCAAAACAGGAGCTAGCCAGTCCATCCTGAGATCCCTTCTTCAGGACTCGGATTCCCTGCAAGTCCATCCGACGACCTTTTACCTCCAGTGCCCCTTCAAAAGCTTCCTGAGGCCAAGAGTTTTCAAACTCATCCACCAAAGCCAGCATCTCTTCAGACATCTGATTATCTTCTAAACTCTCCACTCCTTCTGAACCATTGCTTTCTGCAGTGACTGTGTCTAAGAGGGAATACCATAAAGATAGAAAATTATTTTCCTGGTGCTTTCACAAATTGTATAAAAAGAAATCTTTTTTCTGTGACCTGACTTTTACACATGCACAAACCAAGTATCACTGACTACTCACTGCACCCTGTAAATACAGAGAACTAGAAAATGCAGATTTCCCCACTGCAAATAAGCATCCATGTTACACTTGGCAAACATGAACAGAGAACAGAAGGAAACCAGTTTATGAGTTACTTGTTACTTTGTGGACAGCAAGGGAAAATATAGCTTCTTGAAGGAAGACAGACAGCTCTTCTGAAAAATCTAGAAACCAATGAATTTGCCACCACTGATTTTGTAAGGCTGAACTTACTTTCCAGTCTCAAGAAGGAGGGATCCCTTCCTGAACTCTGAGTAAGGACTTGCGGATCTTCTGTACCTCCCTCAGAGTGTCCTTCTGTCGCTGCTGTAACTGACTCATAGTGGTCATCAAAGTATTTCTCCTTGCCATAACTGCCATCTGTATTTTTCTCATGACAGTGGCCTGAAACATAAAAATTACTGATATACTATGCATAAATGCTCCTCCTGGACACAAGCGCAGAAGCTGTACTGCAGAAGCGACCATCTTCTAGTTTTCTACATATGGTTTGAAAGAATAATGATACAGGGTATCAAAAACTTCATTAAGTGATTAAAAAGTTGATCTGCTTCTTGACAAGGCAAACCGTGTAAAACAGTTACAGGAAACTATTTATTAGGTATATTCTGTGAACTACTAATGAAAGAAAAATCAGCTGTCTTTCAAGGGAAAGTTGCACAGTATGTGAGAAGTTACTGTGTGCTGGTAGCCACTCCAGTGAGTGCTCCCAAGCCATATTTTTAGTGACAATGTGCCATATGTGGGGGTTGCCTGCCATATGAACTTAAGACACGATAATGCTCATCATGCTTACATGCAAGAGAAAAAGGGCCAAGACAGACTGGTCTGGGATTGCCAGGCTCTGACCTTCTATACCAGCAACAGACATACATGTCATAACCATGTCATACATGGCATAACCACCTCATTAAACAGACAGACAAAATCTACAAGTATTAATATGTGCTAAAAATCAGAAGTTTCTTCAGCTGAAAATTTAACATCTACAGTTCTGTGGTCAGGTTACAAGCTCATGTTCCATCAAATGCAAATATCTAGGAATAACATTGGAAAAAATCCAAAGGTAGAGTCAGTAATGAGCAGAAACAAAAAAGAAAAAAGAGCAAACTTGCAACATTAGCCTTTGAGCATCCTTCAGTGCCACACTGTTAAGCATTCAGAGGGTTTAAAGGCTGGCCACCTGAAACTTTGGAGCAATATTTTGATACAAAATACATTTTAACTACTGTTCTCAGATTTTCTAATAATAATTACTTGCCAGTCTTCCAGGGCAAGAGGTGTTTAGGAAGCTGCTCCCCTAGCCGACGTGCTAATGACAGCACTCTCCACACATGACAGGCTGGGAGCCGCCCCAAACCCCACAGCACAACTACAGGGCTGAGACACAGACTGGGGCACTGGCCACTCATCACATGGGAAGCTTGTCACCACTGAGAAAAAACATACTCTATGTACCACGCTACTACACTCAAACCCCTCCCTCCTTTATTAAAATCACTTGTGAGTGAAAATAGCATACATATATAAATGAATTAAGAAGTTCACAACAAATAAAAGAAAACTTAAATGCAAGATTCTCAAGCATGTTCCCCATTCTACCCTCCTGAATGCAAATTGTATTGCTCCACGCATATGGAAAGCATTATTTTTTTCAACAAGCAGCATAAACTGTCAAGAATGTGAATAAAGTAGATCAGTGACTCCTTTCTACTTCACACAACGATCCTATTTACAAAAGAATAGTTTTAGGTCTCTTTTATCAGGTCAGAGGGATGGGAGGATGGTTCAAACTCTCACGTTCCACCCTTCTTGGCAAAGTGAAACTACAGCTTTTAGCTGTGCGCTCTCTGCTTTTGCATCTGGGAACACTCAGGTGACATCTCTGGAGGAGAAACAGACCACTACTCTCTGAAGGCCATGTGTGTAAACAAAATCAAACAAATTAAACTATATTCATAAACCCTGTGGGAAAACGATTTCTTTTCTTACCTTTTCTGCTGTATAGAAGGAGTCAAATAATCTTATGAGTAAATATACAGAACTCTTCTAACATCTGCCATACAGTTACACTCAGCCTTTCCTACTGTCAGTCATGGATTCTTTCTTCAATCTCCTCCAAACCTCTCCCATTCTGTCAGTAAAACACTGGTTTAATTAAAAAAATAAATAAAACAATCACTTCAATATATGGAGATTCTCATGCTTAGTTTATGAGAAATGGTACGCACAGAACCCTAAAGCTGAAACTAGTCCCCCTGTCTGACATTAAACCACTCTGATTTTAATTGAGGTCAGGTGCTTCTCAGTAATATGACAATCACAATTCCCTTTGCTGCAGGCCTGCTCATTATGAATATAAAGAAAAAAGCAAAGGGGCTGAAAAGCAGACAACTATTTTTAATTGAAATAAAAATGCTAAGAAGGAAAAAACAAACAAACAAACAAAAAAGCTGGAAATTCCAAGCAGAAGGAAAAAATAATGGCACTTAAAATTCTACTTAACACCAACTCTGTTGGTATTAATTTAAAAACATTGCTGGCTAAAAACAGACTAGATGACTGTACTGGCTTTCTTGGGATCTGAGAGCTGCTATATATATAAACCTGAATGACCTAATTTTTTCAAATAGCCGCTTTCAGTTGTCTGACGTTGCTGGAGAAAAAAAACCACTAGTTGAAAAACCAATGAAAATTGAAGATCTCTTGATGACTACCACAAAGCTGGTGGTACTGAAACACTGCAATTCAGAACTTCACAGCTTGTATCAGCAGATGTCTGAAGCCCAACCACAAAAACCACCAGGTAAGAGTGGAGGACCAGCAAAGGAACAACATAGCCCCAAACTCCAGGCACATTCAGTGTCTGCAGAACATCAAGCGTATCACTGCAATACTTAGAGCACCTTAGCTGTGCAAAGGACAAATGTGAATGCTGACCTACAAATGCTAAGCTAGGTATTACTAGTATTTCACACATATTCTCATTGTCTAAATCTGCATATGTGAATTTTAGGTGTAAAGTTCTAACACAGTGATATTGCAGCTACAAGTCTAAAACTTCTACACAGCACTTGATCAGTTCAGCTTACTCCACCCTGAAAATTGACTAGAGCAGGATCGCTTTCTAGCTCATTTATTTTTCTGAGAGCAGATGTTGCCACTTTTTCTATTGATTTTGCAGAGGTAAAAAAGCTCACAGGGAAGTGGATCAGAGTCTGTCCTACCTTGTATATTATGAGACCTGGTTACCACGTTCCAAGCAGTGTAACAAAAATGATATAGTGATGATACAAAGCAAGTGTCTGGGCCTTTATTTAAGTGATGGAAGTAACACCAATAGTCTGACTGTGCCTGGTTAGTATAGAAATTGGCAGAAAGGACCCCACAGAGTAGTTCCTAACTTAGAAACCAAAGACTTTGGAGAAAAAAAGCAAATACAAACTCTGAAGCATTGAGTTCTTGGAGATCAAAAGCACAACACACTGTTAGATACTAAAGGACTATTTCCCATATTCTAACTTGCCATTTTTTGGGGCCAATGCGAACACACTTGTACAGCATTAGCACAAAACAAATTTTAAATATGGAAAAGATCTGCCAGATCATCCATCTAATCTAGTACCAACCACCTTTGTGATTTTCAGGATGCCTCTTGAATATCCATTGAAGCTATGGTACCTACTGCAGTTGGTAGGGCTAAAAAACCCTAAACAAAAAGGCTTAAGTTCTTCTTTAAGAACAGGATGATTCCAAAGTCCTAAGTTCAAAGCCACCTAGCAAAAGGAGAGAAGCACCCAGCGTGTTGACATCTGTCACAAGGAAGGAGAAGTATTAGGAAGAAGTGATGCAGTAACTGACACTGAAAACTGCTCCATCTATGAATGGATCACAAATACTTATTCTGAACCATACTTAGTGTTGCCACATTTCTCAGAACTCAGACTTGGAAACAGTCATGAACTTCCCTTATTACATATGAACTTTTCTGGTGCTGTTTCTTTTTGTTTAAGAGCAAACTTCTGTCAGTTTAGGTGACCCCAGATCATCACACTGAAAGCCACTTACCTAAAGCAAGGAAAGAAACATGAGAAGTATGGAAAAGATGTAAGATGAACAAACACGACGCCCAGTGTATGACATGGAAGTGCTGCACCTTGAGTAAGGTCTTGAAAGCAATCAAACCTCACCATTAAAGTGGGCATTGATTATTTTAAATATCAAAATTAACTGCCACCGTAGCTGTTTGTGTACTGTGGTACCTCTAGCAGAGAGAATGAGGCTTCAATAAATATTTTTAATATTTGACTCCTATGTATCAACTTAAGATAGATGATTTGCTGTCTTCAATAGCACTGGAAATAAGAAGTAAAATTATCTTCGTGTCTTTATTCAGTGCAAAGTTTTACTGATTTTTTGTTCTTTGTCAGTGCAGAGCTTGCAAAATAACGCCATTCCTAACTCCATCATCTCTGTTCCAACATACTAGGTTTATGAAAATTACTGACTCTGAACTTCTTGTGATACACAGACAAATTCCCTTAACAATTTTTGGGACATATTTAAATATTACAATGGCAGAATAATGCTTCAGAACTAAAAGTCAAGTAATTAAAAATTTTGGTACTGATTTTTTCCCTTCCACTTGGAATAAGCAGAGCTGGATTACCTCCTGTATGATACAAGAGTCAGTGATCTGCATTTAGGTTAGGTAAAATTCAAGTTATCTGGAGATATGTGTCTTAAATGATTTGCCTTTTTACAGTTAAACACAGCAAAGAGAGACCTGTACCTAATACAGATGTAAGCCTAATACCTGAGTTGTCAGAGTACAGAACAAACTGAAACCAGTCTGCTAATGGGAGTTATTAACTCCATATATACTTTTTATGCATGCCTAAAACTAGCATTCCCCACAGAGAAATTCAGTAAAGATAGGTTTTTTTTTTTCCAAACAGCATTAATGACATATCACTTAGCTCAGTGGAAATAAGTTTCAATCTCTGCATGCAGATGAATAATCTCATTTACAGACATCTCAGGAGCAGTGTGCATCAATACGCAGTTTTCTTTTTACTTTTGCTAATCACTGGTTACACAGATGCAGAGACACACAGGTCAAAGGGGGTTACCACTTTATATATGAAAATGCATATGCTGCTCATAGGTCTTGTGAAAAATTTAGGTGTGCTCATTTCTTGAGTCACACTGCATATTTACAATTAGGGTAAAATATACTTATTGTAGAAATCAAACTGAAAACCAGCACATTGTCACCCATCATTTTTACAGAACAAGTCTTGTTCAGTGTTTCATGTCATAGGCACTGTAATTTAACAGGATTTACAAAAATAATCTGGAATGAGTGAACTCACCAGAACCCTTTTGTGCATCTAAAACTACTGGGATCCCAGTCATCAAAATTTGGGCTAAACTAGCACCTGAAGAACTGTCTTACTTTCTGCCCCATAGTGACTTTACCACAATATGACATTAACAAGCCTGGGTAGTGTTACAGGGAAGTGCTGTTTGGTAGACCATCCTTCAGATGACATACAGAACATGAGCTTTGACTTTCATGGCAATGTTAACACTGGTGATTAACATGCTGCGTACTCTAATTACCTTGATCTTTCAAGGTGAACATGGTAATTTCCTAAAGATCTTCTGAGATATTAACAGCAACCATGTTATTCTAATCACACATGAACATATATTTGATTGCAAACCATTTGCTAAGGGAAAAAAATCCATGCCACTTATTTTGAGATGAGTTTTAAAAGCAATAGGATGAGAAGTAACTAGAGACCTATCTTTAGCAGCTATTGCTGCTCTGCTTACCTTAATCATAAATTAACGCGGTCCTATTAAGATTTTGCTCTAAAATTAGTGCATTCCCTTTCTTACAGTTTTCCTGAAAAAAATACATATTTCAAAATGTATCTCATGATTGAGATCTGAAAGCAGACACTGCAGAACACTTACAACTGAACAGGATTGCTGTCAAAAAGGGTACAGAAAGGTCACAAGCCATAACTGCCGAACTGCAAGACAGCACTGTACTCCAGAAGCAATACCAAAGGAAATTTGCTGCATTAAAAAAAACCATTAAAAAATGCTTTAAAAAATAGATGCTTTAAAAAAAACATTCAAAAAATATGACTAAAGAATTCTCACTTAATTTTTAGTGAAAAATGATCAACAAAGTGACAAATAGAGCTGGAAGGTAAAAGGAAGTGAAAACTGGAGGTTCTTAACTACAGTTACATGGCTACGCAATACTGACCTGTGAATGTCTGATAGGTCTGTATTTAGCTGAAGAGAAATACACAAGTTCTACTATGTATTATCTGCACACTACAGGACACAGGAAGGATACAAAGCACATGGGCAACCTACATCTGCAAAAGCATAAAACAGTTTAAAGCCTTGCTGCAGACTTGAAAAGCCAACCAGCCCACCCACTGGTCAGTCTTGCTCTCTCTGAACTCGACAGTATCATTGCTGCTTTCAACCAGGCATTACTAGGCTCCATAACAGTAACACCAGATGCCTTTCAAAGTTGTAACATACTGAATAAATCACTAAAAAGATGTATTCACTATCCAAATACCATCATAGCTTCTATTCTGGAACAACAAAAGGCAGACTGTAGTAAGTTCCCTCTCTAGTCAAGTTAAGTATCAGTATGGGTACAGACAAAGAATGAGGAGTGTAGTGTTCAAATTTAGATTAAGCTTTTGTTGTGTCCTCTCCCCAAACAAAAACACTGTTCATTTTTAGCTTCTTTTAATATAAACCCTCCTTTGAAAAACTGGAAGTTACAGGACAAAAATAAATATTTTCAAAGAACAGGGCAATTGCTGATTGAAAAAGCTACGTATAGAAAACAAATAATGAAAAGCAAAATGAAGTATTTCAAAAGCTGATTTTCTTAACTTTCTCTCCTAGATGGTCAATGGCCCTTCCTCAAAGATGGTAAGAGGCATGCTCCAAACAGTCAGAAAAGCACTACATAACAAGCTTTGGTTTGATACATAGCAAACAACAGGATGATAATGTATGCCATCAAAATTTAGGCTGAAGCACACCAAATGAAGCATTCAAGTTCTTTTTTATTATTTATTCCAACAACAGCTTTTCAATTAAGAGGATTATATGGTATAACTGTTCTCACTCATAGAGAGTTTTAAAATCTCATTTGTAGCCAGAAGATACCTCTAAATTGGCTTAGATATAGATTTAAAGGTTATCTATTTGTCTCATTACAGCAGTTCTGATTAAACCTTTCAAAATACACAAATGCCAACAATACATAACCAGACTTCTGGATCATATTGAGAGAAATACCTCACCACTGAGTAACAGATCAGTCCCTAATTAACAGACACAAAAATTCTCCTTATGAAATATAAAGAAGTGATAAATGAAACATGGAAAAAAATAAAGAGAAAGACAAAGCTCTTTAAATTAGAACACAATGCAGTTTAATAAGGGATATGCATGCAAAACATCTTGAAGAATTCAGTAGGTTACTTCATAGAAGACTAGAAAATGTCAACCCCCCTCCACTCCTCAACAACAGGGAGGGGAAACTTAAAGAGGTTGACTACCTAAAACCTTCACTCTCCTCCTTCCTCACCACTCACTAAAATAGGGGCTTGTCTTTTTCATGCTGCACATCCAGAAGCAGTAACTTGCTCTATGATGCCTGGGAATAGGCCTAAAACATAGAAACACCTAAACACCTACATTTAAACCCTTCCATCCTGTGAGTAGATAAAAGAAGACTAGAAAATGTCTCTTTCAGAGGATACCGTTCCTATATATAGAGTAGGAAAGTAAGTAGCCCTTCAGTCTGAATTTCAGCTTGTGCCTCAAGAGCAATGAATTTTTTTGTTTGTTTTGGGAAAAGAGGGAAAGAAAGCAAGATAAACAAGCACATAAAAGTTCTGAAGATAAATGCTTGTCCTCAGTGACTTGTCCTATGTGCCAGTTTTTTTTTTTTTTTACTGCAGGTAAGAAAATAGTTACTTATGAATTTCTTAACAATAAACTCACCCACAGTAGATCAAAGTATAACATATGCTATGAATACTGAATGACCAATATTTAGTTGCCTGTACACAACACACTTCTGAAATCTATTTATGATTAAGCCAAAGAAATTCTTAGTTTAAGGATCATTAGCATAAACAAAGGCAACAGTGGCCTTTTTTCTCTCTTTCTAATATTTCCTCTTTTCCACATACCTCTTACTATACTAAACATCACATATTCTGTAGATCCCATTAGAGTCTACAGTACCTATGAACTCAAGTTTAAAAAGGACTTTCAGTACAAGAGTAACCTGCTCATGAGAAATGGCATCATGTAGTTGAACTCTACAACAGTTAAGTAACTCCACTATGGTTTACTGTTGGCTTTCCACTTCTCTCAATGTACGGGGTTGACACTCTAAAGTCAAGTTAAGGCCTGAAGTGGCTTTTGATTACCACTCTGCCTGTAAGGTTTATGCCATATATTGGAATTTTAAACAGTATACCACAGGGACCTGATGCCCTATTTATTGTGGGAAAGTATTTGGTAGGCTGTATTTATGTTCATCTGCGTGCCTCTTTACCAGGTTATACTGCTCAGCAAAAGCAGATTAATAGTCAGACATGACCCATGAAAATTTATAGATTTGTTCGGGATAGACATCCTTGCAATCTTCATCCTAATTGGACATCAAAGCAGAGATATTGACACACTCAAACAGCAAACTAATGTGTTAACTGGTCAGGTAGGCATGTACCTTATTAATCTAAGATAGATTTTAAGTGCTTGGCAGTTTGTCTGACAGGGTACATTTCATGTAATTCCACTAAGAAACAAAACAGTTGCTGTAAATAAGATCTTAAAAAAAAAAAAAAAAAAGAAAAAAATGAAAATCCTGGTTTTGACGGAGTGATGATCAAGAACTGGATTAGTCTTTTCTTGAGTGGAATACCTGCAGAAGGTTATGTTTGATCAGAATTCAACAGGAAAACACTCTGCCAGTGCTACCAGAACAGTACAAAGCTATAGAATAATGACTGCAGAAAGACTAGAAATTTTGGAAGAATGTCCTTGCTCCCCAAAACTGCTGCATTCAAGAAGCTTCAATCTATTCCTTTAGGGAAACTCTGAACTGTCCTAGTTTCAGTCACTTGTAGCCAGAACAGATGATAGATTTAAAGCTTTGAGGACAGTCAGAGCAAAACACTAACTCACATGAACCAGGCAGCCAACCTTAAAAGGAAAAAACAAATCAATAAAGCAGACAGATGAGGGGTAGTTAAGTGCCTGGCACTCCATGGCTCAGCGTGCAGCGCTCATTTCAATCTGAGCACATGGCATTGCATGCTGCTTTGAGACAATCTCAACATGACTCACTACAGGCTAAGGCTACACATCACCACTGTACAAGTACTCAGTTTTAAGCCAAGTGAATACAGCCTTCAAGGTCTTAGCAAGTTGCTAATGACACCAAACTATGCATTGTCAGTTCTCCCATAGGTGGGAACCACGTGTTCTTTTCTCTTCCAAACATGTTTTAAGCAACCCATTAATTCAGTCTGTACAGCTTCACTATGAAGCTGTTCATGAAACTACATCTTCCTGGAGATGTAGCTGGGGAATTACTAATCCTCCTAAACAGGCTGTTGAACATATGCAGTTGTTGGACCTTTTTATAAAGGTCCAGCTCTAGGCAGAGCACACTATTAAAGTTCAGTGGAAATTTTTAGCAGCAACATGCAAGTAACTGCCACTGGCAAGTGCAGCCTCCTGAACAGAAAGAGACAGAGTCACAAATATGTCTCATTTTCTCTCCATTCTTGTCACAAAAAAGCACAAAAAACATTGCAGAGAAACATTAATACACCTGATAACTAAAGGTATCAAGTTTTGAAACATTTAGTTGGAAAGAACCTTTTCCCTTCCACTCAACTCCCCAACAATTCCCTTCTCCTACATGAACATGTAGCTATTGCTCAAGTAAGTGAAGGATCCAGACAACATATGAGAAAGAATCTTTTGCACTATAAAGGGAAATGTCATATTATATTTACTTCAATACTATAATGCTTTTTCTTCATACTGCATGGTTTTGCATCAGTAACCTCACTGAATTCCCCTACAATTCTAAATTCCCTTCCACAGTGTAATTCCCATTTCCCCAGTTATTCCTGCTGCTGAGGCCATAATTTTCTCCTTCCTTGTCTGCTAGCCTGTGGTCTTCTGATCCTGGTAAATGACAGAATGGATACAGAACACTAAATATTGCAGGCATACCATTCTTAACAAAGCACGATGCAAAGCAAGACTGATGACTGTTGGGAGAAGCCGTTAGGGACACTGCCATGCAGAAAATAAGCAGTCTAAGTACATAAGCTAGCAAGATAGACTTTGCATGATGAAAGAAGCTGCAGATCAAATTCACCCATTAGCATATTTAACACAGGCAAAAGAGAATGACATTTGAGCAAAGAGACATACTTAAGAAAGCACACATTGTTTACAGAAACCTTTAAGATTTGTACTGGCTTTCCAGCAAGCAACAGCTTGGAAGCAACATGCATGAGCAGTGGGTATATAGCCTTTGGATACTGGTGTAGCTAAAAATGCCATATTTAACATAGTACCATGTTCTTTCATTTTAAAATTTAAGAATCTCAATCTATATATCTTTGTATAGTTTTGAGAAGAAAAATACATGGAGGTTGGAAAGACAGGTTTCAAAATGAGTTTGGCATAGCGGTATCAGGGCAAGGTCCTTCACCTTCAAATTCTTCAGCCACGCAAGAGACAGTAGACAGAGACTTTTCAGGGAAAGATACAGTTTATAAAGCAGGCACCAAGGAGTGAAAAGTATCAGAAAGTCTGCATCAACTATCTTCCAGATTATGTCACTAATATTCTGAGATTACTGGACTAAAGGTGGGCTGTAGAAACTGCTTCTTACCTTACTGGGCTAGTGGTTCAGAAACAATAGCACAAGACCAAAAGAATAATTGGATCGCATTATTCCCACAAAGCACATTCTCACATGGACTTCTCCAATATCTCCCAGTCAGAGGCATGTCTGACACTTCCTGACAACTTCACTCCCTAGGGATGTTGGCCTCCACCAGGACAAAAAGCAGTCCTCATTCTCCATTCTCTCTCCACCTGTCTGCATTCAGCAAGATGTTTTCATTCTACACAAGTACAATTCAACCTTCTCTTACTCCTTTAATACTTCAGAGC
Organism: Acropternis orthonyx; assembly: GCA_035583155.1. Lineage (NCBI taxonomy): Eukaryota > Metazoa > Chordata > Aves > Passeriformes > Rhinocryptidae > Acropternis > Acropternis orthonyx. The sequence goes on along the minus strand of JAWWEU010000158.1, from coordinate 22,286,895 downwards.
CCAAAAATGGTGACCTAGATTCCACCTGTGTGGCACCCACCAGATCTTTTAGATGGATTAGCACTGTACCATCTCCACTGTCAGAAAGGCTTGACTGCCAGAGGGAGAAAGAATACAGCTTGATGTTCAGATTCCTGGCAGAACTTTCAGGGTGAACAACAGGCACATGGGATGGACTCGTGCATGTATGGGGTAGCAATAAGCAACTGAGTATTTAACTTCAAAAGATAACACTGATTTTAGAACTACCACTGTTAAGACAGAACCCCACTTTATGCTACTGTTAAATGACAATGCAAACTATTGCCCTGATGTGTTTCTGAGAGCTCTGACAAGCTGTTTGTGGGCTTCATAGAATTCTGCTTGTTTAAAAACCCTACCGGCTTTGACTATTCTGTTCATACAGATGAACCGTCCCATAAGGCAACAGGCAGACCAAAAGCAACAGAGAAACAAATGGTCCCAGATCCTATCCCTTTCATGAATATGATCAGGTAAATGAGAGCACAAACATATCTGGTATTCTTACTAAGGTTCAGGAGCATTCTTGAATTCTGCCTTTCCATGATATGCAAATCAAGGGAAGAAAAAGCTGAATTTGAAACACAAAGCAGTGTTCAGAATCCCATATAATTGGTATAGATTCTGGCCTTTTGTTTCCACTAAAACAAGATTAAATTCTGAACTAAGCTTGATACCCTCTGCCCCAAGAATAAACATCACTTTCCACCTATTAACACTGCAAGTGATGAGCATCCCTTGGAGGAACAAGATACAGCAACTTGAGAAAGAGGAAATTACTGTTACGATAAAAACGTCTAAAAGGACCTCATGCTATAGGAAATGAAAACAAAATTTAGCAGTCCATTGCTGGGACTACCAAATCAGTCATAACTGGTAGAGAATAACAGAGTAAGTGAAAGGTGCATTTAAAAATGCAAAGTATTTCACATCTCTGTGAAACGCACTACTGTAAAGAAAATTATGTGATGCTTTTTCTTAGTGTTTGGGCATCTGAAATCACTATAGGGAACCTGAAGTCATTGCAGCTGTCAAACTAGAGTCAGAGGCTTAAACCGTGATGTTGATGTAAGGAAGTTATTTAATCTGTCCATAAGCTTACTATTAGAGTTTCAAGCAGAGATTCTCCTTTCAGGTTAACATCTCCTCTTTAGGTCAATTTGCTTAAAGGTCTAAGCTTATTAACTTTAAGTTACTTTAACTTGTAAGAACGTAAATGCTGGGGCATAGGGAAAATCCATACACTTAAAAGATGAAATACATTTCCCCATGTTTTATTTTAAGAGGAAGTACATGAAATAAAGACTTTTGATTTCATGTGGTACAGAGTATTTGTACCACAAGAGGGCACTAAAGCCACGCCTAAAGTGGATCCTTATGCTGCTGCAGGAAACATTACAGAACTCAGTCAGTAAGAAGGATGCCTTGCTTTCACAAAAATACACACTCCATACATAAAAGTATTCGGGGTTCTTGATGGCATGCACACACATTCATAATGTACTTACACTCACTCTACTTCCAACAGAGCAGCACAAAGGTTTTTACAAAAGCACTACCCTGCCAAGGATGAAAGACAGTGAGACTTGAACTTGAAGCTTGAAACAAGTCGTGTTTCACATTTTGAATACCATCAGTCTATTAAAAAGATTTTGAATTTTGGTCTTGTCTAAAAGAATGTGAAGTGCATGGGCTCATAACAAATCAGAACTGTTAGTCAGAGGTGGATGTTTACAGTGAGATAAATATACTTTTAAAATTACTATTTGCCCAGGCAGCAATTCTGTTTACACACATAAAGGAAAGTCTCATACAACAGCTACTTACAAATCAGCATGTTTCAACATCCAAGCATCACACTAAAAATTTGGTTCTAGTCTTCTGTAAGCTATTTTTTAATAAGGTTTGACAACATCTGAATGTTCACATCAGCCAGCGAAGGCTGAAGCCACCGGAACAATCTTGTAGTTGGACAGTCCTCTACAGACCTTATCAAATGACAAAAGCTACTTGGAATATTTTAAGCCATAAAAGTGTGCAAGACAAATCCCAGCAATGCACCATTTCAGTATCACACAAAAATGATGCTAGTTTTCTCTACCAGCTTAGTAAGTAGCCCAAATATTTAATTTCTGCACCTCAGAGATGACCATGTTTTTCACATTAAGCTTTTTACACTCACTATGGAAATCTCTTGGTCCTGTTATTTGTGTGTCAGATATAGCTGTTTATTTTTCATGCAACACAAAGTTACATGCTTCAGGAACTGACTTGCCAGTAATGTAACTGTTGATGTAGCAACATCCCTAACACTGCCAAGTCACCTCTAGAAGTACCACCACAGGGTAATCCCATAAGAACGAAGTCTTCCAACCATTTGCTCAGGTATTTGGGAATAAGGCAGTATGTGGGCTCTTGCTGTATAGCATCTATATTAGACGCAACTGAGTAAACTCCCACAGCTGTCTAAAATACATGTCACAGGTGACAGTGTTGTAATAATTTTGGACACTTCACACACCTCCTCCATTAGAAAAAACCCTACCAAAAACCTCTGTAGATTTAGAAATTCCTTTACAATGAAAACAAACATTTATATAAACTTGAATATAGGAGGCAAAAGCTAAATAGAAAAGTGTTGGTATGAGGTTTTTAACTCCCATTCTTCTGTGCATGAAGTGACTTGGGTTTGAAATATAAATTTGTATCAAGAACAGAGGTAAGTTACTAAAAAAAAGTACCAGGCAGCAGTACAGACAGGAGCAGTACAGACAAGTGAGCATCCAACAAATCAGCATTAGTGTGTCACACTTCCAAAGTCCTGTGCTATCAGCCAATGTCCCAACATGCTTGAGAAAATGCCTATTTCACCTATTTGATATAAACACCAAGCATATACTGTAATCAAAAATCAGACCATAAATTCAGATTTTTGATCCCATATTCCATCCCATGCCAGCACATAATTCCCACTGACCATTTGCTGGATTCTGATGATGGTTCATGGCAGCAGAGCAAGGAATTCCGTGTCTTGCTAGTTAGTTCAGTTCTCATGAACAGAGGGTTTTGATAGGGGAAGCAAAAACACAGCTATCACCTGGGCCTACAACCCAAAGCACAGGCAACCCTATTGCTTTCAGAAATACTTAATGAATGCTTATGAAAGGAAGGTATTAAACCAGAGAAAACATCTGACATATCAATTTCTTGGTAAATTTTTTAGCATACCATATCCATCTCAAAGGATATAAATACTTATGATGTGCCATCAAGTGCACAGTAACAAGAGGACAAACTAAATTCAGAATCAGATGTCCCCGAACAGCAACACATGATCTGAACGGCTGTGAGAAGCTCCTGAAGTAACAATCCAGTGATACTGGGATTGTCAAGCACACATTTGATCTATGTAATTATGAATGTGCTTCACTAGCTCTATACCTAAAGTTCCATTCAGAAAGATGTGTGATAGCAGTGTTCAGTTTGCACCTTGTCATCAAAATGTGCCTTCCAGTCTGTCATGGTGTTAAACAAGCACAGACTATATTGCTTTATGAGTCTTCTAAGTCTGTAACATTTTAAAAAATGCTGTAAGTGCAACAGATAATGTTAAATATTAGCACCTAAACAGTTTGCATTTTTTAGGTTCCTCGTAGTGGTTGAATAATTGTATATATTATTGCATTAGTATGGAAAGTCAAAATTCAAACTTACAATCTCTTTTCAATTGTTTTCTTTGGACTGAAGGATGAATAGAAGACTCTCAATACTTCAGGATACTTGTAAGTGCGAAGTGTGATTTCTGAGTATGTATTCTTGAAACAATTCTGGTTTCGGAGACTTAACCTCACTTTCATACAGCCTGTCAAGGTTCCTTTCAAGTCAGTTGAAGTTTACAATGGGGGAAAAAAATGTATTTCCCCAAACCTTATGAAAATGAGATAGGTACAGCTACCTCTCCATTTTTTAATTTTGAGTTTTGACTTAAACCACAAATCATCATCAAGGTTGAATTAACCAGTATGTTTATTTTACACTCTGGACAAGAATGTACAAAGAACATTTACACTATTTGTCAGGGTCGTACTTTCAGGTTTCTTGCACTCAGACAAAAGATGACCTAAAGGACAGTATAAATAAAAATGAAAAAGAAATATTAAGACAAGAAGAGTCCCAGAAAAAGGCAAAAAAAAAAATAGAGTAAAATACTTAACTAGTGGAATACTGAAATTTAACAAGCAAATTAACATGATAAGGCATATTCAGCTCCCTCGTGATTTAGCAGCTTCATGGATTCCTTAACAAAAAAACCCAAACCCCAGTGTACCAGATGAATAAATTCATGCTCATTTTGTTAACCTGTGGCCAAAGTAGCAAAAAAAAGGAAAGAAAACACTTTTCTCAGAAACACTTTTGATATGGGTTTTCCCTCACATTCAAGAATCAGAAACTTCCTAAACAGCATATGCAGTAACAGCTGACCTCAAAATGAACATCCTGGAAAAGGAATCAATGCAAACAGCAGCCAAGAATCAACAAAACCAGATTTTGACAAGTTTAAGAAAGAAAAGCATACAAAGAAAAAGAAAGATGTCAAAGATCACTTTGGAGTTCAGATACAGACATTGCTTATTATTATCTCAGTTCTGTAAATATACTTTTAAATTATTTTCTGCTTAACTTCAAAATAAAGTGGTTATCACTAAGATTTGACTGGAATAACTTTAACCTTGTGAATTACAGACTTTTTTAAGATCTCAATTAAAAGGAAACAAATATTGATTTTTTTTCCCCCCTCAGAATAGTGAAAGTGTCTCTTGTGATGAAATGTGCAAGTTTCATTACTGCTTACAGTATCTACTCAGATTTTTGTAAGAAGAGCAATCTGAAATTAAGAGATTCATTGAGAGGTACCAGCAGAGGAGTTGACATTATGGGCATCAGTAAGAGACCCATAATGCCACCTACTACAGTGCATTTATCCAAACAGCATTAATTTCTCACACAACTGATGTACTGTCAGTAAGAGCAAAATGCTTAAGGCCATACAAAAATAGTATTATTCTAATGGCATAGTCCTGAAATTTCCCCTACAATGGCATCATCCATACAGTACCAGGAGATACGACAGCCTCTTGTCTATGTTTAGACAGCACAATTCTAGGATGCTAGATTAGAGGAGGTTTCTCCAAGTCTTTTCACTGGAGAGGGAATTAAAAAAAAACACCTCAGAGGAAGTTCTAGCAATACTAAAAATCAGAAGCATTTGTCTGGTGAAGTTTTCATTTAAAAATAAAGAAAACCTTAGATGGAAAGATACCTTAGTAACAATTTGAGAGAGAGGGTATTAGAAAATGTATCAATAAATGTTCTTCAAGATTGCTCATGAACAACATATTAGCCATATGCAAGTACAGAAAAAACACTGAAAACACTCAGTGGGATTGCCTAAAATGAAAGAATACATCTCCAAAAGCTATTTTTTTTTAAATACAAGTAGCCACTAATGACAATAAAGCATTCTATCTCAAATATTTTAAAATATGTTTTTGAGAGAGACTGGATTAAAAGTCATTCTTCTTACAGATTTTTGGAGGGTTAAGAGCAGTGATCACAGGTCACATACACACAAAATAATGTTGACACAATATAGTCCGCTCCTTAAAGATGAACACTAGAAAATGACAACGAAAATACTGAACACACTGAAAGGATATGAATTACAACTAAACTGCTCTTCACCAAATTCTTCAGCTTTAAGAAAACAAATCCATCTGACTATAAAATTTGAAGGGATGTACAAGGGGGCTGTTGGGTAGTCTAGCAATAGTAGCTGTGTATTTCCATAAATACTGAGTCAAGCATTCCTTGTTTACCAGTAAGAGTTATTGGTGAGGCTGCTAAGGTATTACTGACACACTCAGGAAGTAATCTGCACTCAGTGGAAGCACTCTAGATATTTAAGAAGTCATCCTCAAGCAATTATTCAATGGACTGTAGCTTTTTCATTAAAAGCAGTGTCTCAGCCTTGATCCTTAAAGGCAGAAAACACTGTAAAGCAAAAGGATGGGTCCTTGGAAAAAAGGGTGCAACATCCAAAGCAAATTATTTGACCTGTGGTCCTTTCAGCAGTTGCTTACCACTGCACACAGACGAGGTGATGTTGTACAGAAAAGGATAAAATTGCAAACAGCGGATCATCTTCAGGCTGCTTTCACACTCCAAGCACTTGGTTGTCAAATCCAGTGCATGTCTGAAGGCCTGCAGGGCTCCACTAATGTTGTTCAGAGCCAGGTATGTATTTCCTAGGCTCAAAAAAGTCAGGGGCTGTAAAGAGAAAAGCAACACACTGCTGCATAAGTATGTTCACTGTTTAAGACTGAAGACAAGTAGGAAAAAACTCTTGTGAATCCACACCCTCCCAAACTTGTCTGGAAAGAATTTAGAAAACTTAATCAGGGACTCCCTGTTCATCCAATGGAGAACTAACAGTTTAATGCACTGGTGCTAAACAAAAGTTGTTTTGACATAGGGTTGTGTTAAGAATTTAATCTTCCTACAATAAAAAAACAGCTGTTAAATACACTTAAACTGAAATGAAGCATTAAATACTTACTTATGACCATAAACGGCATAATGCTTACTGCATAGAGTACTAAACAACCAAACTGAAATGCCTGAACTCATTTTATAATGATTAGAAGTCAGGAAAAAAGTAGAAATATTCCTAGCATTCTAGCAGGACAGACGAACTTCATTTGTCAAGAGTATTCAGATATACCTGAGAAGAACTAGGTTACTGCAAACGTCAATGTCACATTAGTTTAGGGATACAGATTTATGCCTTTCAATTATTTATAAAACAGTATTTTTGTCTACTTCTTTTGGGTAGTCTTGCTAAAATATGTATTTTTTAAAAAGTAAAGATTATAAACACCTTTCTCACTGGATAGAACTTAATTAGCACTTTAATACAGGCACACATTAAGGCATTATATTTTGTTTGTTGATTGAAGTATTTCACTTGCATGGAGTAATTTGTTGCAATTAACAGTATAATGCTAAAATCCTGACTATAGTATTGGAATTTAGCAGTAATTTTTCCCACTGAAACAGTTTAAATTCATTACCTAAAAATGTGGAGATTGATCAGCAGCTTAAGATTTTTCAAACTTATCTTAGTTTGTATTATTAAACAGCATTCAGAAAACTGCAAGTTGAGCAACAGGACCTTTCTTCTTTTTTTAACAGCTTTTGCTAATAGCACATCCTTCACTCCCTGAAGCTGTAATTCATTTTGATTTGTATTTACTTTCCACTATAGTTCAGGAAGTACTATTCAAGTATAAAGTCTCCTACTAGCTTTTTTGGTACAACAGGCATTACAGGACTGAGTACACCTTAAAAAAATTGGAGCAGACATTACTGTAGTGAGGTAGGATTTGCTAATATTTTTGAATAGAAGCCCTACTCACACAGCATGGTCCTAAGGATCCCTAGGCTGCTCCCCTCCAAGGCTGTGCTTACAAGTGTTCTTCTTAAGGCACATCCTTCAAACAGTTTTCTATAGTTCCTTTTTGCACTCTTACCCGCCACCCAAGTGGGCTAGATTCCTTTCCAACATATGAAAATTTGTTTTTGAATGCTATATTGAAAAATCTTACTCTGTTTTTGAATGCTATATTGAAAAATCTTACTCTGTTTTTAGCTTTTTAATGTGCTAGGTGACTGCTGGCCTGGCAGGTTTAAAATCTATTAATCTAACTACAGAGGGCAGGCATAAGTCACTTGAACTTCTTACTGAAGCATGTCAAACGTAAGACCAAGATTACCTGCCAGAGGAAAGCTATACCCCACTATGCCATGGCCTTGCTCCCCTTCCTTATCACAATTGTTCTGACCAGTCCAGTAGTTCAAAGAGTTTACACAGAAACAGTCTGTATGACATAGGTGACAACCTACGAAATGTTTATAATGTTACTGTTCAGAAGTACAAAAACCTGGTTTGGATCTATAGTTGGAAGCAAAGCCACCAAACAACTAGAACACAGGTTTTCCTCTATGTATATAGACAAAACCTAGGGACAAATAAAACAGTAGAGCTAAAAAGTCAAATGTCACAGAAAGATGTTATACAAAGATCTTGGTGACATACATGCTACTTTAAGGGTTTTAAGAGTAAAGATACAATGCTGACAGCATTATGGATTTATGTTTTGGATAAAATGTTACCAGACACCTTGGAGGTACTGCTGGTAATATAGGTTTGGGAGGTTAAAAGTTGGTCATCGATTTACAAGAACTTATCTAGATGTTTATATGCTCAGAAATCAGCATCATCCCTGGTGCAATCAAGAATTTAAATGAAAATTAACATCTCTTGCAAATCACAAGCCGGAAGCAGAACTTTGTGCACAGGTAAGTAAGCACAAGTAACACATATTTAGAAAATAACGAAGGAAAACACATTCACTGTTGAATAAACACAAAGCCTGTCATCTTACCTCAGAGGAATTGATGGCCAAAGCCTTTAGCAGGAGCCTGCTGGCATCCAAATGAAGACCGTAATGAAACAAGAGGTTAGCAAGATTGACCAGAGGGATGTCCTGATACTCATGTGGAGCCAAATTATAGGCTTTTTGCAAACAGGTGATAGCAAAGGTGCTATTTCCAACTGCACGCCAGTACAATCCAGCTTCATTAAGCACAAGCCACAGAGGATCTTCTGGCTACAGGAGAGTCAGGGAAAAGGATAAGAACACCCACAAAGAGGTGTCTCAGGAAGACAGAACTGCCTGCTATTTAGTAATAAACAAACAGAACTCACCCTTGCATACCATCTTACTAACTAGATACAAATTAGACTTTGTTGTGTCTGCCAGCAGATTATTCAATTTGCTCTATTCTACTCAAATTGACACCACTTACAGTCTGAACTGTAAGTCAGTAGCAGCTGTTGCTCACACTACTAATATGACTGCCTTATATCATGACCACAAAATCCCTTAAAATACACAAGTGATAATGGTTAGTTCACTTTAGGAAGGAACATTTGTGAGCCATTTCAGAGTCTTAAAATTATACTAACAAAAAAAAAAAAATCTATGTAGCGGTGTTAGAATTTGGAGATCGAGCAGCTACTAAATTTTAGTTAGATATGCTTCCAGCTCCTGTATTCAATATTATCTTTCCCTGACAATTTAATGTTTCAGTTGTGCTTTTCTTAGACTTAGTTATCTGTCTTATGAAAGTTGACAACTGACATGCATTAGATAATATTTAAAGATTATAAAATAGTAAGCAATAAGTGAGGGCAGGTGAAAGAATGGAGGAAGTGTCAAATACACCTTTAATGTTCCTTTCTCCTCTTTCACCTCTAACAGAAAAAAACAAACACCCTAGAGAGAAATAGTAAGATTTTAAAACACTGTCAGGTAAACAGAGGTAGGTAAAACATCCACTTTCAGATGCACTTTTAAATTACTCACAAACATGTTCTAGTTTTTAGTATTTTCAGCATTATGTGTTACCCAATTCTGTAAAAGAGTTTACAGTGTAAAAGCAACAACTGAAATTGATGTTCAGTCCAACCTACTCATCTGAAGCCCAAATGCATGCATGAGTAGGAAACATGCAGCTAGAATTAAGGAAGCAAACCAGATCTTTATAGTAGTATTGTATCAAGACAATGCAGGTAGCATTACAGTAATACTGTGTTGAAAAGTTAGTCAGAAAGAAGAATTTGTTCCAGGTTTTAAAAAACCCCTCACACAGGAGGGCTCTAACTATGGTTCTAGATGAACTGGAAGATATCAATAGGAAATAGTATTCTTTGTTTGGAGTACCTCACATAATCTATGCTATTAAGAGTATTTATGACCCCTATTTTGCTATGCACCTACATAACATTACTTGCATGTTATTCATTCCAAACTCCTCACTGAATTACACTCCATCCACAGGTCTCAATGACCTATCTAACTAAATCCTCAACAAGTTGTCAGCATTTTGTCTTTCCCAATACAAAGATACCAGCTCTGGAATTCAAGCTCTAAGGATTTTATCATCAGCAGAATAGGAATAACGCAACACTATTCTGACATCACCATTTAAATGACCAAGGAGTTCAGCCTCTTAGTCTGACAGCAACAGAGTACTACAGTTAAAACCAAAATACCCATGCACTGCATGGTAAGACATTAGACATGTATAGGACTGTTCTGAACAACATAATAATAGGAATCAACTCCTACTGTTGATTTTTTTCTCGGTAAGACAGATACACATTGTAAAAAGTACTGATTTCCGACTAAAAAAATATACATACATATACTGCCTTGACACAATTCTACAAGAAAGTTAAATTGAGAAATATCAGCTTGACAAGTCAGAAAGAGTCAACATCTATCTCAATGCTTCCTGTCATTTGACTTGTGATGACTCTTACAGGCCCCACGCAAGATGGAGGTGGCATTCCACAGGGTGTTATACAGATGTACATTCTTTGCCCCAGAGTACTAATTATCCTGACAGAAGACTGACAGAGGGTTGGTTTCTTTGGAGGGAGAGTAGCGGGGAAGGCAGGGTAGTAGGAAGGAGGAGGAAGAGCAAAAGGCAGGCATGCAGGGAGGGGTGACATGGAGGAGTAGTTCCAAGCTATTTCTCTCAATTAAGCAAATGCATGCCAAAATTAACTAAAGTATTGCTGCTCCGTGTCCTGCAGTTGCAACAAGAACAAATAACTACAGGGCTGTTTGGTCCACATTAAGCTAAATTAGATACTTCTTATATGTTTGTGCTTTACTCGTAAATGTGGACTTTTAAACTAGTTTCATCTCAGTTACAAGCAGCAAATAAACTTTTTTCTTGTATGTCACTGACTGACTGACTACTTTAGAAGCATAGAAACAAGTCTCAAGTGAGAATTCTGGATTTCTCATACAACAGCTTAACATACCTTTTTCATGGCATGATCTAGAAACACTCCTATCTTCGCCTGTGTAATAGATTCATTGTTGATACGAGAATGCAAAACCTGAAACACAAAGATTTATTTCTTTCCCCCAGAATAACTGAGTAATTTTTACAGTCTATATGTACATGGACCATTAAAATCTTGCTTTCTTAAATCTTCCCTTTAGCAAAGGGAAGAAAAGGATGTTGTTCTAAACAGTGGATATGAACACGTAACATTTAAAGCAGACATCTCCACAATGCAATATGCAGGACTCATTGCAGCCTTAAGTTACCAACTTGGTAGAATACAGTAGTTCTTAAAAACCCCAAGAAGATGAATCATGTCAAGCAACTGCTAGAAGATTTAAAAATTTCAAATTGTAAATTAAATTTCCTATTTTGCATGGTTTTGGCAAGTATTTGAAAGTAGTCAGAAAAGTTCTCCCTTTCTCTGTTCCTACTAGAAACCACTTGCTCACCTTTTTTTGGAATTACTGATTACCTTGTGATATCAAGGAATCATTTAAATATCAGAATCTTTCATGTTCTGAGTCAGATTTTTAAGGCAATAAAGAGGAAATTTTTAAAACAGAAGAGAACCAACAAGAAAACATCTCTTACTTGTCTTGCTCGATCATCCGGCATTCTGAATTTCAAATCTAGATTAGTGTCTAGTTCCTTGACCACTATGTTTAGAGATTCATTGTTACGAGCATCAGTAATGGAAGAACAATCTGGTGCCTCCGTTTCTTCATGCTCAACAGTATCTCTTGGGATACTAAAGATTGGATGGATTCTAGCAATAAGGAGAACCAAGACAAATTAACAGCATGTGCTGCACATCGGAACGTATAAACATAAGAATCAGCTATATATCAATTGACAAGCCTTGTACTGTAGACTGCCATGAGATATGAGCTGCAAACCAGAGGAATTCAAGGATCACCCTTCCCTTGAAAAGTCACTAATAAATACGGTCTTTACTTTCCATTTTTAAGCATAGAATATAGGGAAGAATGGACAATGCAGTAGAGACAACAAAGAGTAGGTTCTCATATTATGCTAATAAGGATTCTACGAAGTTCAGGGCTAAACAAGTAAGTGAAAAAAAAAAGTGAAGTTTTTTTAAACTAAAACTTGATTTCAAAAACATCAAGATGTAGCAAATTATTTATGAAGAACATTCTAAGCTGATCACTGTTTTTTTTTTCCAAAGGCAGCTTCAGGATATTTGTGGATGGGAACCTTTAACACATGCTCAATACTAGTAACATATTGACTAGGCATGAGAAGACAGCTTTTTTACTACTACTATTATAATTTAAGTGACTAAGGTACTATGACATTGCATGGAACTATGTAAGATAAACACTGCAATATAGACACATTTATTTTACTCTGTATCATAGCGAGTACTACTGACTATTATTTCACAACTAAGCTGATTTTCCACCTCTGTCCCAAAGGCATGAGCCAAAGCTTTCCACTCCTAATCCTTTTTTAGTATTTTCTGGTCTTCACCATTTTCTGATATCATAACTGAAGCTAAGAGGATGTATGTAATGCCCACCAGCTAAGTGCAGTTATTAAATAGAAGTTCACCTCATTCTCTCTCACTGTTTTTTTAAATACTCCACAAGACATTCAGACTTGTGCTTAAATCCTCAATTCTTTTAGTAACACTGTCAATATTTCACATATTCACCTTGTACTAACAGTCAGGGAAGAATCACCATGAAATTGGATCTGTTACAGTTACAGCAAAGACAGCAATCAAGGAAAATGCCTTCCTTCTGTGGAACAGCCACATAAAGATGTCTGAACACATCTGAGCTGATCACTACCAAGTACATCCATCCTCTCCAGACAGAAAATACTCATTAAGGTATTAGTGTAAAAATTTATAAATACACTTTTTAAAAATCAACACTTGCCTGAATCCCCTATTTTCTGGAGGCAAGAAATAAGTTGGCAGTTCTTCTGGGTCAGGCATTTTGGGGAATGATTTAATGCATTCTGATCGCTGAGGCCACAGAATATGCTGTTTGTCCTAAGGCAAAAAGGAATTTTTTTTTTGTTATTTTCTCAATATTTTTAGTATTCTAATTAACAAGCTAATGAGAACACAAGGAACAGTCTGAGGGAAAAACCCAAACACTCAGAGAGCTTTAAAACTATTATTTTTCCATCTTTTTTGGAATATCAGCAGTTCAAATTTCTACCTTTACTCAGTTTTACTTGCAGCAGATATTTACAGGACAACTCCCTCTGTGCTGTAGTAGAGTTTCAAAGAATGGGAAACTAGTACAGAGAAACTAGAGATGCTTGTATGTTGAAGAAACTCAGAATGCTACATTCTCCAGTGCTGTTACATATCAAAAGTGGAGGCTAAATGGTAAGAAGTTTCACATGAACAAGGAGAAAATTCACTTTCACCACTACTCTTTGAAAGAGCAAAGATTATCTACTCTTAACTCACTCTATTGGATTCTACACTCCATACTGAAACAACAGAACGAGCAACAGGGGAAGACTGCGAGGACTGGCTGTGAATGCTTTGGTTTGCATGAAGATCCAAACTCATGGATGTCATACTAGAAGTTGAGGAGTCTTCACCAAACTAGAAACAACAGAAAAACAAAGTTTAATAAAGAAAAGAGATGGTACATTACTGGCTGAATTTCTGCATATTATTTCCCCCCCTGCACTATTTATGCAGGTAAGCCTCACTGATGAGGAGCTAAAATTTGTGTGGCAGGAAAAAAAAAAGGAAATCTAAGCCTCTTGACCTACTTGCACCATGGAAAAGTAATATTCATGTTGTAAATAAGTCAACAACGAAAACACAAGTGCAAATCAAGGAAAAAATGCTAAAAGGTACCAACCAAATATTTCTAGCAGATCACAAACAAAATCTACTTATGTAGACTGCATAGCTTGAGTTACTAAGTCAGAGTTGCTGAGACTCATGGCTTTCTCAATTATCCCAATAATCTGATTTTATAATTACTATAATAGGAAAAACAACCAAGAAGAAAACAACATAATTAAAAATAATTATTCCTGTTTCTTAAACTAGTTAAGGAGAAACTCCAGAACATATTCCACATTGCAAAATAACTGAAATCACAATCCTTATCTGTAGTTCTAATACAGCAGAGGTGTTACTTGGGTGGCTGTCACGCTGGATTTTCAATACTAGTACACACCGTGCTTCCAAAACTTCTCAGTACTCTCGTATCAAATTTCCTTGGTATAATCAAATAAATATAAGACTTTGGACTAAAATGAAGTTTTTTCATTACAAATAATACAAGAGAGTTCTCTTTTCTAAGTGAAACAAAGCCTTGCAAAATAAACCCTCTATATTTCTACAATTCACAGTCAATCTCAGCTTGTATTAACTGCAAAAGAAACTAGCGTTAAAATACTTTAGACTCTGGAGAAGAGATTAAGAGATTTCTCACTAAAACCACACCCAAAATGTCTCTCTTTGTCAAGCCTGAAAAACTAAGGCAAATGGGATGCAACTTAAAGCAGTGGTATAAATTCACAGACAAACCTGAACATATTCCACATTTTCAAAAATGTCTCCACGGTGATAACGAACAGGCTGGTCCCACTGGCAGTGCAAGCTGTGCTGCTGGTTGCCCAGTCTGCAAATCTGATGGTTCCCTGCAGAGCACAAAACACTTTTTTATACTACGTAAGTGTGGTTTCTGAGGAGACAAAGACAGCATACAGTCACCCCCTCTGTCCCCAGTTAAGTCAATCCCTTTTTATTTACTTCATCAGTCCAGGGGAAACTCCAGCTTCAAAAGACTCAAAAAGAAAAAATCCCTGTTCAAGAACATGTCGCAATCTTTTTTAATAAGCAAAACACATCAGCCACTCAGGACCATTTAAATATATATAGAAGTTATGTTCTGACATTTATTTGAATATGTGCAATACTTCACTGCTTTAATGAGCATGAACACTAAGAAGCTGTACCTAATTGAGCTTCTTTTGCCATCTGTGTCTCATGAATGATGTTCCTCAAGATTTGTTCCTCCTGGATGAGCTTGTATTTGTCTAAAACATCTTGTTGCCTAAGGTAGTGGTCATGCTGCTTCTGATATTCCTTTAATTCATTTAATGTTCGTTGAAGTGATCTTGAAAATTAAACAGAAAAGACTTACTTTGAATGCTTTCTAGAATATCAGCTTTTCCCACACTGTTGCATATTTTCAACTTTCGGTTTCTTGAAGTATTCTTATGCTTAATTCTACTGCACAGTCACAGAAATACAGAAAGCTGAAAACAATTATTCTTCTTGAAATGCAAATAGTTGCTGCAACAGAACAACAGATGTTGGATTGTATGCATTGCCACTGAGATAATTCTTTAGTTACCTATGCTGGGCTTCCAATTTTTGCTCAAGTTTTTGCTGACATAGGACAGCATGCTTCCTTTTTACAGCTTGCTCAAATCCTGGTTTGGCCTGTAGAGCATGATCATAACACAGGACTGAGTGGTTGTACTCTCCAAGCATCTGAAGAATGAGAGAAAGAGAGAATTAGCCATTGTTCAGTAATATTTATTAAAAAAAAATTCAATTTTTAAAGAAGTCATTAACTACAATTTTAATTTATGGTAACAAGCAGCCTGTTGTCTCTGACACTCAAGCTACTATATCTGTTAAGGAAAGGCTGCAGAAGAAGTTTTCTGGTATTTATTTGCAAGTGCAGGTAAAAAATCTTGCTGAAAGACAGACTTTTGGATTAAACTATCTTGACAGAATCTTAAACATTAAGCATGAAATGCATGTGGAACACAGGACACACTGTAAAAGAATAGAGCATTACAAGTCAAGCCAAAAAGACTAAATAATATTAAATTTTCTCCAAATCTTGGAAAATAAAGATCATATTTACTGCGTATATATTTCCCAAAGTGTAATAGCTGGTAAAGAAGTCACTGTAATCCAGAGCTGCATGAACCACAATAGCTGCATCTGCAGAGAAGTGAGCCCGGTGCAGAATATTTGCCAAATTTACCAGTGCAATATCTTTATTTTGCCTAAAAGAATAAAAAATGGACATCAAAGGAAGGTCAAACTGTGTAAGAATCCTGCATAAGGATACAGTCAGTTGTCAGTCACACATTAAAATATATCATTTGAGAAAAATGTCTCAACTATATATATGCTTAGTACAGCACACAGAGACCAAGAATAAGCAACATGGATTATTTCTTAGGATAAAGTCTTAGAAACCAAAACCTGTTTACTGATTAGGATAACTAGAAAAGCAATCTGAAAAGAAATCCTTATTAGCAATTCTTACCTTGAAGAAAAATGAAGGGCACGCATGGCACATTCTACTACTTGGTATGGCTCATTCTTTATTCGCCAGTAAAAAGAAGCCATATTATAGAGTACCCAGGAAGAAGAGTTCTGTAGTAAAGAGAAACACATGAACTGTAGTAAGACATGAACTAAAATGTTAATCAGGGCTTTATTTACTACGGTATTAAAAGCTCTAAGTTATCCTCTTCCACTGGAAAGCTGCCATTTGGCAATAGTTGTGACTGTTCAGGAAGAACGAACCAGCACATAAATGTATTAAAGAAACAGAACTTCTGCTTTTCAGGCAGGTAAAAATTCAAAATGAGATGAAATGAGAGGTGACAGTAGTTTAAGCATCAGCAGCTTAACTGGAGTTAGATGAGGGTTCCTAGATTTTGCAAGAAGGCATTTAATAAAAACACACACATTTCAGTACTGTTGTTTCTTCTTTGTTTATAAGTACCTGTATTTTTGCTTAAAAGCTCTTATTATCCTAATAGAGAAATGAATGTAGCTTGCCTGACAACATAAGTCAATAAAGATGACAGTAAGTATCTCTTTACTGGCTTTGCTGATGCTTTCTCCTACCTCTGCTTGCCAAGCAGAAAATGGTTTGTCTCCCTTTTGAAACTGAAATGTAAACAAAAAATATATGTGCAAAACTAGTACTGGATCTGATTGCAAGTATGAGGTGTTTATAATCTTCTGAGACCTTTCTAGCACTCTTTTTGTGCATACAGTAAGATTACAGTTTCATACCTTCATTAGCCCATCATAAATACGATGACCTATTTCCTCTATACTTCTTCCCAGCCTTCGCGATAAGTATGTGAAGATTGGGTCTTCTTTAGGTAACAGGGGTGCGGAAAGATTAACTCTTTCTTGGACACCCTAAAATAAAAATTGAATACAGATATTTGCTGACAGTTTAACTGAGAAATATAAACAAAAGTATGACTCCCAGGAAATGTATAGCTTGGTTATTTTATAATCTTTTCATCCTTTCAGGATCTTTCGGAATCGACAGAATAATTTCACCGCTGATAGATGAATAATATGTATTATCACAGACAGGCAAATATTAGAAGCAGCCAAGAGCACCCTCTGCTTGTGACTACTACTGGGGAAATATACACAGCACTACCAGAAGTGAATCTGGCAGCTACTGATTTCACTGATGATCACTAAAGCACTTAACTCATATTTATCAGGTTACATGCACACAATTGAAGTATCCCTACACCTCTTCTTTTTCTTCCCTCCCCCAAAACAAATGTACTTCTTTAAAAAATACATCCAGATCCAGGAACAGAGCTAATAAAACTTCACTTCCTGTTTTATCTGTAAGAAAATCCTTATTTGTAAATGAAAACACCTGTAATGAAATAAATATCAAGATATAAGAACTAAAGCTGCATCTGCATTAGAAAATTTGCTCTTATCATTGCTGTTCACAAAACCAATTTTTGCACCAGTCTTCCACTGTAACTTTTCCTAAGCAGCTGAAAGAACAAGTACCTCATCCTCTGGGTTAGGGGTTGGCATTCAGATACCAAACAGACAAGTATGTTAGGAGCTACCGACAAACCTGCACACCACTTTCTGATCCTAAATCTTTATACATTTTAACAACCCTGTTCAGCACTCTCTAGTTTTCAACTGGAGAAACAATTCACAAGCTAGTAGCAGTTCCAATGAGAGCTACCAATTTGCTAATGAAACATACTATGAACACAAAATACTCCATTTGCCCAAAACATTCCTCTAAAATAAGGTAAACAATAACAAAAGAGAAACTGATGAATCTGACGGAACTGTCCTCCTATAAGCAGATGCTTTAACTGGGGCATGAAAACAGTCTTCAAAGACTGTGATACCTTTTAACTTTCACTAAGAACTACCAGTAAGGGTTTTCTATTCCTCTTCCTAATGGGAAAAAACCCACATACTTGCACCTGTGCACTTACCCGTAAGTGCTGAAAAGCATGAATACTGTATGGAAGATCTAGAACTTTTGTACAGTCTGGCTGCTGCAGGTCTGGAGGCACTGGGGACTTTGTGTCTATATAGTCTTCAGGGCTGAGGACATAATATAACACAGCAGACTCCAGATTAAAATATGGCTGAAGTTCTTAAGAAATAATATTGCAGTTGACAAAGAGAGTACTCTGATTTAAACATTACAGAAATACTATTTGAGCGCATTACATAATTTCTGGTATGTTCCCAAATTTCAGCTGTATCAGGATGTCATCACTATGGGAAACAATAAATAAATTTGTCAGCTTTAGAGAAAACATCAACATCTGGATAGCCTCCAAAACATATCAGCATGAACCTAGTGTATCACTGCTATGATTAATGATCTATATGCCAGGCCAATGGCAACTCATGCAGATTAGAAGACTCTATGATGGAAACAAACAAACCAACTCTAAATATTGGTAAGAAGTCCAAATGAAGGTATATGAGCATAAAATCTATCTTTTCCCACTTCAAGTGCTCATATGACTATGTTAAAAAAGTAAAACTACAAAACCGAAACAGTCAGCCCTGAAGATGAATTACCAATGAAGCCAAATGTCAAGCAGACTGCTCATCCTTACTTTCTAAACACAGAGGACAAAATATGACCAGAAGGTTCAACAGCTTGCTAATCAATGGAATTTCCTTCAAATTTAAGTCAAGACAGTTTCTACTAAAATAAGTGTATCTAGTTCAAAACACTCAAACCACACTCAGGCAAAATCAACTCCCTCCTACGTGATACTTTTCACTTAAATTTACATGTCTGGTCATATGAGTACAGAATAACTGGGAAAAGAAAGGAAAAGTTTCAGGGTAGGGTTAACATGGACAGTTTGGGGGAAACAGCATTTCTGTGTTATAACTGTCCACAACTAATGGCAGAAGCTTCAATTTTATTCCACAGTAACAAAAAACCCTGCCATCTAAAAGTCACTCAGTGCTGGCACTCTTCTTTTTACTCACATTTAGAGGTACAGTCTATTTTTTTTCATTCAGTAAAAATCTTAGAATATAAAACATCTTATTACCGGATATCTTTGCTCTCTAAGGTGATGTATGTGCCGTCATACAGATCTAGGTCCCCCAGGGGCACCTTTGCTTTAATGCAGTCCGGATCCTCTTTATTATGCCGTTGTTCCAGCCCTGTGTCTCTGTCCTCATTTTCCTCTATATGAATCTTTTGAGCAACTAACTGTTTCTGTAGGGGGAAAAAAAAAAAAAAGGAAACAGAAGAATATATCCTGATGAAAGCAAACTCTATAGTAGCTAGGAGTTCAACAGCACAACTTTTTCCTTAAAACAAAGTTCATTTGAAAAAAATCTAAAAAACTCTCATTAAATTTTAAGAATATTTTCCTTCCTTTTATATCATCTGTAGCACATTTTTGGATTTGGATGGAATGCAAATACTCTCATTAGAGACAATACAACTCAAACAGCTCTTATTTCTCCTGTTGTACCTAAAACAGAGCTAGTAACATTGCAAATTCATGGTATGTCAACTTTTTCATATTTGGACACTTTTCCTCCACTGTAAGACCTCATGGAAATAATACTAGAGATTACAAACAAAATCATCATCTTAATCATTCAGTGTGTTAAGTAAAACTGAGGTGGCAGGCAAATGCAAGAATTGTGACTAATTTCCATAGATCAGTTTATGATGTGCCTTAGGAGCTACCTTTTGCCCCATAAAGCTCCCAGGTATAGATTAATTATATGTTCCAGTAGTCAGCTTCATTTACTTCCCACTTAGATGTGCAAATTGAAAACACAATAAATACCATAAGGATTTGTACATGTGAAATGAGAAGAAACACATTTTAAGCCATACATATTTGATTGCATGCCACTATGCAACAATACAGATAATATACAGTAGTAAAAACTTGTACAAGGACTTACAATAGATAACTTCTGCTGAAAGTGACTTGTATGCCCACATTGGACATGAGTAACTTCCAAACTCACAACTCATGTCCTGAAAAGCTTGTAAGTATTATACCATCCACAGCTAAAATGTTCAACACCACAAAAAAAAGGAGCATGACTTCAGAGAAAGACTGGTTGAACATAGTCACACAAGGGGCAGTACTGTTTCTTTGCTCCCTTCCACTTCTCCTATTCACCTAAAGCCACCTTTGGTGCTCATCTAGCTTTCCAGTTAGCTTGTTATGCTAATTTGACAAAACCAAAGCTGTCACAAGAGAGAAAGGAGTGCATAGTCAGAAGGACTGTGAGCTGTTTGCTTGCCTAACCTCTATTATATTTAAACTTCAGTTTATCAGTTCAAAGTTCATTAAATTCCTTTTCAAAAATGTGGTCTCAGACCCTTTTTTGAATAATAAATGGGCTTGAAGAAAAACAGAGGTGACCTGCTCTTTATTTTTCTGAAATACAGTACAACAGAATCCAGTATCTGAAACACTTTCCTTAAAAATGTTAGAATTTATGGCTAACAACAGAGAAAGATGCAACTGGAGACCAGTTAAGCAGACTTGAGGCAAAAAATTCTTGAGATCTGAAGAATTTTTCATCCTTTCATTGAAGCAGAATTTTACCAACAATGAATTCTTTTTCCCATCTAAAACAATCACTATGAAGTCTGTGGAAAAAAAAAAGTATTTTCAGCAATTAGTTAGTACTTAATATGCTTTACCTCCAGTTCTTTGAGGTAGTTAACTGTTGTTTCTTGTCTCATTAGTATTACCAAATCATGTGGGTTTCTCAAGTTCATTGGGGAATCCACCTGCAAGACATTTTAACAGTCCATCATGTAAAACATTCTCCTAATTACACTGATTTTAAAAGGTAGGTAGTTATGTTCATTCAACTAATTTGTCTGTTCAAAGGTTTTTCTGTCCAGTCAGCATTCATAGTATGTCCATAATTAAAATCTGTACTTCAAAACACATTGTTATTTGAGAATCCAGTTCAAACCATGCTTTAATTTTAAACCAATTTTATTCAGGTACTCAAGTTCTAAGCATAAGAGGCAAGTAAATTTCTCACAACAAGAATACATACTGCTGAAATATTAGATACCTTTAGACTGCAATCACTGAAAGTTATTTTCCTTTATAACTTTTCAATTCCTCCACCATGTCCCTCAACACGCATAAAGTACTTCAGCTTCAACTCCGCTATGCAACTGTTCTAACACACCAGCCTAGCATTAAGTTCTATTGCCTTCAGGATTAGGTGAAGGAACAAAGCCAAGAGGGAAGCAGGCGAAGACTGAAAACTGTTACAGAAGACCACACTACACTTCCACAGCCATGTACAGAGGTTTGTACCTCAGTGAAGAGTGGCATTAGAGGTAAGTCACAGCCAAGAGCAGTTACACATCAGGCTTACTCTGAGGGTTAGCTGGGTTCAGTAAGCCATGGCACTCCACGGCTAAAACACCCCAGGCCTTGTCCTCATGGCAAATCAATTCTGCCGTCTGAGTGGGCGGGGCAAAGTCACTACAGTCAAGAACATGGACGAGCAGCTGAGCTGATAAAAAGGCTCACCACAGACAAAAGGCTCACCTCCAGGCTTCCAGCCCTGTTTTCTCCCATCTGTCAGTGTGATACCAGCATGCTGGCTGCACAGCAGCACTGGTGTCCACCAGGCTCTGTTGTGAGCTAACCCAAACTCAGGAGTTGAACAGGATGTAACTCGCTCTTGGTTGCTTTATCTGAACTAGTAAATTAAAATAGTTCATGAAGGATTCAATGAGCATGAGAAAAGAAACAAGGAAATGGACAGGATGAAAAGACAACAAGGTGACAAGGACAACAAGATCTTATACTTCTAACACGACTATTACAGTAAGATGGTCTACACCAGGATGTTCCTAGATGTCCTGTTTCCATTCAGCCTTTCAGAATACAGAAGAAGCTACTGCATAAAGATGTGAGCACTGTATGTTAGGCACTGATACCGCCAGGTGGGCTGTCCACCCTCATGGCATATGTGAAAACTTGGTGGCATTGCACTTTAATGGAAAAGTTTGCCATATATACATGTGCAGGAGAACACCCTGAGCTCCATCTCTTCATTTTTTGCCAACTTTACAAACAACTTGGACTCATTTCTGTGACTCTCTTATTGCAGAGAATTGCATCTCGAGCAGACAACAACAAATTTCATGGTCATTGTAATGTGTGCTGTCAACAGATTAAGCCTTGGGCTGTATTCCCTCAGCTGCAGGTCAGATAAGAAGCTCATACCTACCTTCTTTGGACTACTGTCAAGTCTACCTTCGACTCCCGACTGAGTAAGGGCCTTGTCCTCTGCAATGTAAACATTTGATCCTTTTATTAAACACTGAGGGTGGTTTTGGCTAAATTTGGCTACCTATGCATTTCCAAATTAAAAGCCACAGTGCTTCTTTTAGTATGGAGCCATTTTAGCAGGTGCTATCTACACAGTCCAAATACTTACATGTAACTTATTTTCTGCCTCAGCAAATTAATTCTCTTACATCACCAGACGAATAGAAAATAATAGGAGCTACTGACATCAGTCCATTTTTACCCTATGAATTTAGAGATCACGGATTCAACTGTTGCCAATAAAGGATGACCAAGTATCTGCTACGATACAGAGCAGCACAGAAAACACCATTTTGAAAAACCTAATGATTTTGTTAGTTGAAGTATTAAAGTCTATAGCATTTTATTTATAGTCGTATTTCATATTTCCTCCTATGGGCCCCTCACTTTGAACTGGCTGCACACAAAAAGAGAGTTATGCACTGAATTTAACACGTGTTCATGCCTCATTTGTTAGAGAAACTACTGTGGTATGTGTAAATGAATGAGAGATGAATTTGCAAAGAAAATAAGGGAAAGCTTTGCTGTGTTTAAAGCACTTCATCATCCGTTCCAAAACAGCCCTGTACATCTGACATCTAAAGGATGCTTGAATGATATACACAGTTATAGAGCAAAATCAACTATGAGCTCCACTTTCAATGACAAAATGCATCCAGGGACTGTTTTTTTGCAGAAAGTTATACAGGCATCAACAATTAGAAAGCCTTATTCTGAAAGATGAAGGATCTTGGCTTATCATTCATTCAGAAACAGAATAATATTCAGGGACAGCTTCTGTTTTTAACTTCTGATAAGACAGTCTCATGAGTTAGCTCTGAATTTAGTGTTTGGGAATTTAGAGTCGTATGTTACCAACCCAGTATGTGTGGGTTGACAAAAACGCAATGCAGCAAGTACCATATTCCCATCAACTATCACCTGGCAGCAGAAATCAAAGTGCTATCAACAAACAGCAATAACACTGAATTCATTCATAAAGTTATGTCAAACCACCCAGAAATCATCTCAAGTTAAGCATATTGTAATTAGGGCTTCAGATTTTTACTTCTAGATTTCACCTCAGTTTGTCTCCAGCAAATAAGCACTTTCTAAGATTAGCAGAACCTTTCAACTTAGTAGAAGGTTAACTTTACCAGTGTGTAAACACCTAGCCCTTAACCCAGAACTTTAGTAATTGTATTGGGTTTGCATGGCAAGGTTTTCATACGCAGGGGCTACAGGAGTCACTTCTGTGACAAGCTGCCAGAATTTTCCCTATGTCCAAGAGAGCCAACTCTAGCCAGCTCCAACACAGACTTGCTGCTGGCCAAGGCCAAGTTCATCAGTGACTGTGGTAGCACCTCTGGGATAACACAGTCAGGAAGGGGGAAAAAGTTATTACACAGACATAATTGTGGCCAGAGAAGAGAGACGTGACAATATGTGAGAGAAACAGCTCTGAAGATACCAAGGTCAGCCTAGAAGGACTGGGAGAAGGCGTCCCAGGCATGGGATGGGAGATTCCCCTGCAGCCTGTTGCAAAGACCATCCTGAGGCAGGCTATACCCCTTTTTTTTTTTTTTATATTGTGGAGCAGAAATCCACCTGCAGCCTACGAAGGACCTCACATCAGAGCAGGTGGATGCCTAAAGGGGGCTGTGAACCCATGGGAAGCCCACAGTGGAGCAGGTTTGCTGGCAGGACCTGTGACTCCATAGTGAACCCACACTGGAGAAGCCTGCTCCTGAAGGACTGCATCTTGTGGGAGGGACCCCACGCTGGAGTAGTTTGTAACAACCCATGGGAAGGAACCACCTTGGAGAAGGGCATGGAGGACTGTCCCCTGTGGGAGAGACATGACATTGGAGAAGGGGAAGGAGTTCTCCCTCTGAGAAGAAAGCTGTGGCAAAACCAATGTGTGATGAACTGACCACAACCCCCAGCTCCCATCCCACTCTGCCATTGCGGAGAGAAGGTAGAGAATCAGGAATAAAGTTAAGTCCAGGAAGAAGGGAGGGGAAAGATGTTTTTTAAGATTTGGCTGTATTTCTCATTACCCTAATCTGATTTGATTTGTAATAAATCAAACTAATTTCCCCAAGATGAGTCTGTTCTGCCCATGATGGTAACTGGTGAGTGATCTCTCCCTGTCCTTATTTAAACTCTTGAGCCTTCTGTTGTATTTTCTCTCCTCTCTGTAGCTAACAAGGGGAATGACAGAGCAACTTTGGTGGGCACCTGGCATTCAGCCAGTCAGCCCACCAAAGTAGTAAATACAACTTTACATTTATTTCCATTTAATCATTTCTGACTCTGAAAGTTCAAGACCAATTCAAGAATTTATCAGAGTAAAGACTATTATTAGCTCCTACAAATAAAAATCCATTTTAGGTGTAATAATTTCAGAAAAAATAATTTGCATGAAAAAACTAAGCAGCTACACTGAACAATCATGCAAAATTTGCAGGGTCAACTTCCAGCACATCCAACATGTTCAGAGCACTAATGGCAGTTTGCAAAAGTGAGCCGAAACTGCATTATTAGTTCTTATACTCTTCCGTTTATACATTTGCAGTGTGAAGGCATGAAAAAACAATAACTAGGGAAATAAAAAGCACTCAGATATACCAAAAAAATGCTATATGACAGAAGGGAAAACAGATTCTTAATAGAAAACCCACAGGAGACCTTAAGAGATCACACCTGCAAATGAGGAAAATAATGCCAAGTGGCTTTCAAGAGGCATCAGCTGGAGGGTAGTGGTGGTACTCAAACTTCAGAATTTCACAGAATTTAAAACACTTTTTCCTGATCTGTTTAGACTGATCCAAAGTATCAGCCTGCTGCCAAACAGGGGAATCCTCCTTTTTTTGCTATCAGTAATATGATAGCTCCACTGAGAAACAGGCCAGCCAATTCAGCTGAAAAATGAAAGATTAAACAATTAGTTTTCAGCCAGATCAGCAGGCTAGTCTAGCCTCAGGTGAACCGTTCATCACCCCACTCTCTGTAGTGACAGACAGCTTTGAGCAAAAACTTATTCCTCTCAGATCCAACCAGCAATACTGTCAAGACTTATGGTTCATTATTCACCTTTTCACAACATCCCTCCCTAGATCAAACACATTTACTTTACAGTGCCAGCCATTTCTACAGCTGGAAATAGACAAAGCTGATGTACTCAGCTGTGGAGAGCACCAACCTGTGTTTGCCACTGAGGGCAATAATGGCACCTCATGAAGAACTTAGCAGAGCGAGTAGGTAGGAAAGGTACAACATCCACATGGCCTGCCCAGCAGAGCAGCAGCAGGGCTAAAGGTAAACGGGAAGCAGGATGTGCTGAAATCAAGAACTCACACTTAGAGTCCCAAGGGCTCATCATCTGGGTGTTCTCCCTTTGCCCTGGTGCTGCTCATGCTTGAGTGCCACCTACCATCTTCCTGTTTTCCTGTGCTGCCACAACCCCAACGCAGGAAAATTCTACCCTGAATAGAAACATAAAGCATATCAGAACTTTCCTGTGAGCTGCTGCTTATCAAAATTCCAAGAGACGACAACAAAGCCCAAAAATTTGGAAAATTCTCTCAGAGCTTCACTTACCTGTCAAATAACTCTTTAGTCAAAAACACAATAGCCTAAATAAAAGATATTTGATGGATATTCAAAGACTCTTCTGGATTACATCCCTTTCTTCCCACAGGAAAAATACTCCTAAAACTCCAGGCAGATTTTAGAGGATACTGGTTTCATTCAGTCTCACATCATGTTTGTGCTCTTACAGACATTTGCTGCCTTCACTCCTTCACACAAAGTCTGTTGGGCCTCATCATCTGATTTGGAGAGTCAGATGAGTGAGAAATAGACAGATTTTGTGATTTAGCTCATCTTTTGCAAAATATAAATAAGATTCTGCTGGGATGAAACAGAACAGACATCAACCTACAGACAGCAACTACAGTCTCATGGGGAGGAGAGTGAAGATTCCTGTGACAGAACAGATACATGGTCCAGCTTACTCATTTCTAACTCAAAGTGTGTTAGGCTGATGGCAAAGCACCACATTCATTTACTCTTCCTTCAAAGTGCTGAAACTTCCAGATGAAGTGCCTGAAATGCAAGAATCTGACTTCAATTCAAACACAGTAAACAGGGAAAAAACCAGTGCTGAATAGCTTTCTTTGAACCTTTGACAGCTACTGTAGTTACACTGCAGAAAGCCTGCCAGTAAAACACTTTTAGAATAAGTGCTCTCTCTTCAACTTTGCCCAAAGGTGAAAGTTTCTTTAAGCATAGTTCAAATTTATTCACTGTCACAAAGTACACTAAGAACCTGATTCAGCAAGAAACACACAGAATTTGTGTAACAAAAAAAGACAGAGTTGAATCAAACCCTGAAGTTTTAGAGTCTCCTTTGTTATCTGCATATATCAAAATCTCTGAATAATTAGACTTAAAAGTTTTGCCAAATCTTTCAGTATAGTTTTCCTAACAATCCAGTTATAGTATACCAGGAAGTAAATTTTTAAAATGAGGGTCAGTGAATGCCTTAGTCAACTATTTTTAGGTAAGGCTTTTTTTAAGTACTGTGGAAATCCCACTGTTAACTGAGGCACAGGCACAGCAAAATCAAAACAGTGCCTCTGTACATCATACTACACGCAGAAGGCAGATTACTACAGAAAGAAGGTGGAAAACATACTACATCAAATGATGGCATCCAGAAAAACGGGCTCCTCATATTTGTTTTATAGGCTTGTTGTATAGTCAGTGGATCTTCTGTCACTGTACAAAATGAAGGCAATTCCCACTCCAACAGGCTGGAACTCCTTGCAGTCTCAAGTGTGAGCAAACGATCTGAAAACTGGTGCTTATCTTTTGGTATATTTTTGCAGTCTTGAAATACTTTACCCTCCAACGCGATGCTTCACGGCATTTCTGAGGAAGCCGCACAAGAATCTGTATGGGTTTCGGTGCAAGACAAGCTACAAAACTGCAAAATAAATTCTTTGACTCATCCAAATGATGAGTAGGCAGTGTCAGAAGATACTTGTTCCAATAGATGTCACTGAAAAATTCACACAGAAACATTACGTTGAAATGAGTTTTTATAATAAGTATTGTGCATTCAAAAGCTTGCAGCTGCAGAACCTGTTACCAAGCAACACTAGGTGTTTTGATATTAATACTAGCTGTGCTACAGGAAAACCAGAAATTTTAACCACTTGTAGCATTTAAAATATAAAACCTAAAAGAGTTGTAGTATTACTGAATAGCTCTCCTCAAGTGAGATCACACCAGCTCTGAACAGAATAGATAACAAATCTAAATATCTAAATACATCAAAGGAAAACAGGACTTGTCTTGGAACACCACATGTCTGCAAAGTGTTGTTGGTCATACTTAAGGGTACAAATTTCCAGGTTTTATATTCTAGGTAAGGTTTATATTCTTCAGTAGCAAACCAGATGCCAGCCATATATTCAGTTGAATCAAAGCAAAAGATGGAGACATCACTCACATATATGTATCTGTAATGAAGAAGTACTTTTTTTTCATAAAGGCAGACTGGTTTTTGATGTCTGTTCTTCACAAAATCCTAAAAGTATTAAGTGTTCTACTTGTTGAAAATACAGACAGGAAAACTCATAGTTAAGACTTTCAAGATACCTAGAAAGGTTAAATCTGAGCAGTAATTTCTTCAGCAAATGAACAAGAGAAAATCCATTAATTTTTTTTTGCTAAACTTTGAGGGAATTTACTTTATCCAGTTGTATTTTTAAAGCAGACAGCTACATGAAGTAACAGTGGATTTCACAGTCTTCCTGATTTTGCTCTTTTGGGCATCTTCATGCAAACCTGTGCTTGGGCCACTTCTAGGCTACCCTTTAGCTGTGAAGCTGAAAATGTGGGAAAGGCATGACAAGTACCACAGACACTTTCACCACAGAATAAACAGTTTTGAACAGTTGATTCCTATCATCTAGTCAGTTTGTCCTACCCCTATTTTAAAAGAAACAGAAAACAGGATGAGAGGCGGGGAAATTGAAGTGTGGTGATGTTAAGATAAATGGGACCTAGGAGCACACTGTGCCTTGAGGACAAAGGCTGTAAGAAAACACCAGGAATGGAAGAATGAGCAGGACACGGCTACACAAAGTCAGAACCACCGTTAGGGCATTCTTCCAAACTGAACAAGTTTGGCACATATTACTATACTGGGCTAAATCCAGATGTTTTTGCACTAAAGCTTTTCTGTCAGCAGTCAAAACCTGGCATAAGATTACCCTCTAGACTGCAGCAGGTGTGAGTCCACATGGACACTGACAGCTGTACTTCAGCAGCTCTTTGGATCTGCCTCTTTGCTCCTCCACCTCAGATGCAAATCTTTCACTACTGAGTTGAGAACAGTGAAAGCTACTTCTTCTCTACCCCTGCCCCAGCAAATGAAAAATTTGTGTTTCTGACTGCACACAACATACAGGCTACCACGAGGCCTATTTTTATCAAAATCAGATGTAGTTGTGACGTTCACAGTGACACAGAAAGATGTAGGCTGTGCTCCCCTGTGAGCAGGCAGTGCCGGTGAAGTGCAGTTCTAGGTCCCCATCTGCAACAAGGGCATTAAACACCTCAGTCATTCAATACCCAAAACGTTCTGGTTCAAAATTTTCTTGTACACTTCTGAAAAGGCAGAAATATAGAATTTTTGGTTCTTTAATTTAAATTACTATTTTCACACTAGAGGAAGGCTTAAATCCTACAGTCCTTTGGTAACCAAGAGAAGTTCTAAAGCAGAACAAGTTTCGCTTTTCCTGAGGATAAGCTGACCTGTGCCTCAAAACTATCCTGCTTCAGCTTGTCACCCTATGATTGGATGACATCTGATCAACTACAGAACACTCAAACCAACCTCCAGTCCAGGTCTGTTTTGGGCAAGACATTCTACCTTACACACTTCAGTAAGAATAGACAGGTTTGGTTGGTGTTTTTTTAATTGTTGTTGTTGTTTTTGTTTACCACACAACAGACTTGGAAGGATAGGAAATTCAGTCAAGAAAGAGGCCATCCAGCCAAGCAAAAAAACCTTTAGAGAAAGAGCTAAGCAAACATTCACCTTTCATTTTCAAGGCAGGACTGAGTGACTGCTTAATATACCACAGAAAATTATTTTGTAACCAGCTTTTTATTTGGCTGCGCTAGATTTTCAGCTTTTCTTGGATTTGGATGGCTGCTTTTCCTATATGCTTGAGCATATGGACCACTGTTCTCATCTCAACCTGTTAGCATAAATCTGCACTCAGACGGCAGAGTAATGCATTAATCAACTCTAAAGCCATCCATGAATCAACTTGCCTTTCTCCTACTTGCATGCAAATCCACAACCACACGAACAACAGTTAAGCACTGTCTCCCCTCTCTAGTGCACTAAGCACTACAGGAAATTCAGATGTCGCATGTATTAAGTATCTGTTTGTCCTAGTCCTCAACAGGCTAACCAGCACTGCTCGTTCACTCTCCTCTCCAGATCATTTCTACTGAACTTCAAAACACATGACAACACATTAAAACCAAAACAACTTTTTGCCAACTCAGATTCCTTGCCAGAACACTTTCCCAATCCTGCTTTGGGTCATCTGTCTGGAAGGTTTCCTTGCTTCTTTTAGTTTAATTACTCTGAAATAACTTCTTCAGCATTTGCAGTAGTCCACACAAAGGCAGTCCTTTGAGTCCCCATGAGCTTGTTCTACTTTAATTGCCTCCACCAAGAGATCTCTAGAAAGATCCTACCTCAGCCCTGCTATGTCAGGTCTGAGTCATAGTAGAAGTTGGTCCCCACCATTAAAGTCATGAATGACTACTGAAACTGTATCCTGCATTGCATTTAATCTGTCAATTGTCTGTTCTCTCTTTATGCCAAGCTTCTCTCTTCTCTTCAATACACTACTATTTCTGTAGTGACTAGTCTCCCTACTGGCAGACGAGCACTATCTAAAATCAGTTATATATTAGCCTGAACTTTATACTGTGAGTTGTGAAATGAAAAGGCTTATTAACATGTGCACTGAGCAGCTATAATCTCATTAAAGAGAGATGATTACTCAGCCCCTGGCTCTGCAGGAACATGCATTTGAAGGTGGACACAAGACTAAAAGAAGAATAGGAACTGATCCAGAGAATGATGTCTTTGATCTGAAAACCGACTACTAGAGCAACAGATACAGCTTGATGGCTTTTCTCTTGATGGCTGAGACTTTGAAGTGTTATATTCACTGCTATGAATTAATGTTTTTCATCGTCCATAAATGCTCAGCAGAAACTGGAACAGCAGTGCCTACTTACCAAGAACTCCTGTTTACTAGATGTTATCTTGCTGATATATGTAAAATCGTTCAATCTGTGTTAATTTGTTACTGCTGCCAGGTTGTTGTAACACTAGGAACTCAATTCTCAGCCAGGGTACTGCTAGTGTTCTTACGCCACAGAAGTCAATCTCACTTGAACGTAGTCTCACACTAAATGCTTGCATCCTTGCTGCACTATAAGGAGAAACACCTAAGAGAGATTTTAGGTCAATTAATATTCTCACCCTTCTTCCCTCAAACATATTCCAGATACTATATTTTGTATATAGGTCAGCATCTGTGACTCCTGCTTTCAGCTTGTCATCCATAGTGCACTTTGGTAACACAGAAAACAAAGCTCACAATAGCAGACTAGGAGCTACAAGAAAGTCACTTATCATTGGTGCTCATCTGCATATCCACAGCTAGTGGCTCATTTAGCAATGGGAATGTCTGGGTCTTACTATCAGTTAAGTTTTGCCTACATCTTAATTACGTAGGCTTCATTCAGATAAACTGTAGTAGTCCAAGTGAAGAGTAAGTCTGTACCTCTGCAAAAAGTTGATGATCTTTAAATGTGTTTCAGACTTTGAGAAAGCTAATATTTCCAAAATTAAATAATATAAATGCCAATTAATACCACCACTCAGCCACCAGTAGCCACTTCCAGTCAGAGACCACCCTTTTGGAAGCACTGTGATCAGTAGTGCAAAGTGCAACAGTAACAGACCACCAGCAGCATCCCTCGGTGATCAATACCAGTCTTTACCAAGACAGGCTGTCACTAATGACAGTGAAAAAAACCCTCTTTACTAATGACACACACAAAAAAGGAACTTCAAGAAGCTTGGTGTCCTCTGCAAATGTTCTGGGGTGGGGGTGGCCATGGTGGAAGGCAGGGCTGCAATTAGAGAGAGAGATGGAGAAAGGGGTTGACTTACGAAGTCAACAATGTCAAGCACAAACCGACGGGACACAACAGTCCCATGCACCACAAAAGGCTGGGGCTGAATGGAAAACAGCTTTCCAGAAAAGACATTTGGGCTCTGGTGGGGAAAAAGCTATGGGTGAGCCAGGAGTGTGCCCTCCCAGCTGAGGCAGCCAACTGCACCCAGGGCTGCAGTAGCAAGGGTGAAGCCAACAGGGTGAGGGGT
The DNA here is from genome assembly GCA_035583155.1 of Acropternis orthonyx. Taxonomy (NCBI): domain Eukaryota; kingdom Metazoa; phylum Chordata; class Aves; order Passeriformes; family Rhinocryptidae; genus Acropternis; species Acropternis orthonyx. The sequence continues at coordinate 22,254,761 of JAWWEU010000158.1, read as the reverse complement.
GTGATTATCCCCCTCCACCAGGCACCCAAGGCCAGCAAAGCCCCTTCGAGCTGGTGAGAGCCCAGGAGCACTTAACATGCAGAGGCTCCCATTACCAATGAATCATGGAGTATCTCAAGCTGGAGCAGACCAATGAGTTCTCATGATAAATAACAAATTAATGAAGAATATTCTGAAAATTTAAAGCAAAGGAATACTCTGCAGGGAAGTTTTAGGCTTGTGTACCATTAATAAGGTCTTGGTATTAGGAGAAGGATAGCTCAAATACTTTGGAATATTGAGGTTCTACCAATGAACTCATAAATTATGAATTTTCTCAGTGCTGCCCAGATGCTGACTGAACCCTGACAGGTTTGGTGCCATGACCACTTCCCTGGGGAGCCTGTTCCAGTGACTGATCACCCTCTCTGTGAAGAGCCTTTTCCTAATGTCCAGCATGAATTTTCCCTGGCATAGCTTCATTTCCTCATGTTCTCTCACTGGTCACCAGAGAGAGATCAGCACCTCTCCATGTGCTGCTCCACTTGAGGAAGTTTTAGGCTGCGATGAGATCTGCCCAAACTACTCCAAGATGAACAAGTCAAGTGACCTCAGCTGCTTCTCCTAAGTCTTACCTTTGAGACCTTCCATCATCTTGGCTGCCCTCCTCCAGACATCGTCTAATATTCTGATGTCCTTACACTGAGACACCCAAAACTGCATGCAGTACTCAAGGTGTGACTGCACCAGTGCAGTGTAGACTAGGACAATGACAATTCCTTCCTAGTGCTGGACAGTGCAGATTATCCACCAGTTTTGCTGCTAACTATTGAACCACTACAATATTTTGGCACTTAAAACAACATCCAAGTTCACTGTAAAACTTGTCCACACAATTTCTCAAAACATAAGTAAGCAGAAAAAATGAAATATGAGCCATGCAGGCTTGGCAATGGCAATAACCACAACTCAAGGACAATTTTCTTAGTCACAAATTTAAGTATAAGAGCCAGGGAAATGACAATAGATGCTGAAATACATCTTATTACAAAAAACTCAAGGGACAGTTCCAGCAACTGAAGAATCCAGCTTCTCCTATTGCAAGTAATAATCATATTTATAACTCGAATTTCCTTGCTCAAAACAGGAGGATTAATTTTCACCGTGCTGTTAAGAGAAGTTATTCCACAGATATTGTTTTATCACCTCAGCTACAGGCCTTGTCAACTTTATATCGGGAATATGGGAATGCCCTTGCTTAGAAAGCGTTTGGATCTGTAATAGAAAAGCCTACTGCATGGCAATGGTAGAGTGTAAGCCTCTACATGTACTATCAGGCTAGCTGATACCATAAAATGCCATTTCTTAAAACCAGTACTGAATTTGGCTAATTAGATTTTCAAGCCAGTTTATCTAATTAGATTTTTTTCAAGCCACAGCTGTTTTTCATGCAAATAATCGAAATCAATACTTGACCCAAATTTTCTAACCTGCAATCAGTACACACATACAGATGCTTCCAGACCGTTATCACATACTCACACCACTACCCTACTACATCAAGTGGGGCGAAAGGAGATGGGAGAGCATTGGACGCGTTGTCATTCATTAATTTATGATTAACTAGGGCGTGTGAGTGCCTGGATCTACACAGATAGCTGAAGTGCCCCAAGACCATAAAGACAGCAAGAGCTTTCCTGCAGAGAAAGTCTGTTCCACCTGAGGACCTTACTGCATTTTGACAAGAGAGCCAACTAAAAATCCTCACCAAAGGAGGGGGGGGGGGAGGCCACAGTGCTTGCTACCGCTGTTAGCTGTTCCACTCCAGAGGGAAACCGATCAGCTCTGACACGAAAGCGACTTTCTGGTGCTGTACCCCTTCCAACAAAGAAAGAACCGAGCAACTAAGAGAAAGCCAAAACGCGAAACACATACCGACTCTGAAACCGCTTAGTGAACGCGAGGCACAGCCCCCACCCAAAATAAGGCATTTTGACTAAAGCCAGGGGATGACCGCAGCGCGGCACGCGTGCGATTCTGCTCCGAGCACGCACAGCACCCTCTCCCTTTCCTCCTTCCCGCAGGAAGGAAAAGCGGCCGGGTGGGGAGCGGCGGGACGTGAAAAATCGCACCCTCACGGACCCCTCGGCAGGCCGGGGGTGGCTCCGCGGGGTTGCCGGGCCCCATGGGCACGCACACCGCTGCTCCCAACGCGGCTCCCGCTGAAACCCACCCGGGGCTCCGGCGGATCCCACTCAGCCACGTTTCTCGCCGGGCGAGCCCCTTGCCGGGGCCACGGGGAGCGGCCAGCACCGTCCCCCGGCGGCGGCGGGACAGGCAGCGTTCGCCCCGAGCCCAGGGGCACCGTGCCCCGCGCCGCTCGGGGCAGCCGGGGCCGCAGGTGAGCCCGGGCAGCTCGGGCAGGAGCGCTCCGTGCCCCGCAGCAGGCGGGCAGCGCCCCGCGCCCCCCGGGCCGCTCACCTGCTGCTGGATCTTCCCGTCCTCGGTGACCACCCAGTGGGTGGTAGCAGCGGCGGGCCGCGTCCCCGAGGCCAGCAAGGAGCACAGGCCCAGCGCCCAGCCGGACAGGACCCACGCCCGCCCCAGCCCAGCCCGGCCGGTCGCTCCAGCCGCCGCCATGTTCCCCAATCCCGGCCTGCTCGCACCCCCCGGAACCGGAACGGCCGCCGCCGCCATTTTGGGGCCGGGCGACGCCGCGCGGGGCCGGGGCCGGAGGCGGGGCCGGGTGTGGTGCCGGCCCTGTCCCGGCCGCAGGGCGGCCCGGAGCGCCAGGCCGGCGGTAAGTGCCAGCGAGCGGCGCCGCGCTGAACCGCCTCGGTTTAAAGAAAGTAATTCCTGTCGAGTGCACGCCGCGGCATTCGCCGCGACAGCTCGCGGACACGACTGCGCGCCCGGCGCAAACCGGAGCGCACCTGCAGCTGCCCACAGGTTTTCATTCACAGCCGCCTGAGGAGCTGCGTGAAGGGAGCTCTGAAAGACACGTGGCTCCTTTCCCCTTCTAGTGCTTTTCAGTTACACAGAGAAATCTGAACTTTCCCATCCCAGATAACAGTAAATGCCAACCCAGCAGTGCGAACGTGTTTCCCCAGTCCCGAGTGAGATCTAGAAGCTGCCACATTCAAATTTTGTTCTGTTCTACCTGTCCACAGTCCTCATGCTTGGGGCACCAAACTTCCCAGAACCCCTTGAACAGTAAAATTCGCCTGTAACTCGAACCCATTAAGTAAAACCAAGTTTCCAGATGGTGTCAGTGGTTAAACTAATGCAAGGAATTCAGTTTCTATCAGCCTAGAGAAAATAGCCACGCGAGCGTGATAATTCCTCACCACTGCCAGAGTTTATACATCAGGAATATTAAAGATTCCACAAAAAAGCCAGGCTGCCACTCCAAGCCGCTCTATCCTAAGATACTAACAAATTGCATCACACCGTCAATATCTAGGAGGTTTAATAAGACAATGACTGACTCCTTTTCACCTGATTCCCAAATAACATGTATGACATATGGCTTTTGCTGAGTGTTGAAATTGCTACACAAAATTTTGCATTGAAAAGTTGAATTACTTAAAAGTTCAAACAGCTAGTGCAGTCTTGCTACAATCTATTCCTTAATGGCAAAAAGCTCTATACATCTATTGCAATCTAAGGAGTAAATCAACTACAACCAAAAGGTACCACAGAACCCTTTTACTAAGCCAACACAAAATGTTGCAGAGTAACTGTAAAACAATGAGCCAAACAAAATTACAAAATGAATTTATTCCAAAGCTGTAAGGGAGCATTTACAATTCAACAAGATGGTAAACAGCTGTTTCCACAAGAACTCGCTGCATTAAAATTAGATATGAAACTGGGGAAAAAAATAATCTAACTACTTCCGAGGCCACAAGAACTTTGCACATCACCTCTGAAATACAGGACTCATGAAAAGAAAACTCACTCAAAATTCAGTGAGAAAATAAGCTGCTAGCACCTAGCTACTAGTCTAAATACATGTTTCGTCTTTCAGATTACATTTTTAAATCCCCTCAAAACACCAATTATAGCCACAAGTGCAAAATGTCTTTTTTTCCCCTCCAATGCAACCTTATTACACATCTAGTGTCTATTTTCAGAGTGACATTTTGGTCTCACACATTTGTCCTTGAAAGCTTTTTGCCACATTTCTTGGGTTTTGTGACAAATCAAAGTTTAGCAGCTTGCATATAATCAGAAATACAGTCAACTCACATGTCCTGGAATGTCCAAAGTTTGCTGTCTACTGTTCCACAGTTAAGCGAAAATAGACTTCTAATTTAGTCTCTAACTTTGACGTAATTTTGGTATTTTTGCTGTCTGACTGTAGTGATAAATATCAGAGTGTTAATGAAAACACCTGAGTCAAGATTCACAAGGAAATACAAATGGAACTAGGGTGGAGAGACATCACCTTCTGTGTATATCAAATGGCTGGACAAAAAAATAGCAGGATAAGAAGTATTACTCATTCTTCTAAAGCCTAAGGTATTTTACATCAACATGCCCTGGAACACTTAATTAAAATTCTTTTTCTCTGTCCCAACTTCTTTTTACTATATGCTAATTCTTTTACAATGTTGAATGACCTGAGAAGTAAAAATTTTGAGTGGTGAGAATAAAAAAAAAAAAAGCACTGTGCTCTTACTTTGTATTTTCTGGGTGTACACCAGTAAATAAGAATCCCAAGTTGCTATGGAAAAAAATAGCATGGAATTGTTAACTTTTCCACCTGAATTGAACTACCTGGAATTTTTCAGTGTTACCGAAAATACAATTTTATTTATATATTTTTAAATGCAACTATTGGTTAAAACAAAAAACCTCAAACAAAAAATCAAAACACACAAAAAAAAAATCACAAACCAAGAAAAACCCAACCAACCAACCCACCCTCAAGTGCCAGCTAATCCAGAAATCTGCAAAACACAGAAAAGAGCCAGATACTGCTACGGTCCAGCTCCAGCCTATGAAGCTTAATCACTGCATCAGTCTTTACCCATTCCTGGAGTAATTCTAGTCATTTATTGGGTTTTTTTTTTGCTCTTCATTTACTGAGATTTCACGGCATAACTATAAGCACATATTCATATTAAACATTAAAAATTAATTTGCAAAACATCACTTTTGTGTTACAATGCACGGAGAAGAGTAAGAGGTGCAAACCAAAAAATGCCACGTTCTCCACAGCATTAAGTAAGAAGACTACTTCATGCTACAAGCAAGAGAGATTTCCAGCCATGTTGCAAACTTTAAAAAACCAGCAGGTATCTCATTTAATTCAATTAAAAATGTAAATAAAAGCAAATTTAGCAATGGTACTCTTCTCCACATATTGCAAAATACAGTTACAGATGAGGAAAGGATTACTTCAGCTGCTAAGCTTATCTGACATGTATCTCTGTTGTCATGCCTTTCCTGTCCATTACTTAATACATAAACTCAATTATATAGTTTCAGTTATGCAGTAGCTGACTTTTAGGTTAATTTACAAACTGTCAAGATGCAGCTTTTGATGAAACATCTATGCTCTTTTCCAATTTTGAATCCTGAAGAGACTTCAAAATTAAGAACCCAAAACTGCTGACTGTAAGCATCCAAAAATACAGTTGTAGATTCACTATGGACAAGTTGTAGTCCGTTAGAAAAGTAGATCATACATACAAAGGTATAAAGAACATTTAAGTCAGTCTTAGTGGAAGGCAGTCCTTGAAGAAAACAACACTCCAAGCAAACTTGCTGAGTAGCACTTTCACTTTAGCCCTTCAGGGGCATGGATGATTTAGCAGTCTTCTCAGTAGATTCTTCCTCGGCTACGATTGCCACGTCCTCCCCAGCCTCTTCCTCGTCCACCCCGGAAACCACCTCTTTGCTCTGAAACAAGAGTTGAAACTTTTCATGCATGTTTTAAGCTGTATACAGATTAAAACTGGAGAGCAGTATCTGGAGGTACTGAAAGCAAACTTCAGTCTCTGAGGCTAATCCTGCTTATATACCATTAATCGCTGAGTTATGCTTTGATTGGAAATGGACTCCGGTCTGTAAAAGGAGGTCAAGAGAACTAGCCTCTCTAAATTAAGTGCAGCCTTTCTGCATACTAATACTGTGATACATAATTGTGTCTGTGTTTTAGAACTGTATTTGCGGCAATGCATTACCACAGAATTGAAAACTGGCTGCCTAGATCATATTTCTGTCCAGTAAAACAATACTGATATTGAAGTTTTAGTCTGACTTGTTACTAGTGTCTGATAAAATGATGGAAAACCACAACTTTGTCATTCTATCTGGTATTCTACTGTCATTCTATCTTTTCTATCCTTAGCATTAAGTTATCAACTGGCATATTAATTTTGTTTTTCTTGGGTTGATAACTGTATTCAGTTAGGAATCTTAGCTGTAGTTGGATACCACACAAACTATTTGTAAACTGTAGAAAACTTTCCCCTTCCCTTAAGAACAAATTTGATCAGAGCAAAAAAACCCAACCAAACAACATAACACTTTATAGTTTCTTTGGATTTGTTTGAAAATGTATCAAACCCTCACTCCCCTTTCATGCTTTCTCCTCATGTACAGTCTTAAAATACAGATCATATTAATCTACAAAGGAGAACTGCATGCTTGTTTTAAGGAGCACAGGAATCAGAAGCTAACCAGAGGCCTGCCTAAGCATCTCGCGAACATGCGTAGCAAGCAATAAAAGGTTTCTGGTTGAAAACTTAGTAATCTTTGTAACGGCAGGACTACAAGCATACTTAAAAGACACAGGTGTATCACCTCAAGTCTAGAGCAAGAAATTTACAGATGTTCTCTTTTCTCTTGCTTTATGTATCTGACAGTGCTTTATTACCAGTTTTTTAGCCTCTGTGTGTGTGTGTGATAATTTGTTGTACCATACTCTTTACTTGCCAGAGGTAGCATGAGTGGGCCTACAGGGAAGATAGGAATGGGTTGCTGCCATTGCTGGGCCTATTTATCCAGTCTGCAACTGCTCTTGTGCTTCACCCAAAAATACGACTCACAGAGACAGAATCAGTGTGACTGGGAGCACGAGGACATAATTGTGTGCATGCACAGTGAACATGGCAATTCCCAGAACTTCTGGATCAGGTCTGCAACATCAGCAGTGGCTGTAATAGGAATGCAGCACAGGTCCAGTCGTATGACAGAAGGTGACCCAGTCCTGCCACTTGCAGCAACTGGCCTGTCCAGTGGGACATTGGTGCAAGTGCTGTGTGTCATAATAGAGAATACAAGAGAGAACACAATAGTTCAATTACTAACTCTAACACTACTAAAACTAACTTGCAAATGACGTTGTTTATAGCCTGGTAACACTCAAAACACTGCAGCAGATCAACAGCTAGGAAAAGACCATTATACACAGAAATCTGTGACAGTGCAATTTGATCTTCCAAGAATGTGATATCTGTTCCCTCCACCCCAAATCCCAAGATGCAACTGTAACTAGACAAAGGTTTTCCAAGCTGCCTAACTTACCGTAAGAAAAACTACCCAGATTACTGCTGTATTTTCCACTAGGAGGATTATATATTTGCCTGGCATCCCTTTTGGGTCCTGCCGAAGCCTTCTTTGGGGGTGAACTTGAGGTTGTATCTTCACTTGCTCTTTTTTGACTGATGGAAGGAAACAAAAACATATCATTACACCCCTGTGGTGACAAGTACAGGAATAGTAGTTGAGCCTCAAAGATTAACCAGTGGAAGGCAGCAGCAGCTAATGAAGGTGCCCTGAATAATAATACCTCAGAAAAGAAAGTAAGCTAGTCTCCAGCTGATTCAGTCTATTGTATCCCTAAGCAAGACCAAGATATTTTTTCTGCATTATTTTTGATGTGAAACTTTTACCTCATGTTCTATGTATATTATATATACACAGATTGGAAGTTAATTTTTACTGTTTACAACAACCACTAACCTTTTTTTTTTTTTTTAAATTAAGAACTCTTACCTTGCATCTGCCTTCTGTACTGGTTTCCAGGACAGTGTAACTGTACTTTTGTAAGAAGGAGGAATGTGAAATAGATCCTATGGAGACAAAATTGGAGAATTTATTCTGCAGTTAAGTTCATGTTAATTGCACTTCAAAACTTTAGCTACTTACTGAGACTTCAGAATAACCATTAGTTTCCAACAATTTTAAATCCTCTTTGAAATCCCGTGGCAGAGGGAGAAGGCAATAGCTTATTGCCTTATCCAGCTGCCTTTACTAAGAAATTCAAATACAATTTAAATTAACAGAATAGTGTCTTGTGTTGACCAAATACAAAATTACATAATAGTTAGGGTTGGAAGGGGCCTTCAAATACCACCTAGTTCAACCACTCTGCTACGAGCAGGGACATCTTCAACTAGATCAAGTTGCTCAGGCCCTTGTCCAATCCAGCCTTGAATGTTTCAAGGAATGGGGCATCTACAGAGAACGCACAGGCTTTCCCTCCTTTCCTATGCACACCAAGCATCTTATAATGAACTACAATGGCTCCTCCAGGGAAACACCTAATATCCCTACAATATCCCTATGATGGTACAAGACAGGCTTTGCAATACCATGGGCAAAGTCTTTGGTTTATTGTGCGTGAGAGTGAAGAAAGAGAGGGAAAAGGTGGTTAGAAGAAATCAGAATGGTTTCACAGACTCCAGACAGAAGTCTCTTCTGGACTCTTTGGGAGAAAAAGGTTCTGTATAGTAGCTTGCTTTGCCTCCTCCCTCCTTTACACATCTTTGCACCTGTTTAAACTATTCCTTACTCCTCACTGCCACTGCAGGAAAGGGAAATGACAAGAAAAAAGGCTCAGCCAGAATTCAGAGATCCCTAAAGCAAGGTGGTCTACTCCTGGGGGCAACCAGTGCTGCAAAAAAGGGCCTCAAAACACTCTCTCAACAGCAGCAAAAGCTACGCTGCTTGCATGGTCAGCAATAACAACCTCTCTTCCAAAACAGTAAAGCACTGGGAACTCTGAGCTAGCTAACACCAACTAACACAATACACAGTAACACAGCACAACTTTGTTCAAATATGTTTCTTTCCTCTGCATAGATTACTCTGCTATGGGAATTTACTCCTTCATAATGTGAGGACTTACCTTGATTAAAACATTAATGTTATTGGTTATTTTCAAGGCAACCACTTTAATCTTGTTCTGTAAAAAAAAAACCAAAACACCACTGAACACCTATTCTAGTAGTTTTATGCATTTGATAAAGTCATAACATTAAACTGGCTGCTCTTCCTAGTGAATTGCTATAGCAATAGTAACAGTGAAAGGTGTGTACACTTCTGAGTTTTCATCACAACTATTCTTAGGCTTCTTGCAGTTTTACACTAACTAGTTGCTTTTAATGTTCCAGCGTACTTCCCACTGGTGTTTTTTTGCACAACATATGCAAATTTGCCCTTCCAAACAAAGCACAGAGCACGTTTAAACCAAATACATATGGATGCAGAAAGTAGTGAGCAGTAGAAACTAAAAGATTATCTTCTCTTGCAAAATGCAACATCAGGTAAGATGCATTTGCAACAATGTTAGCAGTATTATTCCCTTTATCTATTTGTATACTTACAACTGACTGCAGCCTATTAATATGTGCTAATGGTTATCTCAGTAGGCTCAATTAGAAAAATCAGAATTCCTGAACAATACTTACTTCCTCTGTTTTCAAGGCTTCTCCTGTTTTTCCTTGAAGTGCCAGACGAAGCTGCCGAATATACACCTGCAACCCTCGAGCAAAATACTGTAGCCTGAAATATTTAAAAGCATTCTGTTAGTAAAATCTACACAGTCCTGTAAAAATAAAAGCATAAGCAAAGGGAAGCTGTAATCTCATTTTTTTCCCCTTTAGGAAAAATGCTCAAAATAATCTTCCATCAATCTGAATTGTGCTTCTTTAGCATCCAGACAATAATAATCCACACCTTCATAGTCATCACAGAATCATCAAAGTTGGAAGAGACCTTGAAGATCATCTAGTCTAACCATCAACCCAGCACCACCATAATCACCCCTAAACCATATCCTCAAGTGCCACATCCAGATGCCTCTCGAACACTTCTAGAGACAGTGACTCCATCACCTCCCTGGGCAACTTATTCCAGTGCCTGACCATTCTTTCAGCAATTTTTTTTCTGATACCTAATCTGAATCTCTCCTAGTACAATTTAAGACCATCTCCTCTCATCCTTTCACTTGAGACATGGCAGAAGAAACTGACCCCCACCTCACTACAACTTCTTTTCAGGTAGTTGTAAAGAGCAATAAGATCCCTCCTGAGCCTCCTCTTCTCCAGACTAAACACCCACAGCTCACTCAGCTACTCCTCATAAGACTTGTGCTCCAGGTCCTTCACCAGCTTTGTTGTCCTTTTCTGGACATGCTCCAGCACCTCAGCGTCCTTTTTGAAATGAGGGGCCCAAAACTGAACACAGTACTCCAGGTGTGGCCTCACTTCCCTGGCTACTGGCTGGCTACTCTATTTTTGGTACAGGTCAAGATGCCATTGGCCTTCTTGGCCACCTGAGCACTGCTGGCTCATGTTCAGCTGCTGTCAATCAGCACCTCAAGTCCCCTTCTGCTGAGCAACTCTCCAGCTACTCCTCCCCAGCCTGTAATGCTGCCTGGGGTTACTGTGACCCAAGTGCAGGACCTGGCACTCTGCCTTATTGAATCTCATACAGTTGTTCCCAGCCCATCAATCCAGCCTATTCATATGCCTCAGTAGAGCCTTCCCCACCTCGCAGCAGACCAACACTCTCTCCTCAGCAGAATCACTGGAAAGGCCCCAGTAACGAGCCCTGGAGAACTCCATGAACACTTTCTAACAGAACACTAACACCTGCCTCTTAATGATTACCTGATTTTAAAGTCTTTCAGTTTCTCTGCATTCAGCTTGGCTGTGAGGAAGTCTGGAAGTTTACGACCCAGCTGATGGAAACTATACAATAAACACTCCACATAACTGAATTGTAACTTGGGTTCTTCATTGCCAGCATTTTCCCCATTCTCTGCTTCCTCTGGAGGAAGGGGCATGTACTCCTAAAGAATAGAAAGGAAAAACAAATGCATGAGACACATTTATATAGACTGACTTTTTTTTTGCAGTGTTTGAACTGGATGGTGTATTTATGCTGATAATTTAAGAAGTATCCCCCTTCTCTGGGCGGTCCCGTGGCGTAATGGTTAGCACTCTGAACTCTGAATCCCAAGAGCACGAGTTCGAGTCTCAGTAGGGACC
>JAWWEU010000158.1:22205608-22243391 GCA_035583155.1 Acropternis orthonyx | reverse complement strand
ACTGCGCAGGCTGGAAGGGCACACCCACGTGGGGAGAGCCCTTCCCCAGATCTTCGTTCACGAAGTCTGGCCATTATCCCCCTTCTCTATACTACTTGATGAACTGCTGAATGAAGTCCTGGTGCAGGTGGTTTGCCTCCACTTATGTGACTTCACACCTCAGAGGAAATACTTCCGTGGTACTACTGCTACAGGAAGCAACAATGTACTGCACCAATGCTTTTGAAATAGTGCTGAATTTACTTAAAATTGTCAGTGCAGATGTAGCCTTTAATGAGATCAACATGAGTCCCTAATGACTATAAAATTTAAAAAGAAGAAACCCGCATGACTCTACTGGATTAAAAACATAATTCAAGCAACAGCTGTCTGTATCTACAAAGGCTTTGAATTGCAAAATGATGTTTGACCTTCCTACCATGGATAGCACTATCTCTGAAACAGCCATTTTAGAAAAAGAATAAAGAGATGAATACATAAAAATAATTTAATTTTTTAAAATGTTTTACATGAATAAGAAATGAATTAGTCTTACCAGTAATTTATCAAACAGCTTCTTCAAATTTGATTCCAGCTTTTCCATATCGCCACAGAATGAACTCATTTCAGCAAGAAGCTTTAAAACCTACACGTAAGGATAGCCAGGTTTTTGCGTGTTAACTGAAAAGTACACAGGCTTAACTTTAAACCTAAAATCAATTATCACATCACTATGGCTGGCACATTAGAGGTCAGCTATTACAATTGAACCCCTTCCAAACATTAGGAAGGAATACAAAGAAGAACACTGTTTTTCATGTCCTCAAACAGAAACACAGGTTTGTGTGTCTCATACAAACAAGCATTAGTCAACAAGTAAACAAAACTGCATACCCCACATCTGCATCATAGTTCACCTTCAAAGTGAGAGCCACAGAGATCTAACTGAAGCTGCAGCACTGATTAATGTAAGAAAAATTACAGACATTAAGCCACTCCCTTAGGAGACTAAATTAGCACAAGCTGTGCAACCATCATTTCAGTAAATGCTATGTGTTTAAAAAAAATTGATAGTAATATGAAAACGATTATACTGATCTACTTATTCTACCTTCCCTCAAAAGCTTGGGACAAATGACACATGCTTTAGAAGGCAATGCTCAGTCATTCCTCAACAGAGCAAGCTCTTTTTCTGGTGTAGCTACTTTTCCTCTGAGCCAAGAAATGAAAACTACTTAAAAAACAAGTTTGAAAATTTTAAAATACATGTCTTCATCTAACAAGTTTATTTTTTACTATTTGAAAGACATTTTAGCTTTGGCTTACCTCTAACTGGATATCAAGACCCTCCACTGGAGTAGTCAAAGAACTGAGGTTTGGCAGAACATGTTCACAGAAGTAAGTAACAAATTTTGTGGAATGAACATTTTTCTGAAAAAATAATGAACAAACCATTGCACATTATTCATACTACTCTGAGTGTGAAGGAGCTAAATGTTTTTCCTCCATCTCTCTGCCACCCTTATAAATGCCTACCCCCACAGCTATACCTCGAAGCTTTATTAAACTTCCCTCTAACTCCTAAAATACAGAGCCCCTTGCAGGTAGCTTAAATTCAGAGGCTGTCTGCAACAGCAGCTGAAAAGATTGGTTGTAAGCCAAGAATAGGCCTTTAAGTGCTTCAGTTGCCTGGCACTAGACTTGAAATAAACTCATGCAACCTTATGTGAGAATCTTGTCACAATTGAGTGTAACATCCTAAATTTGAAAAGAGAGTAACACAAAATATTTTTATATTTGGAGGCTTTAAGGATGCTTTCCAGCATTTGAATACAGTAGAAATTGAAAGTAGAGAAGTACTGCTATGCAGTCATTCTAACATAATCATTCAGAACACCAAAGACAAGTTACAGCCATTAACTTTCCACAATACTCTCCATGCAAAGCAAACAAATACATACTGAGAAGAGTGGCACTGCCTGCCGAGTACACTGCAGAAGTCTATCCACACAATCTGGATCAGATGGATTGAATGTTTGTTCCAGGTCAGCTTGTTCAGCTACCAGCTCCACTAGCTGTTGCCTCCCACTTACTGTCTGTAAGCTTTTTAATCCAGACAATATTTTCATGAACAGAACAAATTCCTCTCCTGTCACATCTTCCAAAACCTTAGCAGAAAAACAGAAAACATAGTTCTATGGTGGTAATTTGCAAACCTACAAGTCAAACCTACTAGATTCAAAAACGTAAAGTATGCAAATATTTAGCATTTAAATTTAGCTTTTAGTTATTTAAAAACACAGGTTTAAAGAAACCCATGAAAACGCAGTATAACTGATGCACCTACAAATTAAAGTAACTGCCATCAAGCTGTGCATAGGCAATATTTTTAACTCATAAACTTAAGAAAAAATTTCTATCTAACAGTATCATACGCTTCAGGCAGAATAAACGTTAAAGGAGTATCTACTCATTATTTGTTGTCTCAGTAATTTTGGTATCTTTCTCAGCTTAGGGAATGCACAGGAATCTCAAAAAATTCAACAAAGATAAATGCAAAGTCCTGCACATGGGATGAACTAAGTTCGCTGCATCAGCACATGTTGGGGACTGATGGCTGGGGAGCTGCTCTGCTGAAAAGACCGAGGGTTATGGGGAACAGCAGGTTAAACATAAGTGACATTAGCATTCCTTAGGTGATGAACAGTGCGCTGGGATGTCACAAGGGCACAAAGGGAAGCAAAGGGATGGAAGATTCTCCTTGGCTGTGATTTGACCAAATCTGGAATACTGCACCTAGTATAGGGCTCTCCTGTAATGAGGAAGTGGTTGATAAGCTTTAGGAAGCCCAGCCAACAAGGTGATCAGTGTCCAGAGCACATGACCTGTGAGGAGAACCTGAAGCAACTGGGCTTTTCCAGTCTAAAAGGAGAGAGCTGTATGTGGGTGTGGCAAACTAACACTAATCTTTAATACTTAATAGCAAGTCACCAAGCATATGAGTCAGGTTCTTGGCTGAGGTGGACACAGTGAGAATAAGACAATGATAGAAAACCAAAATGGGAGGTTCCAACTGGATAAAGGGAAAAATTTTATTTTACTGAGAACAATTAAACACTGAAGCTGGTTGTCCAGAGAGTACAGAAACTCTCTTTCTTTAGAGGTTTTCAAAACCCAGCTGGAAAAAGCACCCAGAAATCTGATCTGAATTCAGCTGAGCATGAATCACTGAGCTGGTCGTTCTCCTAAAGACTCTTTCTAAGACTCTGACTCAAAGTCGCTCTTACAAAATGAGAAGTGCCTAGCATGATTTCAACATTTCCACAAAAAAATTGCTGCAAACTTAGAGTGTAACAGAATAGGATAAGTACAACATCACATTTGTACAATGTACGGCTCTACAGATGGTTTAAACAAACAGACCTCCAAAGCAACCCCAGTGCTAACAGATGATTTCATAATACTTAAGTTTGCACTGAAATAAGACAGTCACCTTCTTTGATTCAGTCAATATGAACTCTTCCACCTCCTTTGTCATGACCTCCTCAGGTAAGGTTTTCAGTTTCGTAGAAAGGAACTTAATGGCTCTCTCTCTCACAATATCCTCTCCCTGAAGAATTTGACTGAATAAGCCTCCCAAAGTCCCTGAATGGAGAATAAATCAGTCAATGCAAATTATTTTAAAAGTTATGAGCTGAACATTCTATGCAGAAGACCGAAGTTTACTCCTTTAAGACTCCACAACAGATTTTAAAATAACCACTATACAAACTTCTCTAAAAACCCACAACTTACATGTATCTTCATAGAATTCACACTCTTTTGCTAGTGTGTATACTTCAGATCCACAATTATTAAGTTTGGTATTGTTTGCGAAACCAGTTAGGTGCTTGTCTCAGTTTTGCATTCTACTATGATACAAAATTGAGTCCTGTTCTCATCCTACTGGAGACTGGAAAGTAGAAATAAACAATGTATATAGAAAAATGTATCATTTACCTTTAGCATCCATCTTAAATATACTGAGTAAAGCATTGTTCACCAAATTGAATTCTGCAGAATCATCTGGAGAGAGAAAAAAATCTGATATGCATATCCTTGAAATGAAAAGATGAGAGCAGAAAAATAAAGAAAGATTGCTGATATAACACGGTAAGTATTCCACCCTCAGCATTTAGCTATAAACAATACAACCTGTATTTTTAACAGCTACAAGACTGAGGAAGTTGAAAGCCACGATTATGAAAGATGGAAGCAAGACACAAAGTTACTTGCCACTTTAGCCTCCCCGCCAAAACTTTAACATTACAAACTTGATAGGACTGAAAATCTGAAGGGAAGTTATTAACTGAATTATTTTAAGGAACAGTTGTAGAAACAAACTGTCCTTCACTAAATTAATGTAAAATAAATAGTTTTTTCTTTTTTAACTCTTAATCTACAGTATTTTTAGGTGGCAAAAACAATTTTCCTCTTGAACTAAATGGAGAAATGCCTAAGTCTCGAAAACATCCTCCCAAAAAAATCTATCTTCTGAGAATCCTAGAGACTTAACCATGTATTTTTAATAGAAGTTTAAACACCTAATACTTAGCACTCTGTAACTTACTGAGATTACAAGTATTTAAATTCTGAATTTATTTTGTACCCCAGAAATATTTATTTTGTACCAAAAATGCACTGTATGAAAGAAAACGCCTTCAGGATTTTTCAGGTTCCGGAACCTGCATTAGAAATCAAAGAACTCTTTTTCAGAAGGCAATTTGCTGCAGTCCATAACAGGTAGGCTCCCTGCTACCTTTTCCGATGTTTTCAGAGAATTTGAATTAAAAAAATTTGTTTTATTTAGAAAAAGATTTTCAGTTTAGATTAGGATAATTAGTGGCCTTGCAGCAGAAGCAGCAGCCTAACCGTACTGCAAATATATGTATGTATGTATGGCCAGACTTTGCGAATGAAGATCTGGGGAAGGGGCTCTCCCCACGTGGGTGTGCCCTTCCAGCCTGCGCAGTGGATTTTTCAGGTGAGGCACAGCGTGTGCAGAACTGGCCCCACCGTTTAAGTCCTAAGGTTCATTTGCCACAGCCGAGCGAGCTTGGACACTGACAGTGAAATCCTCGGGACTGTCTACAGCACCCAGTACTAACACCGGGGCTGCCCCTGCTGAGCATCCGAGATCTGACAGGATGAGATGGCAGGGAGGCATTTAAGTGCCCAGGGGACGGTCCCTACTGAGACTCGAACTCGTGCTCTTGGGATTCAGAGTCCAGAGTACTCTCCTTTACGCCACAGGACCGCCCTACTGCAAATATAAAGAAGGCAAAAAAGAACAGAAGGACATGAATGGCACTGGGATAAACTACGAATCACTGTTTTACAGAACCAAATTTGTGTATATATTCAGGTGTGCCATGAGGAGATCAGCCAGGAACCTACCACTGTCTCGTACCTGACTGTAGAAGCTGGGTCAGTATGTCTGCTACCCGAGGAAGATTATCTCCAGTGGCAAATTGAGGCAATTCCTTGATTGCTTGACGCCGGATCTGTCAAAATTGTCAGTACAGTAGAAATAAAAAAAAATTAAAAATGTCAGTTATTACATAAAAACCCCCAAACAACTATTTTGATACATTTATGAAGAAACGAATGTATTTTAATCAGACCTAAGCATCTCTGGAGAAAAATCAAATTCAAACAGCACCTCTGTTCACAAAATAATTCATATGATCAACAGAATAAAGGATGGAACATGTGCCATTATGGAGTTTTATTTGCTAACAGAAAGGACAGTTCTTCAGTTGTATATATGGCAGGAGTAAACTCTATGGTTTGTTCCCAGCACTGACAAAAATTCTTGAGTGATCTGCCCAAATCATTTAAGACCAGATAAAAAAATATGCTTCAAAGGTACAGCTTCTATCAATACTGCAGCAGCAGCATGAAGCATCTCAAACTTGTGCAAGAATAATACAGTCAGAATCACATTCCCTTGGTTCTCAGGTGCAAACAAGATTTTCTTGCCTCCCAGCAGGATTTATCAGAACCAATTACCACAGAGTGCTTTTTGATAGGAAAACATGTAAATGCTATTCAAACAAACTGTAGGTTTCTTTCTACAGAGCTATTCCTTCGATCAGTGATGGTAGCGAAAAAGACAACTGAAAACTGATGCATCTTCCCAAACCACCACACAACAAATTCTTTAACTGCAGGAATACAACTATGTTTAAGTTGTCCAAAGACCAACCCTCCCCTCTCAAAAGACATAGCCTATTAAAAAAAAGAGAAAATAATAGGAAAATATAAATTTAATGCATCAACTTGCTCAAATGTTCTTATTCTTACAGAAACATCTTCATCCTCGCAGAGGTCTAACTGGGCATTGATAGCTGAGTCAGCGAGCTCAGGAAAATGCTTGAAGAATTTAGGAATAAACTGGGCTGCGAGTCTCTTCTCCTTGGCACCTCCTTTCACACCATCCAAGATCACTTGGTATGCATCCTTATGCTGAAAGAGGAAAAACAGAATACATAAATGGAAAAATCTTGGGTTATTCTTAAAACAAAAGACTTTTTCTCTCCCATTCTCTTCAACTATTTAAGTGAACTATATTACACAAGCTTCTTACAAAGGAATAGATTTTTCTCTCAGACTGATCTAACTGTGCCAATTTCATAAAATTTGCCTCTGTTGCCTGGCTTTTACTGTTACTCTGGTTCCTGTCTGTTCAAGTGCTCATTGTTTCCAACTGCTGGCCCTGAGGCTGATGGATTTTACATACCACCTGTGATTAGATTAGTGCAAGGGATTATATGATCACTGTCACTGAAATTGGGTGGTTTACAAGGAGTTTATGCCTTTTGTCTACCTGGATTTTGTCTCTCAAGTAGAGGTTCCCTTTCCCAACAACTGTGTCACTGCAGTGGAACACGAATGATTGTTGTGCTAAACATGAACCCAGCAATGAACCTGCAAAACCACTACTGGTCCCAGGAATTGACAGGCATGCCTAAATTTCCTAGTTACAGGCGGATCTGCTGCATTTTGTTTGCTTTGGGAGTCCTTGTTTCTAGGGTCATGTGTGGTCACAAGAAACCAGGGAAATTTTTTGTTACTGTTGACTGGGAGGAATCTGATTTCTGAGACTGTTTGCTTAGAATCATAGAATCATTGAGGTTGCAAAAGACCTCTGAGATCATCAAGATCAAAGACCTCCAAGATCACCTTCGACCTAATACCACCAAACCCACTAAAACATATCGTTAAGTGCCAATATCCACTCATTTTGCTAAAGCATCTCTGACATCTATTCAATTAGTTAACTTAATCTGAGATGAAACACAGTGTTTCAAAGAACTGTTAACAGAAACTAGATTAAACAAATGCCCCAGAAACCTCCAGGTAAGTATAGAAATAAACACTTCAGCAACAGTAGAATGTTCTCTAGCTGTCCCAGCTAGAATCACATAGATGTTTCTGATTTTGTGCCTGCAGGACCCAAACGTTAAAGTAATCGAAGTCATTGTTGTGGTTAGCTATGTGTTTGTGAAATACACAGGATACTAGCAGAAATAAGAACCTTCTAAGATTAATGTTCCTCATGGTTGTGAAAATAATGTTTTAGACAGCTTATCCTATTTTGAACAGCAACACTGACAACACAGGATACTTTCTTCACTTTTTTTACATTGAATTTCTCAGAGCCACATATATCACCACCCCTGCTCCACATCAAAGTACTCCCATAGCGAATACAGATACGAATTTACAAAGTAGTACACTGCATTAATGCCCTCTTAAAGCAAGCTACATTTTAACACATTTAGTGCCAACGCTTCTTAAGCACTCCCCCCAGCTTGTTGATAGCTCTCCATGTTGTCAGATTCTGAACTGGGGTGTGATACGGATCTGGATGAAAAGTAACCAATGAAAAAATTGATTGCCTTTCAGCTGATCCACATCCCCATCCAGTTTACTCTGAGCTGCGCCAACACAGTGCATTCAACAGCAAAGGCAGGAATGAGCCAGCACAAGCTAGCAATGAATCACTATAGACACATTACAGACATCATTATAGTGCAGTTCTCAGACTGCACATTAAGAACAATTTTTTTTGTGGAACAGATTACTTAATACACATGAAAAAGCATTTATATAGCAATGAAACAGAGTAGCCTGTGTTCCATAAATTTGTATTCTTGCATGCTAACTACTCCTACCATTTAGGAAAAATATAGTTCAGGCAGGAGTTTGTTTTACCCTGCACCTGTCAGCATGGAATGCTCAAAAAAACCCCACAGGCAACTACAAAAGCAGCGTGATCCTTCAGTTTTGTACATTTCCTCCCAATCTGTAACACAGGAATATCCTCAGCTAGAGACAGTGTCCAGATCTACATTTTTAGTACCTGTCAATTGATCAATCACCCATTCACTTCTCTAGGTTAGTTCTTGAATGAATTCATACCCTATAATGCCCTGTGACGAGTTTCACAATATGTTATGGAGAAATGTTCATCTTCCTCTTTATTTTAAGCCTGTTTCCTAATAATTTTTCTCAACTTCTCACCTTGATTCCACTCATGAAGTGGACTCCTCATACCTGAGCCCCTCTCTCAACTGAAACACTCTTTCACAAGCTCAATACTTCCAGTCTTTTAACTACTTCTTTTAATACTTCTGGTTGTCCCCATGTTCATGTTCAACACTTACTCTTTTGAGACAGGGTGATTTTGACTTTTGTAGTGAGAGATCACGTTCAAAAGGTTGTTAACAGATAAGAAAGCAGTAAGTGGGATAAAACAGAAGTACAAGGAACAATTACTTGCGGCTTCTCAGAATGCAAAAATTGGACACATCAAATAAGATTATGAAATGACAAGTTCAAAGGAGGTAACTCCTCCACAAAGGTTAATGAAGTAATGGAGTATTTTACCACAGAACATTTATATGCCAGAAATATCAACAGTTAAACAAAGCATCAGAAAAGTTCCCTTAAGAACAATCTAGCAAGCTACACTCCGGACACTGTCTCTGGCTCTGGAAGCCCACAAGGAGAGGGGCAAAGTTCTGAGAGTGCTTTAGGAATCATCACTCTGGACTTACCGTCAGGGGTTCTTACACACCTGCTTCCCTGCCACAGGCTGCATTTCTTAATAATGCTTGAGTTTGTTCGACTTAAGATGACCATTCCTACCTCACAAAAGCTACTCATAATAGTCAAAATGACGATGTACCATGTATTTGTAAAGCTGCACAGTAACAGCACATTTTACTCTGCGTCTCTCCCTGTAGTTCCAAACATTTCATTTGCACTTTGGTTTTGGTTCTAAAGTTATGTTTTGGTTGGACTGTCTACAAGGATGCTTTGTTTCACTATGGCATAATTACCCAAGCAAAGTGAATGGACTTGAATTAAAATCAAGAAAACTTAACCATCTCCTCCTGCAACCAGCCACCGTATTATTAGCTCTCTTAAAGGACTTTCCAAGTGACCTTGTACAGTAGCATCTAGTTTAAAATCCAGGGCCAGAGATGTGCAAAGTTACTTTCCCACTTATGGACATTACAACAAAACAAAACAAAAGTGTCTCCTCCTTTTTCAGGTTGCCATTCAGTAAAATGACGGCCTAATACAACTCCAAAACTAGTTTTAACTAACCATAATATTTTCTATATACTAAGGCATTCTTTTTTTTTTTTTTTTTTTTTTTTTTTTTTTTTTTTTAGTAATTCAGTAACTGTATAAACAAATGGCAGATCCTGCCAGGATTCTACAGAAAAAACCATCTTCAGTCGTGAGGGTCGACCTTTCATTCTTGCCTTAGGAAACTAAAAACCAAAGGGCTACAGGCAGTTATCGAACCAAAATAGACTCCACCTTCCTCCAACAAGTCTTTCAGCAAGACACCAGGCCAGAGGCCCTCCGGATCTGCAAGTGCGCTGGATCAAATCTGCACAGATCGCACGGCGCCTTCTTTTAAAGGCCTGAATTCGCCAGACGAAACTCCCCGCCTCCATGCAAAAACAGCCTGACTAGCCAAAAACTAGCCAATACCCGCGACGCCACGTTTAAAAGGAGAGCTGCCAACCCGCCGCGGGTGCTGCAGAGGCGCCGGGAGCTGCCGGGCGCGATGCTCATCCCCACCCGCCCCGCGCCGTGAGGAAACGCACTCGGTGCGCAGCCCCGAGGGCTGGCCGGCTGTGCCAGCAGTCCCTCCGGCGGCATCCCGGCCCGCCCGCCCCGCAACAACCCGCGGCGGCGCTACGCAAGCCCGAGGCCTAGCCAGGCCTCACAGGCCGCAGCCACGCCGCACCTGGCCCGCCGTCTCGGTGGCGTCCGCCAGGATGCCGTAGTTGCGGTAGAGCTCCTCCACGGTGGGCATGGCGCGGCGGGGAAGGGGCAGAGCAACCGTTACACCGAGCCCGCCGCTGTCGCCACCGCCGCTCCGGCCACCGCTCCCGCTCGGGCCGCGTCGTCAGCACTAGCGAGGCGCGGGGCCCAGAGCGGCCGCGGCCGAGCCCGAGTATCGCCCCCGCGCGGCGGGCGGCGGCACCGCAGGGCGCGGGCCGGGGGCGCCGCGGGGAGGGCGGCGTGTCTGCCTGCCCAGGAGTGTACGCCTGCCCTCGGGGTGTGCCGTGGGCCCCACCGGGTCCAGCCTTCCTTCTCCCACCTCCCCGTCTTTTTTTCGCACCTCTTCCCCGCCCCCCCCGCCCCGGTCGCTGCCTTCCTCCAGCGCCTCGTTTCTGTTTCACTTTTTGTCCCTCGTACACAAATGCGGTGAAAGGTGCTCGGGAAGTGCCTGTTGCGTGCCGAGTTCCCGGTACGGGAAAGAGACTGCTTTCCTGCCGTTTGGTGACTTTTATCTTTCCCTGCAACGGGAACTACTCTCCGATTCTGGCACACAGAAACCGGAGTGCCTGCAGGTAATGCCAACGCAGGCCGCACACGTGCATTAGGCTCAAAGGACCAAATATAAATTGCGGCAAAAGTTGCAAGGCTGTAGCAGCGTCTTCTCATATCTCAAGGTGTTTTAGCATCCTGCAAATCTATCAGGCACATAAAATGAAAGAAGATTGCTCCTAAGTCAGTCTGAAGCCAAGCTAAACAAAGCGCTGGACCTGTCTTAAGTATCCATTCCACAGCAGGATGAAGGGTGCTGTTGGAGGCATCCGAAGCCCCGGTTTGTCTCCAGAGTCCATGCAGGCAGACTGTGCACAGCAGGGATGCACAGCAGCATCGGTCATTTACCTTCCTTTTGTTTTTCCTTTTCTCTTACAGTGTTTCAACAAGTGGCAGCAGTGATAGCATCAGTCACCTCTCTCCTCCTCTTTGAATTGAGGTCTGGTGCCTTTACCTGTCCACAGGTAAATCCATGTCGTTCTTGCCTGCTGTAATGGGGTCTGGGGCTGCGGAAGCCTGTGGCTCCTGTCAGATCCAAAAGAGCTCTACCCTGATCCTGACCCTCGGTGTGCTTGTGACCATCACATTTACCCAAAGTAATCTTAAAAGAACGTTCTGGTTCATCTTAGTAGTGGGAAGAAAATGTAGCATGAGAGAAAAAAAATATTTTTAATGCAACAAAAGAACTGCTTGCTTTCCTGAACCTCTCATTTTCTAGGAAGGGAGAGCTTCCTCAGGCAGGCTGGTGGATATTAAGAGATGTCAATCTCTTGTTCTCCTGCATCTTCCAGGCAACATTACATCTGAACGTAGATTTTAAAACTCTTTATAATAATCTTTATCAGCACTATCATGGCAAGCTTTTGCAACTTGGCCTGAAAGGAAGAAAGATGGACATCGAATTTAACTGCATTTTACCCCCCACCTCGCCCTCCCCACTGACATGTTTATATAGATGGAGCTGGCTTGTTTTCTCCTTTTCTTGCTCCTTTTTCCTCAATAACACACTATTAAACTGTGATTACGTTCTATGGCAAACACTGATAAATAGGTAGCATTTATACATTGTTGTATGTTTGACAGTTGTGGAAAAAAAAGAAGTAGGCACGAATGAAGGTGGGTGTGAGAGGGATTGTGTACCTTCTGGGAAAGGCTGACTCTGCATTCCATGGCAGACCAGAGTGGTGCTTGAGATACTGTAGAGTGATGGGAAATGACGATGAACTCAAATGCTGGGCTTTGGCTGCACTACAGGGAGATTAATGGGTGGGGTGAGATGGTAGGCAGTCTCAAATTACAATAATAACATATATTCTGTTATATATAACTATTTTAATCCCATTTTTGTATGTTGTATCATATTATATATGCCCTGGAATTATACTTTTTACCTTCTCTGGCAGTGATACATTCAACTGTGCTTATTGTCTTTCTAACAGAGAACACACAAAATGAAAAGGGGTATTCAGAGCCACATTGGGAAAATGTTTTCTCCGAGGTTCATTCCATTTCCACTCTTTGATTTAAATATTTTTTTCCTCAACTACTTCCTTGTTGCCTTTTAATTTTTTCTCTCATTACAACAGTTTCCATTTTCCAGTCTCTAGTTTTCACTTACATATGAAATAATTTTTATAATGAACTTGTTTTAAATTAATCACAGTTAGTCTTTAGCATTTATATGGAAGGAACATGAATGAAGAACTGATGGTGTTACACATTTGGGAGACATTGTTTATCAGGGATCCCTTTGTTAATGTTGGGATATTTTTGAAAATGTATCTTTAGAAACTTGAAAGCTTGAAATACACATTTGAGAATGACACATAGTCATTCTCAATGACTGACTCAACAGTCACACTGCAGTGCAAGTCCCCTACTTTCACAAAATATAATTAATTTTGCCATCAATCAGAACTTTTGTTCATTCTTTCTTCTCAATCTCCTCATGCTAATGTATGTGGAGATAACCCTATGGTAAGTTACAGACTCATTTGATAATGAAGTGGTATCATTATATATTTGACTGCCATACCTGTGCACTGCCCATAAACCAAATACCTGCAGGTTATTCAGAGGAAAAATAATTTGCATGTGAAATTGATAAAATTTTTCTTTTTTCCTCAGAGCCAAAAAATTACAATCTCTGTCCCACAGCTGCCCTGGTCTTTGGCGTAGAACAGGCTTCAGACAAAGCCATAGGCGGGACAATAACATCCTTCTATTATAACAGAAGAAGAAGACGTGTAATGAAGATTTCACACTGGAACAGTGGTTTAATCACATGAGTCCTCATGTACCAAACCTGGAAGGTGTCTGTGGGCCAGTTACCCAGTGAATAATAAAGCGATTGTAATAGAGTCCATTTGTTGGCTTATGCTAGATGAGCAATTGATCCTGAATTCTTCTAATCTCACTATTTAGAAATAGGTTTGAATCACTAACAGAGCACAGTTCTACAAATGAAGGGACATAGCAATTATTCCCTGTCCATCTTAAGTGTTTTTCAGAAAATGGTGTCCAGGCCACAACGTTCATAGGTGTAGAGCCTTTTACTGGCACACATTAAGTACATCCTGCATGGTTATAAGCATCTAACTGCAGTCTTCAGACAAGCAGAGATTTCCTACAGATTCCTTCCGGCGTAATCGGATTTCCTTGCAAAATTTCTCCCTGGCAAGGCTGGGCGCTTCTTTTTCCCGATGGGAGCCGCGATCCCTGCTCCTGCGCCACCCAGGCCGTGCCAGCAGGCGGCGCTGTGGCCCCGCAGCCGGGCGGGGCGCCGCCGCCGCGCAGGGATGCGGGAGCGGAAGCGGTGCGGGATCCGCTCCCGAGGGCGGGACAGCGCCCAGCCTTTGGGGAGGGATCGCCCTGCAGCGCTCGCAGCCTTGACGCGTCGCTGGTTAGCACTCTGAACTCTGAATCCCAAGAGCACGAGTTCGAGTCTCAGTAGGGACCGGTCCCCTGGGCAGTTAAATGCCTCCCTGCCATCTCATCCAGTCAGATCTCAGATGCTGAGCGCAGGGTCAGCCCCGGTGTGTTAGTACTGGGTGCTGTAGACAGTCCCGAGGATTTCACTGTCACTGTCCAAGCTCGCTCGGCTGTGGCAAATGAACCTTAGGACTTAAACGGTGGGGCCAGTTCTGCACACGCTGTGCCTCACCTGAAAAATCCACTGCGCAGGCTGGAAGGGCACGCCCACGGGGGGAGAGCCCTTCCCCAGATCTTCGTTCACGAAGTCTGGCCATTATTACCCTTGTTCCAAGTCACGTCTACAAATTCAGCCGTAAAAAGCGTTTAGAGAAATAGAGCTTGCTTTCCTCCCCCGCTCCTCTCCTATGTTTTTTCAGGCTGCTGCCTTTGTACGTGCAAGGGCAATCTGCTTGTACCCGTCTTACTGTTTACCCGGCCGCGGTTTGTAGGAAATTTAGAACATCCTTTCACATGGTTCGTGAACCTGTTGGCAATGCTCCTCTGTTCCACAGTTCAGAAGCTCCCACAGCCCCAGCAAAGCCCGTGCCGTGTGCCTTAACTGCCATCAACTGGCACTATCCTTTGAAGCCCAGAATACTGGAATGTGGGGTGTCTTTCCACACGGGCAAGACTGGGTAAAGATTGACAAGGGGGAATGCATTCAAAATGAAAGACAGTAGGTTTAGATTAGATATTAGGAAAATATTCTGTACTGTGGGGGTGGTGAGATACCGGGAATAGGTTGCCCAGGGAAGTTGTGGATGCTCCATCCCCGGAGGTGTTCAAGACCAGGTTGGATGGGGCTGTGAGCAACCTGGTCTTATTGAAGGTGTCCCTGTCCATGGCAAGGGAGTTGGAACTAGATGATCTTCAAGATCTCCTTCCAGTCCAACCCACTCTATGATACTAGGACCTTCCCCACCACTTGTGTCTTGTTTGATAAATTCAGAACTAGCATTTCAGCTGTGGATGCTGACCCAATTCCCAAACTGAGCAGCCTGGTGTCCTGTGGCTTGCACTGCTCCTGAGGCTGCTGCTGGTGAGACAGCTGTTGCCACTGCTTCTAAAAACTCGTGAGAGCTGCTTTGCAGCACAGCGACAGATTGGAAGTGCTAAAGCCACATGGCAGCAAGCTGTGAAAACTTCTCCACAGCTTCTATGTATTTGCAGTGGCATTTGCAATGGCATGAAGCACTGTTTTCGTCCGTGCTGGCTGATAAGAGTGTGAAAATGACACTGGCTATGCAGAAGGAGCTAGACGCTGACAAAAGAGAAAGAATTTTGAGGACTGAAATTTGTTTTTAGCTGGTTCTGGCAATATTATCCAGACGTACTTCAGAAAAATCCCAGCAGTGTGGGCTAAATATCTGGAATACTGGGAGTATATGTTCAAGTAGCATTTAATAATGAAAGGTCCTTGCCACCCCAATGAAATACTGTGAGCCTTAGCAGGTTGTATAAACACAGCTATGGAAACCAGTCTGCAGCACTTGTGCTCCAAATTGTAGTTTGAAATAGGATCTCTAAGCAGCTGATTCATTTTGACTTGGAACTTGACTAGATTGGAATTAAACAGTAGTCCTCTAACACTTTTGAGCTACTTCAAATCATCCTAAGTAGATTCAGGCCCTTGTTATATTCAGAAAAATTTGACGGCAAGTTCTCCAATTACCCTAAAAAAGAAGGAAAATATTCTTTTCCTTTCTCCCCCTTTGTGAACTAGGAAAATTAGTCTGCCAAAGAGGTTTTTTCTGGCATAGTTATAAGACTTTTGTTGTCATGGGGATGTCAGTTAATGGAATTGTTTTCTATGTTCTTAACCTAGCTGTGCCGACTAAGCTTTTGCATGCAAACCAGGTCTTACATTATTCTGAAAACTCATAACAATAGGAACTGCACTTTCTGTTTAATAAACTGTCTTCTGAAGACTTCACTGTATTCCTTTAATGTTTTTTTCTCCTCCACACCATACTGTATAAGTAAATGAATGTACAGGCATGTGTTCCATATATACAAATTTGAACGTTTAGTAAACACAGCTTTTGTTAATACACACAGATAAAAGTAATCTGAATTTTATTGGCATGGCTGGCTGTGTGCAGGTCTTTCAGCTCTGTGTTGTAAGGTGCAGGCTGTTCCTGTGCTTTGTGTGTTCTGCAAAGACAGTCTTATATAACATAATGCACACATAGGCACATATACAAAATATCTGGCATCATGCACCTGTCAAATATATAGGCATGTGTGTAGTGTATGCCTAAATGCATGATTACGTATTTTGTTGGGTAAATACAAAATGTTTTATATTTTGTATATTCATTTGTCATAAATGTGTAGAAGTGTATAGAATTCAATGAAAAGATTTTAGAGTATGCAGTGTGATGTGTACATGAGACTTAAAGCCTGGAAAACATCTCTGATTACGTCTAACTGTACTGCATAGGCAATTCTACCTTTCTCGAGAAAAATATTTTAAAATTATTTAAATATTCAATAGAGTTGTGTGCATATCAGGGTATTTAGGATTGCTAAAGGATTGCGAAAAATGCTGAAAAGGGATTGGCATTACAACAGTTTCCTAGATGTTTTGCACTGGACCTCCTCAGCTGTCTCCTTTAACTCAAGAATCTGTGTTTCTTGGAGCACATGAATATTCTGTGCTGAGTAGAAAACCTTGCTGTCTTCCAACAAAATGTTGGTAGTGCCCTTTGTTGGCTTCC
The DNA here is from genome assembly GCA_035583155.1 of Acropternis orthonyx. Lineage (NCBI taxonomy): Eukaryota > Metazoa > Chordata > Aves > Passeriformes > Rhinocryptidae > Acropternis > Acropternis orthonyx. The sequence goes on along the minus strand of JAWWEU010000158.1, from coordinate 22,226,817 downwards.
TAGGGGAGTTCATGCAAATCGCTTTGAAATACAACAAACCATAGGATCCCTAAATGCTTCTAAACAAGACCAAATTAGAAAAAGGCTTCACATTGAAAACATAATTTTCAATTAGTGTCTATTCAGTGGGAATGAGAACAGGGCGGAGGAGAGCTGGCATGTGAGATAAGCTGGATTTGTTAACATGCTTTGAAAACACTTGCTGGCTAGCATGTTTAATTTCCCTTGCAAATACCTTGCTGTAATTTGGTGACATTTCCACAGTCACTCTGCTCTTGTACTTCAGATGGAAATGAACTCTGTCCAGCAGGGGATAGACTTGAGACACCAATCAGCAGACTGTGTTGAGGTGTCATGTACACAACTGAGCATTCCTGCACTGGCTCAAAGCTGGGGAAGTAACAAATAATTGCTCTCCTCTGTCCGTACCTATTCCTATTCACCAGTGCATATGTGAGAGCACCAAACAGGGAAGCGAATGACTGAATGGCCAGAGACAAAAGTGATATCTCACTCCCTCCAGGAGAACTTAATGTGTCATTGGTAAAACTGATGTGCGAGGTGTTTTTTCATGGATAGAGAGTGCTAGTCTGCAGGAAAGGCACTGAGGACCCTTCACGGAGTACATTTTGTCAGTATTCCTCCTTCCTAACAGAGGGAAAAAACCTGCTGCAGTTGCCAACTACTAGAAAGAGAGGTACAAAGTGCAACATAACTAGCTACTGTTTCTTTTGCCGTTATTTATTTATTCTTCTTATTCTCCAACATGTGGCAACATGGAGAGTTTTTCCTAGTTATTTTGCATAAGGGTGAATGTACCTGATCCTCTTCTTCCTGCTTTAGTTTGCTTACATTACTTTGTCTTGGACCTTCTTTAGAAGACTTCCTTGCCTATTTAATTTTCTCTTTCCCTTCTCATCTTCTTTTGTTTCTTATAGTTGCTCTTGTTAGAAATTATCCTCTTCTTGCCTTTTTTTTTTCACATCTCAGGAAACACTAGCCTTACCATGTTTTGACATGGCTGTGTCATGTTATCTTGCCCAGTGTATGGAGTGGCCCCTCCCTGTGTTCATTTGTATGTGCTGGGTAGGTTTTCTGCCCTCCCTCTTGCATTCCAAGGCATTATGCTTGAGGTGCTCTTTCATATCTGTCTGTGTATCCCCTGAACTACAGGTCAGACCAGTGTCTCTCAGCTCATCACCTGACCAGCTGCTCAGTCCCTGCTCACCTCACCACAGTCTGCCCCTGGGATGAGCAGTGCTGCACTGTAGCACTTATTTACTCACCTTCATTTTCTGTTCTGGCTGCAGGGACTGAGACATTGATGGTATTTGTAATGATCAGGAGAATCAGTACAGCACCTACTGGAATAAGAAGAAATTTCTTTATCAAAGGAAAAGCCAGCGCCTTCTCGTCTTTTCAGGTTTTTTCTATCAGGACATAGAAATTCTAGGGCATTCACCTTACTGGTTGCCCCTGCTGTGGTGAAAGTGGGACAATTTTGTCACACTGTCATGAACTCTGTACATAGCTGATTTCCCTGTATTTTTCAAAAGGAAAGAACTAACGAAAATATGGACCAAAGCAAGTGACGGGGAATATGCATATAATGTTTATCAGGGAGTGTCAGGGCTTTTTTGGGGAATGTGATAAATACACTTCAGTGAAGACAAGGGGATGACTTAATTTTTAGTAGTGGAAGTAGAAACAAAAGAACCTTATAATAAAAAGTTTCTAAGAAAGTACTTCTAAGTTTTTAAAACTTTTAAAAACTTTTGAAAAAGGATATAAAGATATATTTTAAGGATTTCTTAAAGAAATGTGAATATCTAATAGTCTTGTCTGCTGACAAAGTCTTCCCTAAATTTTCCATGTGCATTTGCACTCAGGTATTGTTTCTGCAGTCAGTTTGACAAAAAATGGGCTATTTTGCTTTAGAAATATTTACCTGTGTGCTTTTCACCTCTACATTTCTTGACCTTGCTTAAAAGCATATGCTCTCTGGTTTAGGGTCAGTGGTTTGGGTCAGTTTTTCATGGGTTGTGGAAACCTGTAAGGAAACTGTTACCTATCCATCCAGTCAATTCCTATGAGAAAATACACTAAAATGTAACATTCAGAAGTAGATAGGAATGTTGCAGAAAGGGTAGTCTGCTGAGTATAAATATCAAGAAATTATTGTCATACACATACCCAGAAGTATCAACATTATGTATGCATATAAGAGGAATTACTGGAATACTTCAGATAAGTTTAGCGCTAAACTTAACTTTTCTTATTTCTTTTATTCCCCTGGATTTTCAGTTCTGTCATTTTCCTTGGCATATCTACCCTGTAAGGACTGCTGAAACTAGGCTAGAAGTTGTTGACTTTTAATTTTCTGCCAATGCGTTAGCTCTTAATTTACTTCTCTCTGCTGGTTTTGTCTGGCATAAGTAATTGTCTTCATAATAGCTATCATGTGGCTGTGTTTTGGGTTTGTGTTGGAACAAGTTTTGATAACACTGGAATGTTTCTGTTACTGCTGAGCACTGCTCACACAGAGTCAGGGGCTTTTCTGCTTTTTGTGCCACCGCACCAGTGAGGAGCTGGGGCTGCACAAGAAGTTGGATGGAGACACAGCTGGGACTGCTGACCCCAGCTGACCAAAGGGATATTCCATATCACACAGCAACACCCTCAACATACAAAGCTGGGGGAAGAAGATGAATGAAGAGAAAGATGTTCAGAGTGATGGTATTTATTTACCTAAGTAGCCATTAGGTGTGATGGAGCCCTGCCTTGCTGAAGACTGAACAACTGCTTGCCATGGGAAATAGTGAATGAATTCCTTGTTTTGCTTTGCTTATGTGCACAGCTCTCGCTTCACCTAGTAAAGTGTTGTTATCTCAACCCATGGGTTTTCTAAGTTTTACCCTTAAGATTCTCTCCCTCATCCCATGGTGGGAGGTGAATGAACAGATGCATAGGGCTTAGTTGCCTGCTAGGGTTAAACCACAGCATTCTCACATTTCCAAGGCTTCAAAGCCAGAGGTGCTCATTAGATGTTTTATTTATATGTTATCTTTAGCATCTCTGACAGAATGGTGCTTCAACTCTGTGAACTGGCCATTTTCCTCTCTCCTCCAACATCTCATCTGTATAATATTCCAAATGAGCACCAGCTCCTTGATTCAGTGCCTCTTTCATTTCTGTATCCTTTAGAGAATCCAGAGCAAAGAGTTATCTAGTATAATTATAAAATTTCATAATGGAAATGTGCAGTTACACTACAATCTTACACATATTATAGAAAGCTGAGGATAATATACAGCAAAAGCGCAAAAGATATTCACTTTAGAACAATGTTACAGGTATCATGTAATCTCATCACAGCTTGGAAGATGCACAGTTTCAGCCTCACTTTGTATTTTTTCAAAAGATGTGAAACAGTGACTAACTAGTGAAGATACCTGAGGGTCAGCAGAATTTGTGGCAAAGTTTGTGGACTTGCTAAACTTTTTTTCTTATCAACATACTCCCTTTTTCACTCTGAGTTTGGGACAACAAGAAACCAATGAAATATCTTAACTTTGACCTAGTACTGCCCAAAACAGCCATTTTCCAGTCCAGACTCAAGAAGCTTGATAAGAAGATCCTCTGCAGCTTTGGATTTCTTCCTGCTTTGTTTGATGCAGCACTGAGAGCCATCTCCCATAGGGGATAAGCAGGGTGCAGCCCTATTTAGCTTAAGAGACAGTCTGAACTTCTGCTTCTGGCATGGGTTCAAATGTTTTGATTATTTACTACTTATAGTTTGGCTAATAATACAGTCTGGAACGTGAAGAGATCTGAAAGAGGCATCTATGATTCCCCTGTTAAGATACAGACAGAAATATCAGCCACTGGCAAGGAAACAGCAAAAGGTTAAACTTCTTGACATGTGCTCTGTAGAAGGTTACAATATGGACTGTTTCCTCGTTAGTCTTATTAGTCCCAGTGAGCCATTCCAGCTAATGCCTTTCTCTTACCATTGAATTTTGGGCAGTCAACTCAACTAGTGAAGGGTTATTTATATGGAACTTGCAAGGGAACAAGACAAAATTAAATGTCTGAATTACAAATGGAATAGAGACTTAAAAGTTTCTTGGAAACACCTCTTTTGTCAGAACTCTCCATGTCATAGATGAATGATTCTGCTATCCCATGTTTAAACAGGAATTAAGCTGGGCTGTTCTCTCTCTCAGCCTTTCCTGGAGTCAACAGGCAACTTACTATTCAAATATCATCTTGAATATACCTCAAGTGATTTATAAAGGGGAATTTTGAACCAGTCTTTATTGTTCAAGATCCATGGGAACTTTTTGATCATGTGTTACAGACCAGATCAGTTATTATTGGGTCAGAACCACCTTGTGGGGTGTGTGTGTGTTTGTAGGGGGCAGGGCTGGGTCGAACCTCACAGAGGAGGGATGGCATCGTATCCCTCATGGCAGCCCCTGGAGCCCACATGGGGCAGCCCTGGAGCAGCTGCCAGTCACAAACAACCCAGGAAAACTGTAGCACCCCACAGCTCCTGGAGCCCCTGACCCAGGCTGGGATTGACAGGGACAGTGGGAACATGGCCCCTCACCCTGGCCTGGAGCCCCATAGTGGCCAGTGGGTCAGAGGCCCCGCCTGTGGGGTTTGACCACAGGGACCAGAGCAGATAAAACCAGAGGTTTTGGGATGCCACGTGTCATGGCCCTGCCACCTGGACCTGTGAGAGCTGGTCTGCCACAGAGTCTCAATGGTAGATATCTCTGTCTCTTTCTCGTCTCTTTTTTTGTTCCCCGTGTTTCTTTTTCTTTACTCCTTTTCTTGATGCTTCAGGTGGCTTGGAACTGGAGGGATTGGATTTGACTTAAGTGTGGTGAATTGGTTGAATATAGCCTTGGGTGTTGTTGGATTAATGTGTACTGAGTTGGTATTGTGATGGAACATAACTTGTATAGTGCCCTTTTGAACCATTGCCAAGTTCCCTTATTTTCTCTCCTAAATTAATAAAGAAACTCCTTAGAAACAAGCCTGTGGCTTATTTTCTGGATGTTTTCCTAAGGTATTTAAACCCCCTATATATAAGGTATTAAAGTAATACTCTCAGTAAGCCCACAACTCCGAGGTTGGAGTGCTACACCATGCTGGTGGCTCAAACCAAATCTCGGATCTCAAAGTACCTCTTTATATGTGAAAGAGGTATGCAAATCTCTTACATTAGATAGTCACATGTAAATATCTCCCATCTGCATGTCAGAAAATGCTGGAGTCAGAGCTGAACTAACCCAAACTTTTTGTTTCATCCCTTTAAAAAGCCTGTATAACTTCAATTGATTTTTAATTGTAAACAGGCGGTGGGTTTTTCTGTGCTCTTCTAAACAGCTGCAATGTTCTCCCCTGTGTTTCCTGTATTTCACTGGCAACTCACAGGATTTATGAAAGGGATTAGATGATATTGTTGCCTGTGATAGCAGAGAACCATACTCAATGACCCAAGCAGTCCCTGACAATCCTATGTCACTATTTTCCTGTAGAGTATGTAAATGATATTAGGACTGCTGGCATGAAAGCCACAATGTTAATCTTTTTTGTTATTGCTTTATCCATTTTGAGCTGGCATATCCATATCACAGTGCTTGATTTTCTGTTGTCTTACCACTTATGCTGTCTTAAACTAAACCATAAACGATGTTAGAACTCAACTGAATCAGAGTGGAAAAGCTTGAAGTTCATTTTACACAGATTTGAAATGATTACCTAGGCAGGGGGAGATCAGTCCCCATTTTGATCCATCAAAGCTCCAAAGCCATTTTCTGATTATTGGTCTGCGAAGTGTCCTCTTTCAATGATTTAAGACTTCAAAATGTAGACATCCCTGTACAAACAAAGGATTAGGATGTTCTAGGCAGAGGATTATGAATACAGGAGAACTTTCGTGCAATGAAGAGATTCTTTAGGAGAGAATTACCATAATACATAGACATGTAGTTCTGAGACCAAATGAACTAATAAAGTCTGGTTTCCTATATTGTTTTGTATATTGTGGTTGAGTTTCCTAGTATCTGGTAATGTATACACGGCAGGTGAGGCATTTCAGACAGCACTTGTCATGTGAAGTCTAATGCTGAGTAAGGATTATCATATCTCAAAAACCTTAATTTTCTTAGATATAAAAAATAACAGGTAAAAGCAAAATTTACTTCCCAGCATTGCCACTAGGACGTACTAACCCTAGGCTGTAGCCTTTCCTCCCATCTGTCCATTTATATGGCCTGGTACAGTGCAGTACCACTAGATTTAGGAAGAACCACGGGTCACAGCTGTCCAGCTGCGAGAAACTAATAATTTAGAGACAGCAGTGCACATACTTTCTGTAAGACATTGGCTGCACCTACAAGTGCCTCTGCCTGCTTTCTGTCTCATCACAGAATAAGCATTTTTTTTTTTGTGATGATGAGTATATAATAAAGTGCCCATGACCTGCTCAAACATGAGAATCTTCAGCTTGGCTCTAAATAACTCTGCAGCTCTTTCATTTTATTAAGGTCCCAAAGTGGGCATTTTGTTGACCTCTGTGGAGTAGAGAAAATTAGATCGCTTTGCACTGCATGGCTATTTTATGATAATAAATGCATTGAGGATTGAGCTCTTTAATTAATATCTGGAAAAGAAAGGGAAGGATTGACTATTGAAGCCCTTGGGGCATCTCAAGGAAAGGGTGAGAGTTAGAATAAGCTGGAGAAAAAGAAATTAAGCAGCTTCCTGAAAAAATTCCTCCCTAATACTCATTTTATGTCCAAACATCATGGGAAACAGGATGTTTTTTTCAGTGAAGGAGACATCCTGGGACCATGACAGAGAGAAAATGCTGGTGTCATTTGGATCAGCATCACATTTTGTCTTTCCTGAGTCAATTTCTCCAAAGCAACTCAAAAATGACAATTTGGCCTTCTGCCCTCTGAAAATCTATGTGTAAATGTTGTAGTTCCCTTTTTCTACCTGGCAAAGTGAAGCACTGGAAAGTGACAGAGCAAGGTGACAGGAAGGAGGTGAAAAGCTTTTGAAAACAATGTTCCTCTACCCTTTCTGCTTCTGTCTGTGGTGTGAATGCAGTTTACCAGTTATTTGTATTTTCAAATTTAGGTAAAAATCTACCTAGTTTTTGCTGGAGAACCAGAAATTTGGGCTGCCAAATTTCACAGTTTCAAGCGAAGAGGCTGGGAGGTGGTGCACTTCTGACACATAAGACTTTTCCCCCAGCCTGGGGGGCCAGAACTGGAATAGGTCTTTACAAATCTAACACACACACTCAAACACACAGCAAATTGGTAAGATTAAATGCCAGCTTTGACAGGCAATAACTCCCTCATAAATACTGACTTTGCATATAAAATAAAAGTGTAATGGAAGAAAGGACACAACTAGTCTTTGGCAAAATACAACAAATCTAGTCAAGAACATGTGAATGATAAATACAATACAAACTCTTCAGTCTCTTTGCCAGCTGTTGCTCATTCTGCCTCCTAACTTGCCAACATAAATACTTAACATTTAAGAGACCTGCCTATACCGCTTTTCCTGTTCCTGCAGCTGTGTCCATGTCAGATATTGTAATGTAAGCTCCAGGGATACACCTGGATTAATTCCCCTTGAGCTCAGATGACAAATGCTGCCTGGCTTTTATAAAGATATTTCGTTGTCACCAATATGTATTCCCTTGTTGGTCTCACCACTGAGGCCCTAAAGCCCCTCATCATTTAATTACTACCTTTAGTCTTGGAGCTGTTGCCACATAGGGCACCTCTGCCCACTGTTTGCCTGCTGTGCTGTGTCAGTAGCAGTAGCATCTAACCAGCTTTTGCACATCACAATCCTACAATGGTGGCAGATATATTCCCCTGTTGCTGCTGCTGCCTCAGAATTAGTTAATTCATCTATTATTGATTTCCTGGATGGGAAGCATCCACTTAGAATCATAGAATGCTAAGGGTTGCAAGCTGGTCTGACTTCCCTGTAAGCCCACTTCAGATAGTGGAAGCTTGCCATGAGGTCTTCATGCAACCTTCTCTTCTCCAGGCTGAAAAACCTCAACTTTCTCAGCCTGGCTTCATAGGGGAGGTGCTCCAGTCCTCTTATCAACCTTGTGGACCTCGTCTGGACTTGCTCCAACAGTTCCATGTCCTTCTTACACTGGGGACACCAGAACTGTATGCAGTACTCCAGGTGGAGTCTCACAAGAACAGAGTAGAGTAGGAGAATCAGCTCCTTTGACCTGCTGGCCACATTCCTTTGGATGTAGCCCAGGCTTTCAGAGCTGCCACCTCATGTAAAGTTTTTCATCAAGCATCACCCCCAAGTCCTTCTCCACAAGGTTGCTCTCTATCACATCTCTGCCCAGAGTGTGGGTGTGCATGAGATTGCTGTAACCCAGGTGTAGGACCTTGCACTTCACTTTGTTGAACTCCATGGGGTTCACCTCTCAAGTGTGTCAAGATCCCTTCTTCATCGCTGACTCTAGAAGTGTGTCCCCATAAGTTCAAGAGATATTTCACTTACCATCTTTTGTAGTGGTTCAATACCATTAACTGTTGGATGGTACTGTGAAAAGTGGTGGTGGGGATGAGGTTCTTACAGTCTTTTAATTTTTGTATATGTTTAATTTTTAACTTATACCAGTAAGACAGAACATCTATAGCGCTTCTGGTTTTGGTGCCAGCTGGGGCAGCATTAGGCACAAAACAGCATTGGGCAATGCAGGCAGCATTCAGTCACTCTCATTCCTAATGTCCGTGGGCTCTGGAGGAGCTGCTTTCAGCTTGGTTACATATAAGAGAGAATCAACCAAAAATGTTCATGCTACCAGACTGGGTGAAGTGTTAAAGGGCTGTGGTTCAGCCCCACAAACTGAATTCAGATCAGCTATTCCAAATAATCACTCACCCTTGTGAAAGAATGCTTGCAGCTCCACAACAGACAGTGCATAAAGAGGCACAACAGCTCCTACTTGTCTTTTTTCCAAACCTGTCCCAGAGAGGCATAAGGAGAGGCAGGATACACAGGACTGACTTGAACTAGCATCCTTTAGTAATTAAGATCTGACTGGCTGAATGACTCTGATGAATTTCTGAAGCGCTGAACAGAAAAAACAGGAGCTGATGCTCTTTTGGCATGTTAATACAAGCCTGTGCTATGAGCCGCTCCAAGGAACCATGTAAATGCAAACGAATTCAGAAGATGAGTTTATGAAACAAATACCAAGTTTGTCTCTCATTCGCTTTACTTTGATCCCTGCTACCAATTAAAAGATAAAAATTTTTTACAGCACATATAAGTCCAATTAGATCTTGTAATGAAATCCTCAAGTACTACTGAGGTGGAACTTGCAATAATTAGTTTTGATACATAAATAAAATTTTCAGATGCAATTTTGTTCTTTTAAGCTCATGTTCCACTTTCAGTTCATAATGTTTTATTATTTCACTGATGTGTGAGAAGTAGCTTCCAATGTTTCTATTCCCTTGGTTCTTACAGCCTCTATCCTAATGCATTAAAAAGAACTAGAATAAATGACAAATCTAAAAAGTAATTATTCTAGTAGTAATGCTATGAACTGAAATTCTAACTTCATGAATAACTGAAAAATATTCACAACCCCTAAGTTTCACACCTTCATCCATCCAGAGAAGGACATAGAAACTATGGATCATCAAGGCACTGAAGGTTTAACATAGATTTTACAAGTGAACAGTCAGTAGCCATAGCTGGCTTAAGATGCTGTGCTTGAAGTTATGATGAATGTTGTATGCATTTAATAATTTTGCAGACTGAAGTAAAGATCCTTTGCTTAGTGAGGTTATTTGTATAAACCCCCAAATATCTGTCCCACATCCCCCTTTTTTGGAAAAGGTTAAATGAAGGATGCAGGTAGAGATTTTTTTCTTGATACTTCATTACACTCCTTTAAGATTTATGTCCATTTAAACAAAGTAAGGTACAGTCTCATAGTTTGTGCTAGGACAACAATGCACAGAAAGGATGCTCTTCTCCCTAAGAAAGGCCACAAGAAATGAAGATCATGAAAACCCCTTTCTCCATACTGCACATATTTCTGAATTTATATAGACAATCATGTAGGGTGAGTTTTTGGAGCATTAGTCTATACCTTCAGAGGGTCAGAGCCTGTCTCCTTTGTGTTGGTAGTTCACATCATTCAGGTGCTTAAATCTCTGTTTTGAAGGAGCAGTAAGGGAGTTGTGAAAATAAAGTCATGAATATTTATAAGAAACATACAGAAATTCAGATAAAAGTTGATTTAGTCAGTCTTAAACAGTAATGTTTTAGGGTGTTTGTACCATTGCACTGCCAATTGGGTGACTGCACCCAAAAGATAGGAAGATGCTAATTACCATTGCTCATGTCCGGCTTATCTTCAGCAGCCATAGACATTCAAATGACAGGGGCCTTCAGAGGCTTGTAGGATTCAAGGAATAGTAATGCAGATTCTACCTGGTCTGCCTCTTCCGAAATGCTCTATGCCCAGGCTGCTGCCTTTCCACCTCAAAAGACTCTTCTCTGGACTCCCGTTTCTGCTGCCTTATCAGTGTACTTCTCATGCTGTCTTCTTGCTTTCTCCTAACTGGCACTCTGGGCAAGAAATCTTAGCTCTGTCAAAACAATTTAATGCTACAGCCTTGCTGCATGTCTTAGGTTTTATCTCTGCTGCCAGAAAGGGAAACTCAGGTAAGGTTTGGGCATTTCAGACCTAAGTCACTGCACACAATAGAAGGGGGAAAGGCCAGGCTTACTGCCCCACAGCACAGTCTCTAGCCACAAAAACCTTTCTGAGAAGCAATATGTCATCTTGCAAGGGGCTAGGAGTTGGGGGAGATAGTAGAGCAATGTGTCTTATACTCTGTGAGAGCTTCTGTTGATTAAAACACCTTCCTACGCCAAATACCACAGAAGTCCATACAAAGGACTTGTCACCTGATTTGGTCTTTATATATGTTTGAGGTTAACACAGGCAGGCCAAGCCACCTCTGACCTGACTACAATGTTTGTTCCAATGGGAATATTTTCAGCATCACAAATTGTGTATCCAGGCTGATATATACTGCCTGCTTTAGCAGTCTTGCTAAAAAACACATAGTCTTTGTATTTCTGACCACATCAGGATTACATCAATTTCCATGGCTCTCAGAGGTAATGCCCACAACTACCTAATCTGGGGTGTTTAAGTGAAGTACTTCCACTGGGGATCAAGAGAAATTTGTAATCAAGAGAAAGAAAGAGATGCATTTCCAGAAGATAACTCAGATTTAGCTTGTGAGAGGCTGTTTTGTAGTAAAATCCCACAGATTAACAGAACATGAGTGCAGTAACTAAGTGCAGTAACACCTGTAGTCTGGAATCCATATAGTTGCATTAACACGGCTCTGCATCCCAAATCTCCAAGAAAAGTGCATCTGAAATGTGGTGGGTTTGAATGATGTACACTGTTTACGCACTTCTTCCAAAGTACAGCTGGAGCCAAGCCAATTTACACTGTTGTTTCAGTACCTTGCAAATAACTGTCAGTGAACTCCCAGCTCAAAATACATCTAAAGGCAACATGGTAACAAAAGTCTGCTTTTCTCTCTGCCAGAAGACAACAGGCATTTTTCATCCCAGGACTATTCAGGCAGTGAAGGTATGAGCTGTTTGATGGGATGCTCCTTCATGTAATTTGCAATGAAATTAGTGAAAATAAAAGAAAAAACTAGGTTATATATCATTCTCAGCAATCATGACCATAATAAAAGGCCTTTTATAAAACAAATCCATCAAAATTTTATTTCTTAGATAGAAAAAGAATTGTCTGAGTACCAAAGATACTGAATCCCATAAAAAATTATGTGCTAAGGACATGTTACCAGATACTATTTATAGGATAAGAAAGTTTAATTATCTCAGGCATTATGGGGAATCTGAATATTCACTGCATGCCATCCTCTGAATCATTTTGATTCAGCAAAAAAAGATGAAATGTCCTTTTCAAAACATCTGTCAAGAGCCAGGCAGCAGAGCAATCCAAGGTGTCTGGTCTCAGTGCTTATCAGAAAGTCTGTAAAAACAAGCCAGCACATGGGTGAAGCCCCAGACCGCAGAAGCAGCCCATCAGTATATGCTCGGTCCACACACAGCCCTGGCAATCAGAAGGGACTTGGTGGGTGGATTGTGATTCCAGATCTGCCAAAGAGAAGCAGGGCATTCCTCAGCTTGGAGGAGGAGGTACAGCAGCGGTGGGCATTTCCAGTGTTCTCAAGGAAGAAAAGGGAACTGGATGATAATATTCCAGAGCAGAAGTACTTTTTTTTCCCCATTTTTTTTTAATGCTCAGGTCTGTAGTGACTTAGAGCTTCTCTGATTATTCGTCCCTAGCCAGGCCCTTTTAGAATGGTAAGATGGGTGACAGAAGGCATCAAGAACAACAGTGCATTCAGTACTTGTGTGACAATGGCACCATCTCAATTAGCATTGGCAAAACTTCCAACTCATGCTCAATTTCCCCATGTCCTTTGCAGGGTGCTGTGGACACTGTTCTGGAGTGGAGCTGGATATCACATTTCCTCCCAATGGCAATGTGCTGTGGTACCTTGTCCCCTTGGTCAAATAATGGCAATTTAAATAGGAACAGAGCTAATAGACACAAAAAATAAGGCTTTCTTCTTCATACACACAGAACTCTCCCTTCTGCCTCATCCCAAAGATTTTGTCAAACCTACAAACATGCTTTTAATTGAAGAGTATGAAACATTGATCATGAATAAGAACTTTGCCATATTCTGCACTGCTTTACCACCTGCTTGTGAGGAAAAAAATAGATAGTACCAAAGGAGCATATGAATTGATTTGTGTTGAAAATTTACTCAGTCAGTCTTTTGGGACCAATTCTTGTCTCTCAGAACAGATTTCACTGCACTATTTGTCTTGGTAATATAACCAGAAGTGTTTTCTTCCTTCTGGGAATTGAAACGCCTCTTGCTCTAACCTGCACAGCAGCTGAAAACATAGGGGCTCTATTACCAACTGAGTAAAGTTCTGGCCATTAGAACCTTTCTATTCTCCATCGCAGTCCACTTTAATGCACCTTCTGATCTTAACAAAAAAGACAGCTGTTGGGCCCATTAAAACATTCCTCCAGAGATGCTCAAACAAGTGTATACCAGAACTAAGCCTGCCCTACTGTCCAGCAGTGAAAAGAGTGTGGTTAGCCATGAAATAGCAACCTTTGCACAGAGGTTGAACACCCTACCCACTTAAATTTTGCTGATATTTTACTCTGTTTCTGAAGAAAACCTAATTTTCTTGTGGCTAAAGCCTCTAGTAAGAAAAATAATTGAGCAGCTTCATATTTTTGGTTACTGTTAACAAAGAACCAGGAACAGGATGACAACTTCTGATTTCAGTGTGATGCCTCGGTCAAACTGAATTCAGTTCTGTGGACTCAGCAGTAATCTGAAGATTACATTCCTATATCTAAGCAGTATTGGTGTCTTGCATCTTGGGGCCGCTTGCATGAACTGTTCTAAATTATATTCATAGCAACTGCTTTGCTAGTTCAAGAGTGAAAAGTGGAGGTTGGATTGGCTTATAAAACTCAGGAATTTTCCCATTAAGTAAGAAGAATAACTTTTTCCTGAAGAGTGTAGCTCTGGTGTCGCAAAGATTGATTTGGTGGAGAGAGGAGAAAGAGTGAGAAGGAATAAGGCAATCAGATCGCAGAAGTAATGCAGAGAAATATGGCCTGTGTGAACAAGAGAATGCAGGTGTTTAAGACACTAGTGGGAATGAGGCATTAGAAACATAGAACTATAGAATGGTTTGATTTGGAAGGGACCTTAAAGATCACCTAGCTCTAACATCACAGACATTGGCAGGGACACCTTTCACTAGACCAGGTTGCTCAGGGCCCTATCCAACCTGGCCTTGAACAGTTCCAGAGATGGACATTCACAGGTGTTCCGGGCAACCTGTTCCAATGCCTCTCTCACTACCCTCACAGTAAAGAGTTTTTTCCTTATATCTAATCTAAACCTATCCTATGGAGTCTGAAGCCATTCCCTCTTCTCATGTCACTACATGCCCTTTCAAAAGACAAGTTAAAGCCTGGTGTGCAGGCAAGTTTACAGTTAGCTCTCAGCTACGAGTAGCTTTGCAAAGACATATTGTCTGAAATATTTCTATTGATCTTTGAAGTACAAGCAAACCCTTTTGACAAGAACCAGGCTTTCTTCCTGTCTTAAATATTCCCCACAAAGGATCTGTTCCCAAACATCCTTGGTATCATTTCTTGCCTTTTCCTGATACTTCTTTCGAGCCTTATTCTAGAAGATTGATTTGTCTGTAGTGTGCATGGGAAATCCTCACATGTCCACTCTACACAGGCCTCTAGTCCAAGCAATTTCTCACCTGCCACCACTGTGATCTATGGGAACAATATATATTGATTAGGGGCTGGACATGAAACTGTGCAAGGCTGAAGGACGCTTCTTTTATTGAGAAAAAATTCCCTGCTCGCTCCAATTTTCTGTTATGAGCTCCAGAAACAGAGATTAATGACAGCTGCTCCACTTGTTTAAACAGCTGATGTCTCAGGCCTAGATCCCACCTGGGGCTCCCATCTGGACAATAACAACAGACCATTACTGAGCTAAGCAAAAAACCACTGTGAAAAATAGCAAAGATTTAGCTTCCAGGTTGGCAAAGAAAATAATTTCTTCAGGACCAGAAAACCAGTTGAAGGACAGAAAATGAGAACCACTATGGGCAGCAACAGAATTTTTACTATAGTCTATTACTATTGAATTTTCATAGATGCAGATTGCAAAATGGAGACATTGCTTGTGGTGAAATGCAGCTGTTGGATATGAAGAGACACAATTGCCATAACTGTATGATGGATGTATTTACAGTGAATGAAATGCAGAAAACGACAGGGTCGATGATAATGTATGGATACAAAGTAAGAAACTGGAGGAATGTAACAACCAAGAAGAATAGGAAAAAGCTTATGGAGCTATTTTGGGCACCTACAGCAAGTGTTTTTGTCACAGAGAATAAAGAGAATATAGACAACAGGCCTGCAAAGTTGGACTATGGATAAAAACCAGTGCATTAAGGAGAGGTAACCTAGGAGCAAACCTGGCATTTCTTGCTACCTCATGTGCTACAGTTATTCTTTGTTTAGAGGATTTGGATTCCAAGATTCTTGTTCTGGTATCTTTTACTAGTACAAAATTAATTTATTGGTAAAAATGGTCAAAAATAACAGCTAAATAAAAGGAATACTTGGAATGCTCCTACAGGTGAGTACTAAGAGTTCTTTGCTTTCTTTAAAAAGCTCCATAGCAGGGTTATTGGGTTTTTACTATAACATAATATTTTTTTAAAAAATATAAAACATCACACTTAACTCTCATGTTCAGAGTCAAATAAGAAAGAGGCATCATGCAGACACCAAGCCTTCCAATTATATTTTCGTGCCTCATTCCACATGAAAAATTCCAGCTGAGCCTTGAGTTACATTGCATAGCATTGTTATGTCCTGTAGCTGCCATTAACTTGCAGAGAGGAGGAAGTTTGGAGGGCATTATTTGACTGCCTTTTGTTTGACTAAGGAACACAAAGGGAAAGAAAATACTGAACACTTAACCCCTGCCATCACCACTTTGTCTATCTCCATCTGTCATCCACTCAGGCTCTGAGTGATTAAATTTATAAGCATTTTCAGACACGTTGTGTGAGTACTGCTGAATCAGGAGAATCTGGTCTTAGTAATGAGTTAATATTTTAAGCCTCATGTTAGTTTACAGGACTTTTACAGGCCCTTGGTAAAAGCCCAGCTGTCATTTTCAGAGAAGTTGTAAGCACCAGAGGAGAGGACCTAGGTCTTTGATCCCAGTTTCTGCACTCTGAGGTTTTGAGGAGAAGTGATGAAGAAAATGTTCTTTATTTGCAGTGACCTGGTTTGTCTCCTTTTCCTTGTTTTAGGCTAAGAAAAGCTACTGAACCTCACCAGTGTGCTGAGGAGCCTGGGCTGTGTTGTCATAGCTACTCTGAGGTGTTCAAAAGGACAGACAGGAAAGTCTGGAGGGGGATTAATCTGCAAGACACTTTGGCCTCAGCAAGCTCCAAAGCAGCTTGGCGGAGCTGCTGCTGCTGTGTTGGAACCACATGCTCTTGTCTGCTGACCTGATTGCACTCCTCTGCAGTGATGATCCAAAATGACAGTGTTATTCTTGGTATTGACAACTTGATAAAAGCTGCCATTGCCTGGACTGCATGAGGTAATGGATTTTCACTAGAGCTGAATAAACACCACTCTCTTTTGTAAGAGGAATGTTTTCAGTAGTAGGGAAAAAAAAAAAAAGAAAAGAAAAAAAATTAGGTGGTAGCTCTGAAATCAAGCATGCACCCAGTATGTTTTTTTCTGAATGGCTGATACAGGCGTCTTTCCCCTGTTCTTTGCAACAGTTTCTCCCTCCAAGGATGCTGCAGGTGTGCAGCTCCCATATGTTACAGCAGTCCTCTCGTGGTAGACAGTAGGGTAGCAGAACAGCACTCACACACTGACCAGACAAGGGCTGTGCTACAGGACATCTGGCTGGGGAACACTGTGGCTGCTTTGCAACTTAAAATCCTCTCAGGCATTTTAGAGACAATCAGACTCTGGAGTGAGGTATCCAGTACATTCTGGTCATGTTCCTTCCCATGTTAGAGACAGAATCTTGTAGCATTTATTACTTGCCCAATTTCCTGGTGCTTACTTTTGAAGCCTCCACAGGGAAACTTTGCTTTGTTAGTCTGTTTCTAGCATTGTCCTCTCATTTTGTGTTTTCTACTGTACTCTACACAGATTACCAGAAGAAAGGTTGAGCAGAAGGTGAAAAAACAGGATGCTCGCTCACATATATTTGTGAAAAGAGGAAGTCTGACCTCAGCTGGAGAGCAATGACTAGTGTAGAGGGATAGCATATGAACAATGATGCTTCAGAAACCTCAGATTATTTTTAGTTTTCCATTCCAAGAACAGGAATCCCACAGTGCAAGTATAGTCTCCCTTTGAAGATGCTGGATCACACGGAATAGGCACACAGATTTATAAGAAGAAATTTTGACCAGTGCTAAATAAACCTGGATTCTGCTCTCAGTTACAGCAGCAAAAACTGGAATATGAATTCTGATACGAATTTGTTCCTGAACACAGTCGTTCTCCAGCCCTCAGTCCTCCCTTTATGTTCACAGGAACCTTCTAGTGAGAGTATGCATTAGTTTGTATCTGTATTTGCATCTTTCTTTCAGCATGTAAAACACCAGACTCAAAGTAGGACTTAGAAATAGTAGCCAAGGATGATTTTTTCTTACAGATCTCAGCACACAAATGTTACTGAACTTGGTGAATGTCCTTTCCAAGTTTCTTTCCAGGGCTTCCAGTACTGTGGGAAGCTGGCTTTGGTCATCCCTTCCTTCTTACATTGTGTTCCCTTGCCATCCTTTGTAATCCTTCACTGTTTCACAGGAGCTTTTCTCTATCTAAGACATTGTCTTTGCATTTTTGAACAGAGCATGGACCAAGTAGAATCAATTGCTGTTTCTTCTTCTAGTACCAGAGCAAAACTTACTTTCCAAGCAACTGTCCTTTGCCAGCCAGGCTGTGGGTTTGACAGTCCTGAGGAGTGGAGTTTCCTGTGGAGTAGAGTTCTGTGTTGAAAAGTAGTGACTCTTCAGAAATCTGGAAAGAAAGCTCTCTCAGAGAGGCTTTCTCTTGCGGCATCTTGTCTTTCAGGGAACTACAGCTATTTTACGTTTTATCCTTTCTCAGTCTTGTTTGTTTGTTTGTTTGTTTTGTTTTGTTATTTCAAAGAATGACTACTTTAAAGGAAGCATCTACTTCTTTATGTTTTAATCTTGTTTAAGTCAATTCCCTGATCACAAAACACCAATGATATCATGTTTGTTTTATGCTCATTTCAGGTTGTTTTTAAAGACCTCCAATATTTCAGAAACTTCTGTTTCAGCCATATCTGTTGTATCTTCTTTCCTATTCTTTTCTTTTATACTTTGTTTCCACTGGTTCTCTAATCATTCCAAAATTTGAATCTCCTTTGCATTGCCCCTTTCTCTAATAGTGCCCTGAAGACCATTGCTGTCAAATCCCAGATTCATCTTGTTTCTATTTTTAGTCTTTCTGGAGATTATGAATTTCAACATGTCTGGCCCTATTTAAATGAGTTTAATGAAGCCATTCACATATGGAAATGTGCTAAATGATTTATCTCAGTAGCGTGATGCAGCTGCAGCACTTTCTCCCTTTCCCCAGACAGAGTCCCAAGCCAACAATCCCAAGAGGGCTACAGACAGCCAAAAAGTAAACTCGCATTCTTGGGAATGCGAATGGATGGAATTTTGTGAGCATGTTACTCATGGGAAATGTTGTTGAGACTTTGGGATAAATCTGTAATTTAATTAATATGGTTGTCCTACATTCTCTTTTGGGAGGAGGGCAAAAGAAAGAAATATTAATGAGCTCCCACAGGTTTTTTTCCAGGTAAGTGATAATCTCCAGAGAAAAAATTCAATGAATTAAGTCAAGGGAATCATAAAAAAATGTCTGGTTAAGTGACCTAATTTTGTGTAACAAGGAGCATAGATGATATATGTGAAGCAACTGTGGTAGAGCCTTAAAGATAGAGCAGTGTTTTGTGTCTGGATTGAAAGGCATTATGGCAGTATTAGGAAACAGGAAAGAGGTATCAATATGAGATTAGGAGATGTATGTGAATGGAAAGGTAAGAGAGTTTTCAATTATGAGATCAAGAAGATATGAAATAATGGGAGGAGGATGGAGATGTGTCTTGAACAAACTTTCACTAAGATCTGAAGATGAGGAAAACAGGGCTGAAGTTAATGTAAAGAAGGAGAATTAAAGTTGAT
Organism: Acropternis orthonyx; assembly: GCA_035583155.1. NCBI lineage: Eukaryota > Metazoa > Chordata > Aves > Passeriformes > Rhinocryptidae > Acropternis > Acropternis orthonyx. The sequence goes on along the minus strand of JAWWEU010000158.1, from coordinate 22,207,827 downwards.
GAAAAACACCATCTGGTTTTTAGTATGTTGGTTTATTTGAAACACATATTTTCACTTAGATTTTGGTTAATGTTTTTGTTAGATTTTCCAAGGTAAAATATTTTTTAACAGAAATTGGAACAGAATTATATTCTTTATAAAATATACTCCTCTTTGGCTGAAAAAAAAGGAAACTTTTTGTAAATATTGTCACTGAAAACAGTATGGGTATAATTTCCGAACAGAGAAAAATTGTTTGAAATTCAGAAATAATCAAAGTTTCGCAAGGAGTGATACAGAACACCTTAGCTATACAAGGGAAGAAAGGAATTGCAGCACTAGGAATGGGACTTTGGACTGGATGATGGGCACAGGACACAGGTATTTGGTCCCCTTGTTGACTGAAATCAAGCATTCAAAAGTCCTTGCTCTTCAGTGGCAAGAAGACAGAGGGGATTTTGTTGCAGCGCTAATGAATCAAGACTTATTCTGTAGTTCACTTTGAAGAAATTGTGGTTTTGAACCAAAAGTCTGTGCATGCTTTAGTTACCAAAGGGTTAACCTGCATGATCAATAGGATCGATATGCCTAGAGACAGACCACAGCACTCACAGCTTCCAATGTCAAGTTCAATACTGGCATGCATAAAGTATTATTACCAACCAGCTGCTTGCTGATGTGGCTAATTGACTAACAAATTGTTTGCTAACAGCAAAGCTCAGGAATCAGAAGTAAGAGATGGAAGGATGCTGGTGGCAAAGTAATAAATTATCCAAATCAGTCAGTTGGGTCTACAGGAAGAATCATAACTCATATCTTAATTTATGTGTCTCTTCCAAAAACTATTTTCATATATGTTTCTATATAAAATACTTGATATATTTTGAAGTCAGCTTTGCTTTACTTTTTATTGCTGTTTATTATATCTGAACAAAGCCAATGAATGGTTCTAGTTCAGTGAAAACCTCAGGTATATTAGTCTAAATAAAGAAGTTTAGCTTAAACTCAAGAGTCAAACTTGACAAAATTGTGGCTGGAAAACAAGGTCCACCTGCTGACAAGTTCTTGCAATAGGTGAAAAATAAGTTTTCTGTCAGTTGCCTCAGTTCTGGTCAACCATATTTTGTCTGGAGTGTTTCTATTCACTTTAAAAATGGAGAGGCAATAGCTGCAAAATGCAAGGTGTTCAGAGCATCAGGAGTGAAGATGAGATCTGTTGTTCCAGAGACCAACCAAGGAACATGAAGATCTCCATCAGCATCTTCTTCCCTTCCCCTTTACATGCCTTCCTAATGTTTAATCGGAATTTCAGGATTAAAAAAAAGTAAATGGTCAGGCATGATGTTTGTGAAGCAAACCATGGTTGACTGGAAGATTCATAGTGCCACCAATTCAGATGCAAAACATATGATTTAGATACTTATGAAGCTTTTCCCACAAATGATATAAAACATTTGATGGGTAAAAATCTTCAGAACTTAAATATTCTTGTTAATTCCTTGCTTTTCCTGTGAATAAACTGATTTTTTAATTTCCCATTGATGACCTTTATTCCTCTATCTGCTTCTATAATTTCTACAAGAGTTGTGATTTATTTTATAAACTGTCTCTGTCTGGGCTGCCTCTGCCCTGAGTGCATTTTGTTTTGGATTGCTGTGTTGCCTAAACTATTCCCTCTTCTTTGACAATATTAACAAATCGAGTTGCCTCACTGGATTTACTCTTCCCCTCATTTATTTCAGAGAGTCTTTTGTATTGAAATCCCTAAACCCATCACAACTGCCATTGCAAATCAATATGACAGTCTATTACAAGGTGGACTATGTATTTCAACAAGCCCAGCTTTGAAAGTCCAGCTATTTCTAATATACTCACAGACCTGCAAATTCTCTTATTTTGCAGAACACAGGGATGCCCACTTCATGTGAACAACTGGGGCTGGAGTGTTGCATAAAAAATCAGCAAAACTATAAGAGAACTTAGAGTTTAGTCAAAACAGTAAGAAAAGTGTTATTTTGTTGGGAAAATCCTTACAGAGGATGATCTGGAGATGCTGATGCAAAACATGCTGATAGAAGCCTGTCTGCACAATAGCCCAGCCTGTGTGCGTGACAGACTGTGGTACAGAAAGTAAAAGTGATACTTTTGGGGAGGCTTGTTCTATTCCCCATCGAAACATCTAGGGAAGTTGGTTCTGTTCCTGAAGGATACATTTAGAATAGTTATATAGCAAATCATAA
>JAWWEU010000158.1:22194326-22205508 GCA_035583155.1 Acropternis orthonyx | reverse complement strand
TATATAACCTGTAAGATTTAGCAATAAAAGGGAGCACTGACTATACCTCTATGAGGACTCATCTTTGACTCCGGAAGCTCCCTGGCATCATTATTTACCTCCCTAGGAGTAAGCCTTAGTTGGTGGGGGTGCTATTTTTAGGAAACTTTATGGTATCTGATGCATTAACACTTTCACTGCTGACAGGTAGCAGACAGGTTCAGATGTACCAACATGCATTTCAGGAATAGCAGGGTACATATCACAGATACAGTCACTGGAGTACGTAGGAAGCTTGTGATCTACGAAGACATACACAATAATGCATCTTGCACCCTCTTAATGTTAGTGGAAAAATATTGCAGCAAGACAGTTTGTGATATGGGTGTATGTGTCTGTGAGTAAACTCCAGATAGCACTTGGCATAGTTTAATTCCTTTGGCAACTCATCTGGTATTCTCCCTTCTGTTGTATATTCCAGAATAAAATTAAGGAAACTGTCTTCAAGTGCACAAAAAAGAGGGGGCTTAGGCTGCACAGTGACCATGTTCCTAATTCATCAGACATGAAGGTAGTTCCATTTGATTTATTATTCTGTTATGTTCACCAAAAATCTGCAGATATGTGGAAACAGCACTGGGAAGGTAATTGCTGCAGAAAGCATGCCATGGTACTCAGTATGGGCTTTCCTCAGGAGAGCTGCTTCAACAGGGTGGTGTGTATAGCTTTGCATAGCCTTTCACTGAAAAAGGTCTGACAAAAGAAAGAAAAACAGTTTTTCTGAGAGAATGCAGTCAGTCTCGCCCAGGCATGGTGGGATATACAAAATGCATACTCTGTGCGAGTCTCTCTGTCAGTCTTCCAGTTTATGGTGCCAGTAAATCTGTTGCCTTGATTGAAACAATAATAAAAGCAATATACAAAAATCTAAAGAGAGAATGATTTTCTGAGCTGATGGTAGAAAAAGATTTATTTTTAAAAAATGTAAATGTTGAAGCAGTTGAAGAATATCTTCTTCCTTTGGAAATCAAGACATATTCTATGACTCAAAGACCTGGACTAGCAGTAAAGACAAAAGTCACAGCTCACATGCTGTGCTTATGTTACAAGCCATCCTCTCTCCCTTGCCTACAGGAACTTTAACAACACAAGGCAAAGCACAGGAAATTATGTTGTTAAGAGTGTACCAGGACTAGCAATGAACAATCCTGTCCCCATCTGCTTCTATGGCCCCTGCTGCTCTCTGGGAACATCCTGTCTCTGTATTGGCTTAGTCTGGGGCAGAAAAAACCCACCATGGTGTCACAACTTGATAAACTGCAGTAGATGCATATAGTGAAACAGCCAAGTTAAAATCTCTTCATTAGCATTATGACATTATGTTAAGTCACAGATTGAGTATGTTATGTTATGTGGCAGTGGACTTAAGAGACTCAGTTGTACTCTCTCATTCTATTTAGTCTCTTCTGCTTTTCCCTTCATGCTCCCTCTCCTAAATCCACCACTTCTGTTCTCTCATTAAGTTAGTAAATGGCCTTCTTCACAGGCCAGAATAATGTGACATTTCATGGGTTAAGTGCTTCCTTTCCTACATGAAATTTTTCATGTGACAGCCAAACCAACTCTGTCTTCCATCACATCTGTAAGGGAAATTTAGAGAATATCATGTCTTCTGTTATTTGATTGTTTTAAGGGGTTGTAATTCTTTAACTGCAGCACTGCTAGACAGAGATAGGAATGGGCTAAGAATTGTCCATGTACAATTCTACATATTTTTTCCTGCATACTGCATAGAATCACAGAATGGTTTGGGCTGGAAGGGGCCTTAAAATTCACCTAGTCCGATGCCACTGTCATAGGCAGGGACACTTTCCACTAGACCAAATTTCTCGGGGTTCTGTCCATCCTGAACTCGAACACTTCCAGGGATGGGGCATCCACAACTTCTCTGGCCTACCTGTTCCAGTGTCTCACCTCTCTCACAGCAAAGAATTTTTTCCTTATATCTGGTCTAAATCCATCCTCTTTCAGTTTAAAGCCATTCCCTCTTGTCCTGTCACTACACGCCCCTGTAAAAAGTCCTTCTCCAGCAATCTTTGCAGAGCCCTTTTAGGTACTGAAAGGCTGCTACAAGGTCTCTCCAGAGCCTTCTCTTCCCCAGCTCAACTGTCTCAGCCTGTTCTTCAGGGATTGCCCTGACCCTGGTGCAGGACCTTGCACTTGGCCTTGCTGAGCTTCATGAGATTTGCACAGGCCCACCTCTCAAGCCTGTCAAGGTCCCTTTGGATGGCATCCCATCCCTCCAGTGTGTTGACTGCACCACACAACTTGGAGTCATTGGCAAACTTGCTGAGGATGCTCAGTCCCACTGTCCATGTTGCTGACTAAGACATTAAACAGTGCTGGTCCCAATACCAATCCCTGAGGAATGCTTCTTGTAACTGGTCTCCACTTGGATATCAAGCTGCTGACTCTTTGAGTGTGACCATCCAGATAATTCCTTATCCACCAAGTGATACCTTCCCCACCAGCACCTCCTTTTTGGTAAGAACAAGGCCCAGCATAACACATCTCATTGTTGGGTCTTCTATCATTTGGAGAAGGAAGTTATCAACACATTCCAGGAACCTCCTGAATTTTTTATGCCTAGGTGTGTTGTCTGCATTTTTTTCTCTATGGGAAAGTCACCATGAGGACCAGGACTTGTGAACAAGAGGCTACTCCTATCTGTCTGTAGAGGCCCTCATTCCCTTGGTCTTGCTGGTCAAGTGGGCTGTAGCAAACCCCCACTATAATGTCACCTGTCCCTGCTCTACCTTTAACCCTGACCCAGAAGTTCTTGGTCATCTCATCCATCCTCAGGCAGAGCATCATGCATTGCAGCTGGACATTGACATAGAGGGTGACACCACCTCCTTGTCTGCCCTGCCTGTCCTTCCTAAAGAGCCTGTATTCTTTCATTCCAACACTCCAAACAAAGGATTCATCCCACACTGTCTCTGTGATGCCAATGCAATCATATCCCTTCAGGTGTGTGGTTGTCTCTTAATTCCTTTTGTTTATTCCCCATGCTACATGCAATTGCATAGAGATATTTAAGCTGGGCTCCTGATGAAGCCAACTTACTGGATGGCATCACTGGAATTCCTTTGAGCTTCTTTTCAGGTGCTCTCCTGCTGACCTGTATACACTCTCCAGCATCTGGGCATCTCTAGCTGGCCCTGGAGTCAAACCTGATAGGAGGGGGATGCATTGAGATTCCTCTCTCACAGCAACTTTTGTTTAAAGTCCTCTTCACCCAACTTGGCAAGCCTACAGGTGAAGATGCTCTTCGCTTTCTGTGAAAAATGGACCTAGACCAGGTTTCTTAAAGAAATTCCCATGGTCTCAGTAGACAAATCCCTGGCTGTTGCACCAGTCCTGTAACTGTTTGTTGACTCTCTAGACTTGACTCACCCTTTCAAACTCTTTTCCTTTGACTGGAGGGATTGATGAAAAAACTACCTGTGCTCCAGAGTACTTAACCGCTGTTCCAGCGCTATGTAATCCCTCTTGATACACTACAGACTACTCCTGGCTATAGCACTGGCACACATGTGAAACAAGAACAGTGGTTAATAGTCTGAATTGTAGGAGCAGTTTCCCAGTGCTGGCCTCTGGTAAGCAGCACACCTCTATAGAAAGCGTGTCAGGGCAGCAAAGGGTGCCTCCCATAGCTTTCAGTGGACAATCACCCACTTCTACTATCCCTTGCCTTTTCTTAGTTGGTTTGGTTGTTACATAATGAGCAGATTGCACTGCCTTACTCAGCTCCAGAGTCTCTCCTGATTTGATGGGTCTTTCCTCTTCAATTTGCAGAGCCATCAAACATTTCTGCAATGTCACTTCAGGCTGGGGAAAGTCTTTTCCTCCTGCAGGTCCTTGCTGTTGCAAGAGTCCATTCTTTGGCATTATTGGTCTCCCTCCCTTCTACGAGTGCTGGTGGGATAGTTTTTGGCTGTTTGGCGGCAGGGTGTGAGTCCACTGCAGATTGTGCTTGGAACTAGCTATCCAGCTCCCTCTCAGCCTCCCTGGTGCTATGCAGCATTCTCGCTGCCACTTGCCATAGGAGGTCCTCCAACTGGGCACACATTTTGCAGGCAGATCTGCTGCCTGCCCCTGCCCCAGGGGAAAGCTCTCAGTATTTCCTGCAGCCTGAGGTCTGCACTGCAGCCTCCACCTTCAGCAGCACTGTCTGGATGGAGGCAACAGTCACAGCAAGGGTAAATGGTTTGGACCCTTCTAGTGGTACTTGCAAGTGTTATTCTCAGACAAGTACCCACCATTCTGCCTTGAAGGTCAGGTGGGACAAGTGCCCTTAAACCTGTGCAGATGGTTCCCAGTTGCCAGGATATTTGTGCTTCATTTGTCCAGTGAAATGTACTTCAGCTCCCAGTGAAGATGAGGCTGGGAAACAAAGTGCTTCTCCTGCCTCCACCGTTGTGGCAGCTGGCTGCTAGTCTGTTGGTGAGATGGGACTGAAGTGACAATGACCTGTTTCTCTTTACTAGTGTCACAAGAGACATGATAACAAACTGTCCCCGCCAGCTAGTCAGCATCATCCACCTATTGTGTGTAGATCTTCCTCTTTCACTCAGCTGTAACTTGGATTTAGGCCATATGTTCTGCTGTGTGAATGAAAGGAAGTCTCACTCTCCTTGCACCAACAGTGGTTATTCCAAATTTGCCACAGGTAGAGGTTGTACTTCACACATTTTATTCTGACAAGGTTATTGCAGGCACTCCAGTCTGGTTATGAGAGTCAATTCTCAGGACAGGTGTCTACTCCATGCTTTGATTGTGTCAACTGCTCACCTAAAACCTTACAGTGAGTTGTGGCAGGGCTAGGAATAGCATCCATAAATCCTCCCACAATAGGAGACAAAGTCTCCTGCTACTGCTGTTGGAACAAATGCTGCAAAGAGCAGTAGAGGTCCTAGATCTGTCGTTAGTGTTGAAATATTTCTAGTGAAGAAATGCCCATAACTTCAGAGGCTGTACAATATGCTTTAAGCAGCTGCAAGGACCTATTGACTCTTCTTTTGACGTTGTTTCTAAAAAGAAACATCAGACCTGCAAACAAAGCCTGCTGCTCTATGTGCTGCAAACTGCTTCTGTGCTTGTTATAAGACTTACAAAACAAACAGCAACTATTCAAGCGGATCAAAAGGTCCAATTTTTGCAGACAATGTGCACAAAAGAAACTCTGGAAATATTTCTTTCACTGATATCCCAGAAAGAAAGGAGCCCAATAAACTAGAGTGAGATCTGATAATAAAGGGATTAAGAAAATTACTTCTTTATGAAGAAGAAAGGGAATATATACAGACCTTTCTGGAATCTCTCTGCAGGTAGGTTATTGTCATTAAAAATAAGGAATGTAAGAAATATACATGCCTTTAAGTGAAGTTCTGGGGATCTGTACCTCTTGCCTCATATTTTTCTTGTCCCCGTATAGGTTTTAGATAAAGCTCATGAATTTCGCTTTTTCCTTGTCTGAGTATTTTATGGCTCCAGCATGGCTCTCCACCTTCATCTTATATTTGAGTTTTTTCTTCCTTTCTTTGGTCATTTGCATTAAATCACAGACATAGTGTTCCATAACAATTAATGCTCACCAGTCCTTTGACCCTTGCTCTGACATTTTTTTTTCTGTTGTTTTCATATGCCCACATTTATATTCATATCTCATTAATACCAATATTATTATTTCCAATGTTAGTATTTCTGTTACAGATTTCTTGGATGAGTGGTAAAATCAATCACTGCAAAAATATACAGTACCAAAGAGTGAAATTTATTCTTTTGCAGAGAACCACTCAAGTCCCATTGACGTGACAGGAGAATTAGCTGAGACTTAAGCAGAGAGAAAAGTGAGATTCACTCAATAGCCCTACTTTGGCTGTCAGTTCTCAGCCTGGAGGAGTAAGAGCTGCACAGTAACTCTAAGTATGACTAAGAATTGATAAAGAAACGAGCTTTCACAGTTAGTTGACAGCAGTGGTGCTGCAGCATGGCTGTGACAAAAGTGCCACAAACTGCCTTGTCAGGGGGATACAAAAATGGTCCCTTTGTGCTTTATGCCAGCTTCTGAGCTATTTGAGTTCCCCTTTGGAACCACCTCTGCATTATTCCCTTTGCTTCAACTGCATCACCAGTTTTAATGAATATCACCTAATATCATGATGGGAAGAGAAGTCTATAAAAATAGTATGTTTGCAAATTTGATCTAATGTTTCAGTCAGTTCGTAACAAGGACCATCTGACATTCATGCCATAGGATTATGTGCTTTTGATTTATAGACTTCTTGTGTGTCTAAATATTTTGTTAGTTAAGTTCCTTAAACACAATGGGACATCTACGGGTGCCTATAGCTTAAAATGGGCCAGTGTACAACAGCACCTTATACTGGCATTTAATTTTTCAGTCTAAATTGTCTATACACCTGGAGTTTTTAAAGATCTTTTTTTAATGAATAATGAAGATACATGTCCAGATTTCTTTTCCTGTTCTGGGTAATTTTCCCTAAATCCCACTATCTTTTTTATGTTAGCAGTAATAATGAAGGCAAACACAGCAAGCATTCATAAATCATTAAATGTTTGAGAAATCTTCATGGAACAGTGACCCCAAATTCATATTAAGTTCTTCTTCCTCACTTCTATTCCTGTGAGGCAAATTGTTTCATGGAAAAAGTGTGTGTGGTGGGTAAAGCAGTGGTGCTGTCGATGATGCTGGGGTGGGGGAGCAGGTGACAAATCCCATGGAAAGAAGGTGGACTCAGAACTCTGTCCCCTTTACTGCAGGGTCATACATCTTTTGGACAAAAGATGAAACAAAGGTCTTCTCCCATGATCTTTTGATCTTTATCTGTTCTGGAAGAGATATTTCAATACTGCTGCCACTATTTTGCTGTAGGGGTTATTCTTTCAACCCTTGGCAAGTAGAAATGGTTTGTGACTTTTGATAGTCTACCTCCTATTCCCCCACTGTCTTTCAAGCATATCAGACTTGGGCCCTAGCAAGAATTATTTTCAAATCTACATTTAAATGTTATATTGACTTTTAATCCCTAAATATTTACCAGTATCATCTGAATTTGCCGGAAGTTTAATAGATCATTTGGTTTTAGACAAGGCTTACTACTTTGAATGAACAACTGTATGCTTGGTCAGCTCAAAGTCTCTTTTAATACTGTTTTAAAACAAGGCCACAATTTTAATATTCTTTGTAAGACTTAAGCAATAAAGAGATATTGAGTTAAACTTCTGAACAAGAAGAATCCCACTTTAAATAATTACATGCAAGTCATGAACTACATATCCTGCAATCTATTCCGCTAATTTTCACCTAGAGTTAAGTGGATATGGGTATCTGTTTATTCCTGAGGCACCTCTGACTAGCAGGCACATTTTCATGACTGTTAACTTTATCTGAAACAGCAAAATGAATGTATAGAGATGGAAGAGAAAAAAACAAAAACAAAAGTCACATTCCACCTGAAAACTGATGGACAATTTCTTGATGAAGCTTTTCTCTTTCTCTGTAATTATTCCATTTCAAAGGTATGAAAATATCAAAAGTTTCTGTTGCAGTCTTCAGCTTTCATGCTTAATACAAGACCTGGGTGATGATTTTTTATTTTCTATTTTTTTTTCATTTTTTTAATTTTATTTTTTTTGGTACAGAGCGATTTCAGCTGAAAGAAAGCATGGCATGATATTAGATATCCCCTAAAGGACTTGACTGCTTTAAAAATCCGGAAGTTAATGATATTTTGTTGTGCAGCAGGGTGACTTTTTAATGTATATTTTAGATAATACAGCAACATGGTGATAATATTGTAGATTATTGCATTACCTTCCAGAGCCTTTCTATTAAATGGATAAATGTTTCTGGGCAAGTAAAGTCTTCTTAAATTTCAAAGTTTTTTTCTCCTCGTTCTTTATGGAAATGTATTTCTGTTTGAATGGCTTTTGTGGCTGTTTTTTCTCCTGGATTTTTTTTGGAATGATTCTTTCCAGTGAAGATAGCATAAAGTCTCTGTGCCCTATACTGGAAAATGAAGTAAGGCACAGACCTGATGCCTCAGGTGTTTTTTTTTAATTTATTTATTTAATTTTTATATTTTAATTTTTAATTCTACAGATTTTAGAAGTTACTGTAGATTTAATGTACCAGTAAAATAACTTCAGTAACTTAATGTTTACACATACCAACCCCATCCTATATCAATCCCTCAAAACTCCAGTAGATGTTTAGTCTCCATTTCAAGGTAGAATTGCATAGAAGTGCCATAAAGCCTGCACCAGAAGATAAAGACATGGACAGAAGGACCTCTAAATCAGGAACTTTGGAAGGCCTCCAAGGACCTGACGTGCTGCGAGGAAGACGAGAACGATGAAAGAGGGGTCCCAAACCCTCCAGACTCAATTCCTGATGGGGTGTGCTGGAGGGGTAGAATGGGGTAGGACCGTGGGAATAGCAGAATGGGATTGGATAGAGATTAGTATAAAATCTTGGAACCATGGAATTTTGGGGGAGATCCTGTGGATATGTATTCCTGGAGCCTGGAGGTTCATTGAAGCTTCTGCTCTCCTTATCTTTTCTCCTACTAAATTGGCCTGGAGTTTTTTTCTCCTCAGTCTTTAAGATATCAACCTTGAACTCTGTGTATGGAGCCAGAGAAACTTGAAACAGAACAGCAACATCTCAACTTTATCAACTGAGTCAAGCAGCCTTGTGAGCCTGAACATGGTAATTGCTTGTGAAAAGTTGCTTTTGTATGTGCATTCATTACTTAATATACAGTTTCTTACACATGGAAGAAAGATGTAGAAGATATGTAGATATGGAAGGTCATGTCCCAAAGGGATGGACACACAGTATTCCTATTTGGAATCCAGTTCATCTTTTATGCAACATTGGTTTTAAGATTCAGGCACTTACAGTGACAGTGAAGGCAGCAATTGTACTGTGCATGAGCTAGTAAAGAATGTGAAGTGACAGGTGGGCTTCATCTGGAGACGCAAAAGACAGATGCACTAAAACCAGTCTGTTTCCAGAGTTACACTGTGGACAAAAACTGTGATCCACTTGCCATGCTTACAAATGCTTTTTATTGAGATCATAAGCAACAGAAGGCTCAAGGAGACTGCACTGGAGCATGGGACTGAGGTCTTTCCATGCCCACTGAGTAGGCTGTTACATTAAGTAAGGCCATACCTCTGCCTCAAGATACTAGTTTTGGCCTGAAAGCAGCATGATCATCTTAGCAAGAAACTCTGTACGAGTAGTAGCTCATAGTATCTGAATCTGTGCTGGACTGTACTGCCTGGAGAGCTCTTTGCGTGTGTCCTCTGATACATGGTGCAATACAGTCATGAAGACAAGTTCTATGAATGAATAAAATCTTTCACCCTGTGCTCAGAGATAACTTGGCCTATTATAGAGACATGCTCATGAAATTCTGATCCTTCTTTCTGAATTTCTGCAGTATTGTATTGGATTTCTTATTCATGGACATGACAGTCAGGTTAGGTGCTACCTGGTGCATGAAGACCAAAGATCCTGATGAGAAGGAGACTTTAGAGATGGGGATCCTGTCCTGACGTTTTGGTCCTGAACCTGCACACAGTCTGGCATATCTCCAACCCCAGTGCAGACAGAGAGTTGAGGAGAGAAAACAGGCTGCTTTTACTGTGTTACATAGCTGGCATACTTACAAAAGACCACAGAAACTATCCTCTGCTTTGAAAGGATAGATGCTGACAACCTGTGCTAAAGAAAATGATTCACCTATCTGAGCAGTGAACAGTAAATGCCTCGCAGAAAGCTGTGCCACTCCAGGTCTACAGATACTGCAGATTTAATAGAGGGATGAAAATGCATGAGGTATGTTAATTGAGCAATAAATGAAATGTATGATTAAATGAAAAGGTAACCTTTTTAAGGTAGTCTCTCTTAATAAGTGTTACTTTCCATTGTGCCTTTGGACTTCTCTACACTAGAAAAATGAGCTGCAGGAAGGTCATGTTGGGTTCGCTTAACTCTGACCTAAAGATGACCTTTTTATTAGTATAGTTGCACTGCAACATTTTATGCTTCAAAAGAGCAGCTCAAGAGGTAGCCTTGACTCCCTGCAGACTCAGAGTGATCACAGCAACAGTGTTTTCTACGACCTATGCTGCTGCCTTACCCCCTAACTGCATATATCACTGCAGTCTGTCAGATTGCAATGAGTGTCAGGTGCTTGAGTGAAGCATGTGACTGTGAGCAAGAGTAACAGCAGGTGGATAATTCACACTGGTGTGATTCCTCCCAGGACAATTGGGCCATGGCTAGGAAATATGCAGGGAAACACCCAGCCTGTTTCACCCTGCTGAAGGTCAGAAAAAGTTTCTGAAAATCAGCAGCTGTAAATTGTTCCTGTGTCTAGAATATACAGTACTGAACAACAAGGGACTGGTTGAACATATTGTTTCCCTTCTCAAGGATTGTCTGATATTACAGGTGTCATGAGTGTGTGGTTTTTTTAGGATGGTAGTCTCATGACTTTCTGAGTCCACCTTTTATTGCTTTCTGGCCCTGTAAAGGAAGTTTTGCTATTTGCAGTTCAGACTTAATTAGAGGTAATGCAATGCCCTTTACCTGGATCACTGACAGCATGTCCTGTTCTCCCTAGTTTGGAAGGAACTCTTCTGCTTTCTGCTAGTGAGGTCCTCTTTAGCATTTTGGATCATGAGTGCTTCCCCATTGATGCTGAAAAATTCACGCCCCCAAAAAGGCGCAGAGAAACTGCACAAAGACAATTTGGGTCTTCATACAGCAAGGTATTTATTGAAGCAATGTTGGGGGAATCCCAGCTCATGCTGGAAAAGAGATTCCCAACAAATCAGTGAAAAACTTGGTTATTTATACAATTTCTGTGTGAGATTACATCATCTTAACATGCATATTCATATTATTACATCATTAATTATAATATTCATAACAGGTGGGGTTAGGGAGGAGTTAAAGGCTGAGTCTTTAATTTGGGGAATTTTTCAGGGGTAGTTCCTGTTACTTCATCCTTGAGGGGTTGTTATTTACTCTTCTTCCTCAGGTAAACTTTTGAACTCTTTGTATTTTTGCTGACTCCACTGTGATTCTGGCAGGGGTTCC
>JAWWEU010000158.1:22163002-22185430 GCA_035583155.1 Acropternis orthonyx | reverse complement strand
TTGAAGAGGAGACAGAAGGTGATTCCTTTGAGGTGCAGGGTTGGTAGATGAAAGAAAAATTCCAAGATTTTAAACCCGTAACACACTGCAAAGAAGAAGTCAGTGCCTGCCTCTCCTCTTCCCCTGATGAGGAAGTTGTAACTGTAACGAGGTCTCCCCTCAGTCTCCTCCAGGCTGAACAGACCAAGTGAGCTCAGCCACTCCTCACACAGCTTCCCCTCAAGGCCCTTCATCATCTTCGTTGCCCTTCTTTGGATGCTCTCCAATAACTTAGTATCTTTCTTATATTGTGTTGCCCAAAACTGCCCACAATACTCAAGGTGAGGCCCCCCCAGTGCAGAACAGAGAGGGACAAACCTCGCCCGGCTGGCGATGCTGTGCCTGATGACCCCCAGGACAGGATTAGCTCTTCTGGCTGCCAGGGCACTGCTGACTCATATTCAACTTTCCTCTGAAATACATCTCAGTCATTTCAAGTTTACTTTTTACTGCTTCCCAGCAAGCATCGGGTATTTTCAGGAAAGAACTTTTTGGAATGAATAGAGAGAGACCTAGTGAAGTACAACACCAGATCTGGAGTCAGGAAATCTGCCCCTAGCTCCTTCACACTACGGGTTCTTTGCTAGGTTCTTCTGCCTTTGTCATTAATTGTGCAATCCTGGACAAATGACATGTGTCTGCTTCCCATTTCTGAGTATGAATGAATAATAAAAATCTCCATTGTCTGAGATACCTTGTGATCTGTTGATCTGAGATGCTCAGAATGCAAAGAAAAACTTTGAAAAATTTATATCCCTTCCTAACCTTTTGTATTAAACTTTGCTGTTTCTCCTTCCTAAAGCCTCATTCTTATATAACAATCTATCCTTAATAACTCTGTTATGCCATTTCCAACTTTCTTGTCCTCCAAGTACATCTTACAAAATGGAGTAGTTCCTCTGTCTTTGTTGTGCCTTTCAACATCCTGAAGCCCCAGTTAAGAATTCCACTGCATGGGCACATGACCTAAAGTTGCCATTCAAATATTCTTTTCAGTTTTGATTTCCCCAAAGTGATCAGAAGATGTGAAAGTGTCATTATTGCAAAGCTGTAGGTTTGTATTTCAAAGCACGTTTGAAGCTAGATAAGCTGTAAAAAGTACTTTAGGCAATGAAAGAATCTCAGTCTTACACGGTAAAATAGAAAAGATAAGTAGTGATGTGCTCTTGGCACATAGTTAGGTGGTCTGGATTTTGTTTTATTGTTATTGTTGGGTAAAAATCAGATAACATCACAATGTGCATTCCCTAATAGAAATTTCCAATATGGGACATATAGTGATACTGAAGGGTAGATAAGAAAAGTCTAAACTCTGTAAACTTATTGATGTCATATTACCCTAAGAACAAGCCAAACAAAAGGCATCTATTTATAGTACTTTGAGAAAATTTGATGCAAGTTGAAGGTGCTAGTTTTTTTGATATCCTTGAAGACTCAGATTCTCAGTTTGTCAGCTCAGGTACAGTGGAGATTGAAGGAATCAGAGGAAGTAGCTTGTCAGGGTGCCTAAAAAAACTCTGCTGAAGGATATGGGCTACTCATGCCATATGGTCCTTCAGAAGTAGAAATCTCCAATGTAACTGCCACCAATTGACTAGTGTCAGCTTGTTTTGATGATTCAATGCAAACATCATATATGTTCACAGTGAGGCTTGTTCACAGTACGAACAGGAATGTCTGCTGCTGAATGAACCAGAAGCACACCAAACCAAACTTTGGATAAGAATACTTGATGGTCAGACTGTGGTGTAGCACACAGAACCTAGAATGGTTTTGAATAGATGCAGGTGGATCAGGAATCAGAAAGTAAGCTGATCAAGATGGGCTGTGGTGTAGGCCATGTCCCCTTTTTGCCTTACTTTGCAAAGCCAAAAAGCCCCAGACAGCTGCCACTGTGGGAGCTGGGCTGTAGGTGGTGGCTGCTGTAGAGGACACGAGTGAGTGATTCCCCACCAGTAGTCTCTGAGTCCATCTGTTTAGACACAAAATCCTGCCTAGTCAGGACTCTTTAATATGCATTTTGTTCTAGCTCTCCCTGGACCTGTTTCATGGGACTGCAAATGTCAAGGTTTTTTCTGTAAGCATTACATCAGAAAGAGTGATCCTAATGCAGCAAAGACTGCCTGGGTAGAGTGTAAATTAACTTAAATGGAGACATATGTTGCTGTAGCTAAGCTATTTTTGGTACCTAAGGTAGTTTTTTAGAGCCAGCTCAGATTTTTGTATGCTACACTGAGTTCTGCAGACTACAAATATCCCTGCCATGTAATTAGAACTAGATTCAGAATATTAAAATGTATTCAACATTCTGGGATGGTGGTTTTAGTCCTTTGTACTGCTGAATGTTTGCCAAATTTAAACTTAGTGTTAGGCCATTCCATTACATAATGTTAGCAAGTCAGAAATAATCTAAGGTGGGTGAGAGACTTTAATTATCACTATATAGACTGAAATTTTAATTTTCTTTGCTTCTCACTATTATACATCTTCCTGCTTGGAAGTGGTTTTGGAGAGAAGTTGCATTTTTTGTGTGACATGAATACAGGGATTCCAAAACCACTGGAATACCTCACAGAAGTGCTGGAGGTTTATTGGCTTATAATGAAACAGAACACTTTCAGACTGAGACACAGGAACTGCTAAAGCTGGCATCGCTGGGAGGGATGTGGTGCCTGGAGCATGGGAGGCTGCTGTGAAGAGATTAGTGGAACAGTGGGGGGTGGCTGTGGACTAAAAAGCCAAGTTATGGAAGAGCACAGTTCTGCTCACTGATTGACTAGTGTGTGCCTCAGTAAAATTTAAAGAAGAAATGTTTAGGGACTTAAGAGAAATGAGAAAGTATTTAATTCTAGCTAATATTGCTGTGTCTCGTTATTTCAACCAGCATTTTATGATTTATTAATTCAGAAATAGATCTGAATTTTGCTAAAAATCTGAAGGAAGTAAGGTGAAAACCCCAGCGATTTTCTCATAAAGTGGTGTTTCCTTTAATTCCTGCATGGCAAAGGTCCTGATTACTACATATTATGGCAGTTGCTACTTTGAAATTTTTTTTTGCTTAGCTGTAGTTAAAGTGAACCCATCTGTTACAAGAATGCTGTCAAGCTTTTAGATTTACCATGCCTTTATAAAATGTGGACTTTTGCTTAAGAAGCCTCAAAGATCAGAGGGCCTAGAAGCAGGTCCCCGGAAGCAGGCTGGGCTCAGCAGTGGGACAGCAGTGGTGGATCAGTGTCATCCTGCAGTTTTTCTGTTAGTGGCAGGGTCAAAGACTGCAGGCTTTTCCATGGTGACCTGTGGATCAACATTTCCTTCTGTGGATAGGATTTTAATTTCATACCATCTGGTTTCATGGTCTGGAACTATATTTCATTCTGTTGCTCTAAAAAGCCATAAACACTTTTAGGATGTTGGACCTGTGCCTGGCCTGGTCTTTCTAAAATTTCCTCCTCATCTAAAACTTTGACCCTTAGGATCTCAGTGTCTTTCAAGTTGCCGTGTTTTTGTTTAATTAATTAATTAATTAATTAGTTAATTTTAATTTTCCCCCAGGAGATCAGAAGAAAAAAAACCTGCCTGGATCAGCAATGTTGTCAATACTGGCAAACTGCTAATTTCTGGCTCTGTTGGAAATTTTTTGAGGCAGTGGTGGTATTTTGTTAAAGATAGCTGTATTAGAAAAAATACGTAGCCTTCAGTTTCCAACAATGAGGAAAAGTCCTAATATGCTGCAAGATTCCTGGCTTTAAAACAGTGTTCAGGACAGCACAGGCAGGCAGGCTGACTGCTTCTGCACTGTCTCCTGTCAGGTTAACAATTAGTTAATTGGTGCTGCTAATTGCAATGTTCATTAAGCAATCCCAGGTGGCAGGTTTGCCCTTCCTATCCATATCACTGAAACATTCTGAATAGGATTTCATGCACAAGTGGAGGTAATGGCACTTACTGTCTCTCTTGCACACAGACGTAGAATGGTAGCATAAGCGATATTCAACCTCCCATGTCATGTACTTCGGCTCCATCTGGGATTACTACCTGGCCTCCTTTCAAAGGGAAGAATGGCGTTGCTCTGTTACAGAATTGCTGCTCTGTTTTGGTTATTAACTTCTACATGCTTTACCCAGTAAAATAAAGATGTTTGGTTTCATGAGGATGATACAATTAATAATGCATGGGACTTACAAAGAAACAGTGATTTACATTGCCCAAGTACTGCACAAACAGTAATTCATAAGAATTTGTAATAAACCCCAGGAAGGATGCATTAGGCTCCATGTAACCCGTCCTTTCCATACTGCTTTCTGGGTGTCTGCAACTACGTGTTCCAAACAAATCACGTGAGTTCCAGGTTGTTGCAGGGGTACCCCATTGACCCCTGCTCCTCCAGACACCTATTAATATTTCTGGGGTTCTGGGATTCTGGTGCACTCTTTTCTCATCATCTCCCCAAGAAAACAAAATTCATCAGTCTTTTTCTCCAAGATTCTGATTTGTGCTTCTACCTAATCAATAACTTTGCTCATATTTCAGATAGAAATCCCCCACTTTTTTTATGCTTTTATCTCTCCAGGTCTTTTTTTCTCTTTTTTGCTTCCTAGAGGTAATGCAGTACATTGGTTAGAAGCACTGGCTGTAACAGGTAATGTGGATTATATTTCTGACTGAGCTATTTTGAGTTGAAAGGAGTAAGGTGTCCCTACTTCAGTTTCTCAGATCATTCAAAATTAGTCTTGCCAGCTAAAAGACACTGTGCACATACTGAGTATCATTAGGCACTCATACAGCTCTTTTATACGGCTCTATACATATTTGATTGACTTTCTTCTGTTACTATTAGCACAATTTGTTTAATTCTCTAGATGTTCTTCAGTCTGTAAAGCTTTTTGTGATATGTTAACATGAGTGATGCTACATGAAATTTATGATGATGATTCCAGTAAAAATGTGGTAATGCACTACATGATCCAGTCTGTGAGACACAGACACTACTTTTCAATTCTTTTCTTTTTCAGGGGAAAACACCATGTATGTTTTCCAAGCACTCTGTGCACTCTTCACTCTTTCAGAAACCCACATTTCTTATCTCAGTAAAATATCCATACCATAAAGGTGAACACTGTGCAGCCAAATTTCATTTTGAATGCATTGCAGGAAGAACTTTTATCAAAGCCTCTCAGATGATGCCTAAAAGAAACTGTGCATAAAGCTATTCCATTTGAAGGCATTATACAAATTCTCTAGCAAGTGTGTCATATGAATGCTTACATAGATAATTTTGGAAAGGTAACCAAAATGCAATCCTACCTAAAATTAGAGGAATGGTAAAACCCCTGAAGTCTCCTTTCTCTTTGATTACTTACAGAAAATCTCATCAGGACAGGATGATCATTCCTGCCAAGTTTAATATATTCTTAATAAGGCATTGACTGGAACAGTTAATTTAGGGTTTCAGTGTACTCCTTGGACAGAGAGCTCTACACAGAGGCAGCTGGAATCAATTGCTGCATGGAATAAGTGTATGGCCTTGGTGTGGGGTTCAGCTATAGAGAACTGAACACTTTGGAGTTCAGCTGGTGAATGGTCCAGGCCCTGTTCTGTGCTGAGCTCTGAACCACGAGACACCAAATGTACACAGCACATTGACTTTCAGAGTCGACTCTGGGGGTCTGGCCAGGACATATTGTTTGATGAAAGGACACTTTTTTTGGCCAGTGTTTCAAAGTCCTTCCCTCCCAGCAATTTTCCTTTTAACTCCTGGTTTTTTTTACTCCTTAGTGTTTCAGATGAACTTTCATTTCCTTTTTTTTTTCTTTTTAGCAGATTTTTAATTATCCTGGTGTCATACTGAGATGTGGCTGAGAGGAAGACTCCAGCTGGTTTTGAGTCACATCTGCAGATCACATAGGTATAATCTCTATGGTAACTGACTGATGAAGAAAAAGATGCTGAGAACTAAAGGTTAATTGCTGTTTTATTTATACATGTTTTGTGCAACTTCAGTGTTACAAATTAGATATCCAATTAGAATGGGGTTATAAACAGATTGGACATCTTTTTTGTTTCTTGGATATCTGTAGAACTACTTGAAATATTTTAGAAATAGTGATTTCTCTTATATACAGTCTTGTGATACAAGGATTGTATCCTGGTCAACTCCTTTTTTGAAAAGAGGGAAGGAAGCTATTTCCCAGTGGAGAGAGAAAACATTTTCTTCTTATATAATAGAAAAGAACTACCTGTCATTCTCACACTGTCCAGAACAAGAACAACTTGGTGTGATCATTGTCCTAGCAGAACACCAGAAAATAAGTACAAGGAGAAAGCAACTAACTAAACAAATCAACAGATAAAATTTCTCTCACTTCACCCAATACAAGTTAATGTTCTGTACAAGGGTTTGGAAGTTCTTTTGATGCTCAACCTATACCCTATACACTGATTATTTGCAACTCACTGGTCTTCAAATGCAATAGCTCAGGTCTTTACAAATGTGCTGTCAAAGTGTCTGGTTTCTCTTTCAGTGGATTTCCCAGATTAATTTAAGAAAGTAAACCATTCATTTAGTTTAAGAAATGAAAGACTTGATGACTAGTTTTACCTCTTTACAATGTTTTCTGGCTCTGTGAAAATTCTTAAAAAGTACACTGGAGGTTAACTGTGTCACTGGAAAAAATACTGCATTTTTAACTTTTTTTTTTATTTTTCATGGTCAAATGTTATATATAGACTTCATTCCTAGAGACAGATGTATCTATGATGAAATATTTATTCTGATTTACTGAAATACTGAGACAACTGGTAATTATGATTATAGTAATTTTAAAGATGGGGCTGTCTAATATGGATTATCCTTTTAATTTCTGAAGAGTGTGCTTTTGGGTTGTACTGCTCATGAAAATGTTCTTTTTTTTTTCACCAGTGTGTCTATCTTGTGCATTAGGCTATTTGTGACTGATAGTTTTGGCTTTCAATGCATCCAATACACCTGCTAAGAAAAACTTGTATTTTTTTGCATTTATACACACAAAAGTGACTCTGTTCTGGCAAACAATTGATATCCTTCTAAATGAGCATGAAAGTTTCTAGTAACTTTTCATTATTTTATTTATTCTGTAGGAAGAAACATTTCTACATAACCTCTTTGCAATTAAAATTCTTCAAACAGTTCTTAACAAACTCCAGGGATCTCTCTTTTCTCATGGATCTTAGCAGAGTGAATTAATCTACGTTCAAATAAAATTAGAGATGTAATTACTATAACCTTTAAGAGAATAATTACATTCCTAACACAATCATCCATGTTTTGGGGATCCTATTGCAAAGACTTAGCCCTGTTGTAGACTTAGTCCTTTCCCTCATACTCCCTCACAGAATAGAAAAATTAGACTTTTGAGTCTCTTGAATGAAAACCAATGACCTGTGTGTTCACAGTGTAACATTTGGTATTTCTAGCTCTGTTCTTATTTTTTTGGGAATTGCAACTTAGAACCTATAGATGACATTTTGAGTGTAGGAAGTCTTACTAAACCGAATGAAGAAAATGTTGCTAGGGATGCTCAGGTCTAATATTTTTCTAAACAGTAAAATATTTGCTCTTTCTTTACTTCAGTAACTTTAGAAATATTATGACACATTGGATGCTTGGAAAATACTCTCTTTCAGCATACATTTCTGAAAAAATGCCATAAATTATCCTGGAGTTCCGTATTTATTGCCTTTCTGTATTTCCAAATTAAATCTGCTCATCTGACAAATAAAAAAAATGTTTTGCTTTAAAACTAAGTCCTAAATCTGTGAAGCTGCTGCTTGCCTGCATGCTGCTAACCAGAAAACTTGACTTTTTGAGTACAGCAGTATTATTGATGATCTATGTGCTTGCTTTCCCACAAACCTAAAAGTCCTGCATGATTATCAAGAATAAACTGAAGCAAATGGTTTCAGTTTTCAAAATCAGGAAAATTATGCATATCCATGTTAGAAATGTAGAACTGTAATGCAAATGATGGTTATAATAATTTACATACAATGAATATTCATCATATTATTTAAATAAGGATGGAAAATGTTATAAAAATTCAAGTCTAAAAATGTAATGTGGAAAAAGTTTTAGGAGCACTGCTAAGTCCTTTCTATCTGTTTTTGGTATCTCAGTGTGCTGGTATCCAGCTGCTTAAGTGTCTTTAGTCAACTAAAGATATGTAGGAGGGCTCCTTGTGATTTTTAGAAACAGCACAATTTTATCTATATGATTTTAACAAACACGTAAAATACATATGTACATGCAATCAGAAGAAACTGTATGGGAAAAATGCTGGGTTACCGAGCTACTCGAAAAAGATGCAATATCACAAGCAATAATATAAACCTGAGCACACAGGTACCAACTAGATAAATAATATGATACGAGACATGCAGCTAACATATCTCACAGGGGCTGGAGGTGTCTATTAGCTATCCTTTGGGCACTCTGAGCTGTCTGATCCACCTGGTTGGAGAGACACTGAGGTCACCAAATGGAGAGCCAGACAGAACCTGTGCTCTTCTACAAGAGAAGCCTGTATGATTGAATAAACACTGAGCTTTTTTGTCTGGTCAGTTGTTTAACAGGGTTTAAAAAAATATACAGTAGTAAAAAGACTCACATCCATGTTTGCTGCCCTTCTAGGACCTCTTTCAAAGCTGTTGAAGTCAGAAGAAGGAGTTTGATAGATTATTCTGCTTGTAAGGCAACAGTGAAAAGCTTGATTTAAAGACACTGGAAAGAGAATATCTAAACTTCTGAAGAAAAATTTAACTGCCTGATCCAATTCTGGTAGTAATTATTACAGTATACCACTTCCTGCCTTGAGCAGTCATGTAATTTGTACATTAATATTTGCAGAACATCATATCAAGATGAAGTTATTTATGCAACTGGATGTGCCTTTGAAGAACTTTTGGGATGAAAGTTATGATAAAACTAAAGCACTGATAGATGAAAATATCCAGCAGGACACTGAAAGGAATGAAATTAAATGTTTTCTCAAACACAGACTTTCTTGAGTAAAGTAGGTGATTTCATGTCTGTACCTTATCACTAGTTGATAACTAAACACTCATGCTGCCCAATTGTTTGTATAAGATGCATATCAGGCTGACGACTAATGGTCTGAACACAGACAAAGGAGAATGAAAGGCTTTTGTTCTGTATAAACTGGCTGTTTCTCTCTTGTGGTGGAAATGTCTAGCATGTTTTGAATATGATAGTTGCCTTCCATAAATAAATACCCACTGAGAAATGCTAAAGAAATTAGTTGAAAGCCATATTGGTCTTTTCTACTTTATTAAGAGCTGCAGGAGAGAGACTTAAAGTTATTATAGAGATGAAAGAGAAGAGTGTTTTGTATCCTGGTCACATATTCTCTGAGCTGATGGTTTATATTATTGAAGCATTTTGTACAGAAACATAAATTCTCACCATTTAATAAAAAAAATGATTCTGTTGCTAGGGCATATCCTGTAAAATGGAGTCAAGTACACACATGTTAACTTACGTGACTTGCAAATGAAGACAGGCCAGGATACCAAGGTAGAAGAATGTGTCTCTTTCCCTCTCCCTCTCCGCTTTCTTTGAGAATTTTCATAATGTTATAGCTGTGTTTTTATTTTATAATGAAATCTGTCTTTGCCCCAAAAAAGTGTATCAGTAGTAAATAATTCTGTGGTCTTTTCATTTAAGGTTATGAACACATTAAGCATTTATTATGGCTTAAGACATAAAGTCGTGAAGTGTCAGGATAATGATATATTGAAGGCAAGTGAGGCTCAGGAAGGTCATGGGGCCATGCAATGATAGTTCCTGAAGTGCTCCTTAATCTTGCAAAAAAATGACATTGTCTGTACCAGGAATTTCGGCTGCCTGACCAGGGAGGGGCACAAGACCAGTCGGCCCATGACAGCCCTGGAACATTATTTGCCTGAATCATAGCCCAGCTGAAATGATACCATTGTTATTGGACTTTTTCTAAATCTACAGTAATTATCATCTTGGATTATGGCCAGGATGCAGGTAACTAAAGCCAATCACCTTGTGACCCTATAAACAGTGGTTCTAAGTGAGGCCCTTTGACTTCTCCTGGATCACAGTAGGCTGTGCCAGCATCTTTCTCTCTGAGTGGGACACCTCTTAGAGCTTGCAAACTCTCAACTTTGCAAAACTCAGAACTCACCTAAAGCTGACAATGGGGCCTGGGCTGATCCCCCCACTCCCAGAGGCTCAACCCTTGGACACTGAGAAATTCAAAGGCATTCAAAATGAGTACTTCTCTGAACTTGAGGGGAACTTTTAAGATGTATACCTTTGTACATTTATGTATGTGCATCTTTATGTCTGTGTGTGTTTGTGTGTGAATCAATTAGAATACCCTGTAGAAAGTATACTATGTGTGTTGCTATCTTGAACTATAATTGTCACTCTTGTAACTGTAGTAAAACCTATTGAATCATTTTGCAAATGTCAAATTAGTCAATGATTAAGTGCTGCTAAATCCTTTAGATATACACATCTGTCCAAGTCTGAGACTAAGATTGGACCTAGCCATACTTAATCTCCAACAGGAATTTAGAGAGCAAGGGGATCTATTCTGAACCTTATGCCTCAATGCGAGGGGCTCCCTTAGCCTTTTACATCCTTACCCCTTTGCAACTATAGTCTCCATGTAAATCATTCTAAATTGATTGTGATCTGGTTTTCCTTTGTATTTTTCATCCATGTAGTAAGTAATATAGCGAACCTTGCCGTAGAACTATGTCACACTTCCTCAAATTTGTATTAAGCATGATTTTGCTAATATCTTTGACAGTGATCATTTAACTGACCTAAACCACTCATTCATGACAGTTATAAATTCCCCAATTACTTTAATTTTCCTCCTCTGAATAATAAAAATATGCTGAGTGTGTTTCTGGCTGCACCTTTTATGTTTACTGTCCCACCTTGTGACAGGATTCAGGATGAGAAGAATAGCCTTCTACTTCCACTGATTGACATTCTCAATTTCTTTGGCTATAGATCTTTTCCACATGCTGTCAATATGCAGTCTCACCGTAGTAGCATAATTGCTAGCAACATATAATATGGGAAAAAAATTTGAGGTTTTCAAAACCTGGCTCAGAAGTCTGATGCAACTCCACAGCCAACCCTCCTCTGAGCAGCTGGTTGGACTGGACACCTCCAGAGGTCCCATCTAACCTGAAAACCCTATTGGTCTATATTTCTATGACATAGATTCACAACTTACAGGAGCCTGTAAGCTTTTCTTCACAAACTATCCACATGTATGCCTAAGTGTGAAGTAGATGTGAGGCACTTAGAAGTTGCTTACCATTTAGTGTATTACTAATTATAGGTCTATATCACAACCTGTCATGTGCCAACTGCTTTATTTGCTCATGTCCTTTGCTGGAAAATTGAGCAGAATGGCTAAGGCAAATTCAAGAAACATGGACAATCAAGCTCACATTTTAACTTGTTGATCACAAGGGCATGACATCTGCCACAGAAAAAGTCACTGTAATCACAAAGAAATTGAAGGATAACTTCTTAAGTTCATCAGTTTCTGTTTGCAGAATCACTAGCTGTGAAAATACAGTCCACCAAGAGGTATGTGAACAACAGCCCTTGTTTCACAGTAAAACCTGAGACCCCAGAAAAAGACTTATGCTTGGGCTGAGGCTACAACTGATTGCATAAGATGAAGGACCTCCTGGAAGAAGCTTCATCTTCAGAGCTTTCTCATATAATGTGACGCACCGTGCTTAACTTTCGTGCTGGGTAACCTCGAACACTTCTTAGTTTGGCAGGTGCTGACTCTGCACTTGGTGCCCTGATGAGACTTCTTTTCAGGGAAGATGGAGAGGGGAAGGTATAGACTTGGGTGATTTAATTCTCAAAAGATGCCATGGTCTCTTGCTCAAATACAATCACATAAGCATTTGTCTGGCAATAAAACACTTCCTGCTGCAAGTGTGCAGGTGGGTAGTGGCGGCTTTGAGTAGTTCAGGCATTTTGTAATTTATTAAGGGTTGTCGTTAGAGCAGACATTTTAAAATACTGGTCTGTTCATCACTGTGAAGTATTTACAGTGAGATTTTCACGTGAAAATCATTTTTGATCCATTCACCAATATTTACAGTCCCTTTAACTTTTAAGTCAAATACAAAATTATTGTTTCTGCAGGGAACCAAGTGTGGAAGTCAGACGTACCCTGACATCCCTCTCCTGCAGAGCCGGGCACAGGTGTAAATAGGGCCATAAACCAAGGAGGTTATCACTGTGTACTTTGTTTGACTGTTTAAAGCTAGTACAGTGTAGTCCTAATCTATGGCTGTAGCTCTTAAAAACTATGGAGATAGAAATAAATAGCAGTTTGTTTACTAGCAATGATGTTGCTGCTAATAGTGATAATAATGATAGTGGTGATGATTATAACAACACCACCAAAACCAATAGTAAGAGTAATAATTATAATAATGCTTCTTTATTTGCATGTGTTGTAAAAATGCCTTCTGCATAGGTGCAGCTCAAATAACCAAATCAAGGCTCAAGGAATGAAGTCCATTAGCTATGTTTCTGAACTGAGTGACATTTTCTCACTCAAGGTGGGTGATACCTGATGAGCAATGAGGTCTCAATTGCCTGCTTTATTCTGTGCTGCAAGCTCCTTTGTTGATTTCCTTATAAAACAGCATTGCCTTTGCTCATGAGAGTTATGTGCATAAGGAAGCACATGCTGTCCTCTCTAATTGCTTGAAAGAAGTTCTTTTATGCAATACCACACTTTCCATCATCCTGAAAGTTCATGGAGAAACTCCCTACTGGTTCTCTTAGTGATTGCCTTGTTCCATTATGAGGCTGAAGGAGAATCTGTTAATAGGACATATTCAAACTAAACAAATAAATGAGAAAGAGCTTTAACATTTTCACAGTGAAGTGCAGGTCAGCTCTGGCAGGTATTGACTTGCTGGATTGTTGCATATTTGTCTACACCAGCATCAAACAGAAATTCCTTATTTTTTGAGTTGTGTTTTTTTTTTCCCCCTGAACCCTAATGAATACAAATGCTTGTATCTGGAACATGGGGTGACGCTCACAGATCTGTATTTGTGTGATTGCAGCTGCTACAGAATTTAGCTAGTTTTTAAACATGAGTACTGTTTTAGAACATACCAGCACAATCCAGAAAATGTGTTTTAAATCTAGTACTCTGATATAAATATTGTATCTATATATACAGATACATGTATCCACTGGGGCTAGGTCCTCCTCCTTTGCGTCTGCATTTCCAATTACACTAAGAAAATTCAGTTTATCTGAGCTAGAAAACAGTTCTAGTAGAGTGAAGTTTGCCAGTATTCCATTTAATTTGGAGCTCTCTTCAGACCGACTCTATAGCCTTACCCCTTTGGCCTGAGATAGTATCTTTTATAAAACGATTGTGCATGTGTTAAAATTATGTCTCCTTCATTGTAACAGCTCTAGACAGCATGTGAGGTTTGAGAGGAACAGACCATTTCTCCTGCCTGGCTCTCATTTCAGTCTGCCCCTGGGAAGAACTGATGGGGAAGTAAAGATTGTGATGTCTGAGATGGCAGTGCCAGTGAATAGCTTGTATGCAATGTGTTTACAGGTTGAGAATATAAGCTCTGCATATGCCCTGTCCTTTTCATCGTGTTCAAATTCAAGTGTGCAT
This sequence comes from Acropternis orthonyx, assembly GCA_035583155.1. Lineage (NCBI taxonomy): Eukaryota > Metazoa > Chordata > Aves > Passeriformes > Rhinocryptidae > Acropternis > Acropternis orthonyx. Next base: position 22,171,661 of record JAWWEU010000158.1, on the reverse strand, counting down.
AAATATGTGAACGAACTCACTAGCTTTAAATCACTCTACATGGTTCTAAACAGAAAACCCTGCACAATGATTTATGATATGTACAGGAATAAAGATTTCCATCTTAGGCTTTTATTTTACAGGGAATAAAGTTGCTTAATTGAGTCTGGGTGACTTCTTGTAATGCTGTTTTAGCTTCATCCAAGACTAATAGTGATTGTGTTATTGTATTATGACTGTTTGATACCATTTGAAATTATTTTTATGGGCACTCATATCTCTTAATATGAAGAAAAACTGTACCATACTTACCAGGTTCAGCTTTTGAGTCAAGAACTGAATGTACACAGAGACTGAATTTCCTTCTTGTGACTCAAGTAAGACCCGCTACACAGTGAAGGTGATGGTATGTGAAGGAATCCTGTTTTGCTGCTGACAAAACTTAGACACTTTCTACCTGAATGTTGGTAATGTACTTTTCAGGTTGTTTTTTTATACAGAAATCAAATTTCAGAATACATTTATTTGGTTTGTACAGTCCTTGGATTCCTGCGATGATGACAATAAATGACTCATGGAATAAAGGGACTGTTACACACCTGTAGGTGATGGAGTTAGGGAAGCTTTTGGGATCCCTTTGTAGCTGAACAGGTTGTTTCATCTTAGTGCAGCCCAGGACTATAACCCATGGACAGATTTGCTCATGAGGGTTTCCCTCTCACTGTTTTCTCACATATTTTGTCTCATTTATAGAGAAGGGTTCTGATTTTTTTTTTAATATCAGATGAACATCACAGAACATGAACCTATGTTCCCCTATCTGAATGTTCATGGCTTGAATACTTCTTAAATTGTGCCAAGCAGAATGTAGCCAGAGTCTGATGAGTAGAACCATATGAACAATGCTTCTATCAGCCCCTTGAAGCAGATAAGCCCATGAATAATTCATCACAGGAGAGTGCCTGGCTCTTCTCTAGTAGCTTCACAATAGGTCACAAGTGACTAAGCTCAGAAGAGGATGTGTCCTCCGTATAATTGGTCTTCCTCTAACACTACTGAATTAGCACTTCTGTTTTATTGTACCCTAAAGCTAAAATGGTTATTAGGTTACAGAACAAGAAAATTATTGCTAAATGCCTTGGGCAGATTACTCTAGAGCTTCTATCACTTTATTAACTACACTTTACATCATCAGAAAATCTTAAGCTTGGAAAATTGGTAAAAGAGACAAACATTACAATAAAAAATCAAAAAGGAGACCAAAGAGGTAAGAAAGAAAAGTAGTATTAGGGAGCTGTGTAAGTTTGGCATGTATGTTATATGGCATGGGCATAACACATCAGCCATTGTTCCTATGTCATAGCTGTTCAAATTGTTTACGTAAGATTTTATTTTTATTATGAGATAATTAAAAAGTACAATTTGAACATTTAGCTCGAATATAATTTGCAGAAATTGTTAAAAATCCCCATTCTGAAGCTCAGTCTTGCTGCAAAGAGGTCCTTTCAATTGCACTAAGCTTGTTTGCAGAAAGATGAGGGTGAGGGCAACCAGAGGACTATATTCCTGGACCAATTTCACAGCTAAATTACCCTGTCTAACCTGGCTTAGGAATTTTAGAAGGAGCTCTTGCTGCTTGATTGGTTCTTCCTGATCCTACCTTCCAGGCACAGGACCCTGAATAGTGGTGCTTTGGCTGAAATCATTACATGCAGACTTTTAGGAGCCTTCTAAGAGCTCCATCATAAGAAACCTTATGATTCTGTCCCAGAGCATTATTTTACAGGTGGATTTTACTGACCTGGTATATAGTGCAGGTACCTCAGCAGGTGTGTCAGGGTGACTGAGTGGCTCAATGGGAAGTCGGGCTAAGCAGGAGAAGGAGCAGCAGTTCTTAGAAGTGCAATTGCAGCCAAATTTATCACCTTGGGAAATTAGAGTCTATGTCACTTTGGCACATAGCTTTTCGACCTGAGCACTTACAGGGGTATCTCTTGGACATTTAAGCCTGACTGCAAGTCCCTCTGAGCCACTGCTACAACACATTCGCTGTCTTCTTCCTCTTCCATCAGTTGGAAGAGGGTGACGAGTTCTGATGTGAAGGACGGAGGTACAGCAGACTGATCCAGATGCAAAAGTGGAGGGACAGTGCCTGAAGACAGCCCAGGACCAGTCTGTCACAGATGGATGGATCCATCTGTTTGGATGACTTGCAGTAGCAACTTCAATGGCAGGTGTCTGAGTTTTGGGGTTTATTTGCCTATCTATTTGACACTTTGTCTTTGGTAGCCTTACACATGTAACACCAGATTTTGCAATCTTTCTTGCCAATCAGAGTGAGGAAGTTCTAAAAACCGAGGGATGGGGCTGAAGTTTTCTGTGCTTTTTTAGAATCATCAAGAGTAAGCAACCTCACTGCTGTTGAAGTTTGGATCACACCTTTGTGAAGGTGCTTCGATGTATTTAACAGGTATGCATTTTTATATAAATTATGTACATAAATAAATCACATAAAAAAGACACGGAGGGGTATCTTAATTCGTGAGACAAGGATTTAGCAGAAAGTCAGTTCCTACAATCCTGTTATGTTGGAAATAAATACTGTTTAAACTTTTAGAGGTACATAAGTAACTTCTCAAAACTTGTGGGTTCAATAATACGATATAACCACAATAGGACCCTATTCTTCATTTCCCAGCCCTATTGGGAAGAATCTCAGGGCCAAAATTGCTAATAGCTGTATTGCACATTTTATGACACACCACAATCAATTACCACAAAAAAAAAGGAGTAATGTGGTGACATTTTAGAGTTCTAAATAGACAGAGAAGCCCACCTGAAGTATCAAGAATCTCAGAATAGATGCACAGGTTTTACACATTGGGGTGCTTTTTCATTTTCTATAGAGTTTTATTAACAGGCATTAGCTTTCAATCAAAGGGCCTGAGGAAAGCCTTGCACTTTCAGCTGCTACTGAAATCAATAAAATGGTAAAGAATGAGTAGCAAAAGGTTGAACCAATAGCAACCCTGTAGGGGAACAATCAGGAAGAGCTTTATATCAATGCAAAAGACAAATTCTTCACATTGCAGGTACCTCAAACCTTACACATATGTCAGACATATAAACCACAGTATATTGACACAGTGCTCTTGTTCTCTTGAAGCACTGCTTATACCACGGAACCAAGTTTTTAGCTGGGCTTAACTGGTGCTTAAATTGGCTTAATTCTTGTTAGTGTGTCTCAAAGAGTAATTTTTAGTTTCTCTAACCACCCAACCAAACACTATATTCTGGTGATGATAAAAAAGTAGTTTCAACCAGTTAAAAATTCTGCTAATAATTATAATAACATAATTTTCTGCAGTATGTGTTATATGATGGTATGAGGGCACTTTTCCAAGCTAAATGATTCTAGGGTTCTCTGTGTATGGTACAGGCATAGTCTCTGAGGTGAAATTTATGGTATAGTCTGAGGCTAAAGTGCTGCTCTTCCCTTGTGTTTAAACCTCTTTTTTCTTTTTTTCTTTTTCAGTATGCAGAATCTTCTGTATAAAGGAAAACATGACACAAAACCATTTTGAATATTGCGTTGACATCTCTGTGGTGAAAGGTACTCTGCTAACAATCTCATAGGCAAAGAGGGTGGCAGTATTGCATTTTCTCTCCCTCCAATAGCTGGAAGTTAATAACCTGCACAGATTTATGAATAGAATTGTATTAAAGTGATCTAGTTAAGTCAAGCTCTGAAGGAAGGCCAGGTTGGGTGGGGGAGGGTTGTGCTTGGATTTTGGGATCTTATTTAGCACATTTTTCCACTATATCCCATAGTAACACATAAAGTAAAGGCCAGGTGCTGCCTAGGGTGCTTTCTCTTAGCATGATGACACTTTCTGTTTGTGAGATCAGGAACCCAGAACCTTGGAAAAATTAAGGGAAAAAACCACGACATAAAAACCAAATAAAGAAATAGAAGTGAGTAATTTGAATGAGGCCGCTGTGAAGCAAAATCTGTTGAAGAGTCAAATTTCAGTATTCATTAGTTTGCATCACAGCACTAGATCTGCTTTGAGAAAAGGTGAAAGGGTAACACCATGCTGGTGGCCTTCACACTCAAAATCTCCAGTAGATCCCTGCCTTCCTACAGGGGCTGCTGGAAGGGGAAGGACACTGGCCTTACTTTCTTAGGTTGGCCTGGGATTGAACAAAAGACATCATGAAAAATTAATTGGATGCAGCTTGGGTGATATTAGACAATGTAATTTCCAGTATTAATTGAGTTTCCATACTGTGCCCAATAAAATTTTAACAGACTGAAGCATGGCACATTTGTGGACACAGCAGGTTGTCTATTCGTATAAATAGCACTACCATGTACATATTATTTAATAGAAATGAGGGTGTAGAGCATATTCCATCTGATCCCTCTAGGGCTGCAAAACCTTACGGCTGTGGACAATAACTAAAGGTGATGGCAAAGAAGCCAGGAATAGATTTGGATGTAGGAAATGATGGCAAATTAGACAGAGTCCACATGCAATAACTTACTCCATTCTGGAACATGTTGAAAGATGTGCAGATAAAACATCAGGGTTAAACTAAAACCGTAGTGATCAATATGGCTCAGTAACAAAAAGTGCATATTTGTGGGTGTTCAGAAAGCCAGAATCTGACTGATTTAAAAGTGGGTCTGAACACAATTTTGTATTGAGAGTGATATGGAGAGATTTCTCTTACCCCTTAAGCTTCCTGAACTGAACAAGGATGTTGCAAACAGTGTAATATGTTAAAAAAGATAAGTTGTACAGTACTAGTTATAGGTTTCCATGGCAATACACACTGAAACTCTGTGATTTACCAGCACTGAAGCTGACAATAATGAAACAAAGAGAAACTTGCCTTTCTCACTGCTCATCTAAGGAAAAAAATTAATTCTGTGCTATCCATATGTAGTGTAAATTTTCACTTACAGATCACAATACATTTTCTGCAAAGGTTATACATTTCTGGATACCATCCAGGTTGGCACGTTTTCAAATTTTCTTAGAATCCTTCAGAAGTGATCATATTAATGTGAATGGCCCAGCATTTATGACCCATACCAGATTTCAAAGCATGTGATCACTATTTACTTAGTGGTAACATAAGATTTGCTAGGGCAGGAATCTCAGTTTTCATTTATAATCAGAGGTTTGTGAGGAGCACACGTATCTAAAAGTTTGTTATTTCTTTATTGATTATGATTGATTTGAATCGATTCTTTTACATGGTGGTTAATGAAGATAGAAGACAGAAGAAAGAAGATTCTATTTGACTATCTAAGGTCTAGATGAAGTTCAACAAAATGTTGGTGCTTTTTGAAGAGATTTGAAAGCCAGGAAACACAGATAATATAGATCAACAAAATAAGGGGTTTCCTGCAGAGCTCGGAGGTATAAGAAGATGCATAATTTGTTTTCCATAATTTTTACTACTTTGACCTTGAAGTGAAATTAAACTTCCTTGTGAGCTATCTTGAAAATCTTGCATTTGGCAAAACCACAAAGCCATTCTTTCATGCTGTGATTTCACATTTCTTGTTCTTCTCTGCAACAAAAAAATCAACTGAGCAAAACAGGCTGAATATAAAAAAGAGAATAAAAGTACATGATGCTTAAACAGACTGATTTAGCAATCATATTCTGAGTCAAAATTCTGCTTGCTTGACTGGATTTTAAGTTATCAATGTTTTATAATTTTTGATGTCTCCCTATCCCATAGCAGTAGCATTGTTTATTTATATTATTTATGGATTAAATATTGCAACTTGAATTCAGTTTTGTTGCCTTTAAGCAAGAAGTCTGTCTCAGCAGGTGCACTGCATGGTTATTAGAGAACACAAAATAACAACTTTCAAACTACTATTTTTTTTTGCTATAAAGTACCCAGATTTCTACAGATTAAAATGATATAAAAGTGAATATTATTATAGTGGTTGCCATTATTATTGCAATTATATATATTTTTTTTTCTATAAAGTGATTTTACAGCTCTGGACCAGTCTTAAAACCAAAGTACTTAACAACTGATTAATTCACTAGTGATGCTGAGCTCTGTTATTAGAAGTTTTTCACGGAAGCTAAGACAGATCTGATGGCAAAAGGTCTGATCGGCAAAAGGCCTAATGGGCAAAGGATCAAACTCACTCCTGAATTCACTGAAAGAGCTCCTGATCCAAAGGAAGAAGCAATGGATTGCTGGCTGTGAGTGTTGCCAGTATGATATTTCATTCTGAAGTAAAAACTGTCAACTCTTAAGTCATGTTGATGACTTGTCTGTTGTCTTATTAGTGTGTGCTTAATATTGAAACACCAGGTCCTAGCCACTTGACTTGACTGATTTCAATCACTGTGATAGGAAATATAATCTGTTTACTCTTGCATGACATTTTGAGCTTCCTATTTCAGAGGGGAATGTAATATTGAGCCTGATACATAATCTGTAGCAAGTGGGTATTGAATTATTATGAGAACAAATTACAGTTATTTATGAATAGCTAACTTGAGCTGCAGCTAATCATAGAATAATAGAATATCCTGAGTTGGAAAGGATGCACAAGGATCAAAAAATTCCACTTCTGGCCCTGCACGGGACAACCCCAAGAATCACACCATGTGCCCAAGGGTATTGTCCAAATGCTTCCTGAACTCTGTCAGGCTTGGTGCTGTGACCACTGCCCTGGGGAGCCTCTTCCAGTGCCCAGCCACCATCTGGGGCAAGAACTTTTCCTGGTTCATAATCAGCTCGCTGCCAACCAGGACCCCAATGTCCCTTTCCATGGTGCTGCTCTCCAGTGTCACATTCCCCAGTCTATCTGTACATCCAGGGTTGCCCTATTCTAGGTGCAGAATCTGCCATATGTCTTTGTTAAACTTCATATGAAGAAGATGAAGAGAACTGGCCCTGCAGATCCCCATTTGTGCCTGGTCACCAGCCTGATGTAAAGCCATTTACTATGACCCTTTGAACCTGACCGATGAGCCAGTTGCTCATCCATTCCATGATGTGATTTTTTTTTTTTTTAATGTTTACCTAATAGTTAGAATGCCACTCTATCTTTTCACTTCTCTCATATGACTGAAATTATATTCATTCTTCTGCACTCTGCCCAAGTTTACTAGGGAGAACTAGAGAACTCTGCTTGACACATTCATACTTTTCCTGAAATGTGGTCATTTGTGTTTCTGGCTCTGGACTGTTAAAGTAGAATCCTTCCCAAATAATCTTTTTTAACAAAAATATAAACATGAAGATACAATATACAGAGTCAGCCTGACATGCACAAAATGTTTTCTTAGGTTTTATGCCTGAAAATTTGTCTGATATTTGTTGTAGGAAATGGCAGGTTTAGAAAATCACACTTTCTAGATAGAAAAATATTCTGCTAGAAATTCCACCACCTGTCTCATGATGGCTAAGTTACAGACAACAGATTTTTTTCCTAATAGATAGCATTATTAGAAACTGCTTTAGAAAATGAGCATTTTTTTCATGTTAAATAGAATACGTTTACATTGATATAATTTTGTGAAATAGGGATATTTCTGCAATATTTTATTTCTAGACAGAAAGGAAAAAAAAAGAAGTCTGCCTGGCTTACACCAAATTGCTTATGTTCTTGAGTGGCAAAGTAAAATGACACATCTGGCAGGAATTTCAGAAAACTGGGCAAATCCTTTGCCTCAGAAATGTGAGATTTATGTGGGGAAGCTAAGAGTGAGGAATCTGTGTGCAGTATGAGCTTTCAGATGAAATATAGAATGAAAAACCAGTCTGCTTGAATTCATTAAAGAGCTCATGGTGCTTTTCACAGAACTGAAATTCTTTCTCCAAACTGTAGTGTAAATATTTTTCATCAAACACTGTATCTTTATTATCAAATTACTGGAAGATGATCTAATTACCATCTGATAATGTGCACGCCCTTCTACACTGGTACAGTAGACATAATTTTCTATTATGGGTTATTGTTAAATGTTGTTAAACAATCAACATTTTGCATTCCTATAAATACATATTTTCCAAAATGTGTAAATTCTATTGGCATTCCATGATAAAGAGAAGTTATTTGACTCCATTATTCTGATGGGAATAAAGCAGTAAAATATTTGTCAGTGGGCCAAAAATTAACCACAATTAAAATAAGGATAGTGAGAACATCTAAGGGTGCATTCAACTGAATAATAATAATAAAAAAAACTGTCTACAATCTTTACACTTGAGCACAGAGGTAACCCACTATCTGTTTGGGTCAGGAAGAAAATTGCTTTAGAGGCATCTTATTTCAAAATTGTCCGTAGTTGATAAGAACTAGACATCCTACATTTTACTTGTTTTTAATTTTCCAGGTTTATACTATTTTCCCTTTCTCCATTATAAAATTTCCTTTGCCTCATGCAAATATAACTATGTGAAAGGAACAGAGTTGCTCAGGGGAGGTGTTAAGAGTTATTGATACAAAGGCACTTTATTATTTTTAATAGTATTATTCTGATGGAGAAAAAGCAGCAAAATATTTGCTGGTAGGCCAACAATTTTTTATTATTAAAATATGACTTATGAGAGTGTTATGGGTTTAAAATCTTGGAATTTTTCTTTCATCTACCAACCCTGCACCTCAGAGGAATCACCTTCTGTCTCC
>JAWWEU010000158.1:22142170-22153746 GCA_035583155.1 Acropternis orthonyx | reverse complement strand
AGAGGGTGATTCCTCTGAGGTGCAGGGTTGGTAGATGAAAGAAAAATTCCAAGATTTTAAACCCATAACAAGCAGCATAGACAGGGAAAACAAAAAAAAGGGAGAAACCTCTTCTCTTCCACCCCCACACTAACTTGGCAAAAAGTAGTTTTTTGGTAATATTTTTTCTTTGCTTCTAAAAGTAATCTTAGCTTTTCCCCAACCTTTTCTTATTTCTCCTCTTTGCATCTCTTAGCAGTTAATAAAAATCAGGTTTTGGTATCAGCAGATAACTAGTGTGAGTTTTAATTTTGCTCGGGTAAAATATTTGAATTTGAAGTTCTTCCTGCAACATTTAAGCAGATTGTAACACCACCCACTTGTGCCTGCACACACACACACACACACACACACACACACACACACACACACACACACACACAGAGAGAAATAGCCTCTTAATTAATATAACTGCAATTTTTGGATTATGCACTGGTCAATTTGTATTGATGAACTAATTTTCTGCTATTCTGAAGGTATGTATATTGATTTTGAAATAACAAGCAAAACTAAGAGTATCTATTTGGGACCCAAGAATATGAGAAGTCTGGTTTGCAGATAATGACAAGCAATTTATACTGCTAAGGGTCTTCTTACAGGTAATCTATAGTATCACTGGAATGAGGTTACGTCATTTTGACAGGATACTTCTGAACTGCTGTGATTTATTGGCACTGCGTTTTTGAGTACTATGGCACAGCACTCTGCAAGCCCTGAGATGGAGCTTACCAAAAGTTTGTTCTCAATCTGCACTTGACATACATCACACCACTTCATCAAATTTAGCATTACTTTTCCTTTTCCAGAATAAGAGATAGTTAAAAAAGGATGCTTCATTGAATTAGCTTGGTGTGTGAGGAGAAATTAGCATGGATCTTTGATCTTTGTTTGCTCTACATGAATGAAAAATCCCGTGTATTAAGGGGAGAACCATATCACAGACAGATGTATACATAGATTAATATTCACACGCATCCTTCACAGTAGGATTACTAACAGCCTTAAGGAGAAAAGCAAAAGAGGAAGTGACAGTGCTTACACAGAGCTGGCTGCAAAATAGATTGCAAGCAGGCAAGCAGGGAATTTTAAAGAGATTGAATGATACTGTGGAATATGATATGAAAATCTTAACATGTGTCAGGATTTTTTTACAATAGTTACTGTAAAGACAGTTTCTCTTTGAGGAAAACTCACAACCCTGGAAGCATTTATAACAGTATCAAGAACACTTATTTCTTAAGTAGTACTGTCTTGCGACATAATACATCAGATCTCATAAGATAGCCAGGTTCAGGCTGTAAGATAGCCAGGTTCAGTATTTGACTGAGGAGACCTAGAAAGAGCATTTACAGCTGAATGGATGTTAAAAGTCTCTAAGTGGCATTTTCTTCTGACACAGAAACAGCTGTTGTACCTTAGCAAAGTCTACAAGCTTTCTGATTACAGATAGTGTGCTTTACTTCACTTCAGGTAATTCTGTTGTTTCTGTTCAGCTTTATTTGGCATTTTCAATGCTCGTCTTTGCTTCCTTTTCTATGAAGCTTTCCAGCTTTCATTTGTGTTCCTAAGGGCATTCTCCAGTAGCTGCTTTGCCATGGCAAACAAAATGATCTTAAGGTTGCACATCATTGTATATTGTATGAAGTTTGTGAACATAACCTACGCACTTGTAGACACTAATGGTGTAAACCTAGCTTTGAAACAACTGCTTTAATTTAAACTGTGAGTTAAAGAACAATCTTCAAGAAGGTGACAAAAGTCTTGCATTGTTCTGATAGTGTTCATTAAAGGGCATTGCTCTCCTGTAGTTACAGGTACACACATATTTTATACACTGGTATATAAAGTAATTTGTATGCCCAAACGCTGACACCAGATGATTATCATATAATTATAAGAAATTTTATGAATCTGCTTCTTTAATAAAGAATTAGCTGAGCTGTCTCCTGAGGATGAACAGCAACATTCATGTTTCAGGAACGAGTGTTTCAAGTAACTACAAAATGATTTTGAAAGAGGCTCAATGAAGTGTCAATGACTGGAAAATGGAAATCCAGGTAGCAAAAACCATTAGTGTGTGGAAGCCAGTTTCTGCTGCCTTCAGCTAAAGTTTTGGTGTTCAGACTTTGTTAAAAACTGGATTGCTTTCTCATAAGATCGAAGTTTTTCCCATTCCCCTCTCAGTGACACTTGCGTTTAGCACTCGCATCTAATTAACTAATTGCTTTTTTCGTAGTAATAAAACATCCATTGGCCGAAGACAGGCTTTAATGGCAAAGAAGTCAGGAAGAACAGGCTTGTTATTAAAACTTCATATGAAAACATTATAAAGAATATGTATAGTTTTATAATTTATTTATATGCTTATTTTCAAGCTAAAATATTGAAACTAACGCTTACTTGGATTTGGACTGGGAAAAAAACTATTGATGCATTTTCTTTTTGAAAATCTTTGCATTCTCATAACAGGCATCTTTCTCCTTTTCTATATTCTTACATTTTTCCTCAAAATCAGAAGGTGTTTTTTTCAGTTCTCAAATGAAAAGTTCGAGCATTTGGTTAAAAAAACCCCATCACTCAGTAGGACTTTCACTATAATTTCTGCTGTGACTTGGCTTTGCTAAATGTAACCACTCCAGTGACCCTGTGGATTGAAATCATGTCCTAAGGCAGGGAGCTGCCTTTGATGCCTTCAAGCTGCTCTGGCCCAGTCATTGTTGGTTAGACAGTTCCCTATGTAATTAGGATGAACTTTAATCTGGGTGACCCAGAAATTAGGACACACTAATCTCAAATCTCTAAGCCTAAATAGATGATGTCTACTGGACTTGTGATGAAACAAAGTCCTTAGTGAAGAGAGGATCTTGTTACTGGCTGCAAACTATTTAAACTGGGAATTCCTTTCTTTTTAGTCAGTATCTTCTGTTTCACTGAGCAGACAGTAGAATGCACTCTGGTTCAGAAAACCAAAACATGATCTATGCCACTCTTGAAGTCATTAACACTTTGCAATAATGATATTCATGTGGTTAAGGAAATATTCAAAATACATTCCCAAAGCAACAAGGCAACTTCCAAGCTCATCTTTGGCAGAATATATCATACCATTCAATTTTCATACTTCTATTAGCTAGCAATCCCTTTAGAGCTTCAAATTACTTATATGGCCTTCATTGCTTTAACATTTTGGTACTATAAGATATAATATGCATAACTTTAATGACTAACTTCTTGGTTAGAGGATTCATGGAAACTCCAGGTGAGATTAATATTTCTTTCAGGCTGAGTGGCTCAAGTGACTCTAAACAGGAAGAAGAGTTGGCTGCTGATTCAAATTCAGCCTGGGTAAGTGGTTTCCTAAGTTCTTCCTTTGACAAATGAGGAATAGGATTCTCTGCTGTGAAACAGGGCTGAAAAGTCAAAAATTACTGGGAGTTGTCATGAAGGAGCTGAGCTATAGCAAAAGAGGCTGCAGGGAGTTTCAGAAGAAACTGAGAATTATGGTGTGTATGGCAAATTCACGGGTGACCTTTTGGGCAGGAGTAGCGAGGTGTTGTATAAGTCTCCTCTGAGACGTGCCAATACTCTGTGCATGGTGGAGCTGGAATGGGTGTAGCAAGGGGCTGTGCAGGTTGATTGGAAGTGCACCAGCAGAGTGGTATGTGGGGAGTTAATATAAAACCTTCCCAACATGCTGCAGGCTTACTGCCAGCAGTATTAAATCCTTGACTTTCTGCTCACGATAGACACTCAGGATAAAATTTATGAACACATTGCTGAGAAAAGAGTCCCTGATTCCCACACAAGCTGTGCATTTCTTTTGGCTTCTCAGTTTCTTTCAGTGCTTAATCCCTCCTCACATACTCCCACTGTTTATCTGCAAAGGCTTTTCAGCAGCTGAAAGAATATTGTTTCTGATGGTTTAAATTAAGTAGCACATTTACCTTTTGGTGAATTTAGTTTTGTTTGGTTTTTTTCTCCTGTCTTGGTTTTTGTTGGTTTTTGTTTAGTTTTTTTTTTAAATGGCTTTTTTTCAGTGAGATGTCATCACTCCTTGCATTGCAGATTATAAAATACATGGGGGTTTTTGCATGAATTGACGAAGGATGAAATGTGTGTTGACAAAACTGTATGGTGAAATTTGGGCTTGTAAAGGTTTGGTTAACATTTATACTCACATATTTTTCATGGCTGTTTGTATATTGAGTTACAAATATATATACATATACATATATATTTATATATATATAGCTTACATGCTTGTCATCACACAAATTGTGACATTGTCAATTTCAAAACCCAGAAAATATATGCATGTTTTACAAAAATTTCAAATTTTGAAATTGTGCACAGTAAGTGCACATCTACACAATGAAGTGTTTTATCTGGACTTGTAAAAAAACCCTCAGAATTTTATTAACTCCAGTATTGCCTTCAGGACTACAAGGAATTTAAAAACAATATGTGGAAGCAAGCAGTCCTATCTTCTCAAAAATCGCTAAGCTCCAAGGGAGACAATAAGGGCTTAGCTGCAGCCACTGGATGCTGGAACACTTCTTGGCTTCCCTTGGGCACTCAGGGAGCAGTGGATAGAGACTACCACTCAGCCGGCCATGGGAATGTTTCATACACAGATAGAATCATAGGATTGGAGTGTGTTTTTCTTTCAAAAGAGCTAAGAGGGAAGCCTGATGCATAGTATATGTTATGGGAAATGCAAAGAGGGATGGAGGAAAGATAGACAAAACACTGTGTGTGTATAGATGGACTCGCAAGAACTGACAGGTGGAAAATCAGCATTACAGCTGGCTACTCCCAGCTTTGATTACATGGGCAGATGGAATGGAGTTGCCTTCAGAAGGTTTTTATTTTTCTAATTTCATATGAACAGCAACAAAAATTTGAGCTTGCTGATAACCATAACTTTATAAAAAAAATCTGCACTCAGAAAAGACGAGACAATATTATTTTGAGCTTTGTGAATGTTTGCCCAGCCAACCAGCAGACCTTTAAGTTAGCTCAGTGTCCCAGAGATGTCATGAAGGTTCTTTACAGGTATCAGGTCCTTTTCCCATAGATAAGAAGGTAGAACTGGAACCGAAACTTTTCTTTTGAAATATTCTTCCAGCTCTGGTTGAGGAAGGGTGTGTAAGGAAGGCTTGCTCTGCTTCCATTCTATAAGTAGTAGTCTTTATCTTCACCCAGAACTGTCAGCCCGTATTCTCCATGAATGATATATGAGCTTAGAAAAGAACTTTTAAAGTATTTGTTTATTATTTATTTGCAGATGCATGTATTTTTCCATCTCATGATAATGACCTTCAAATATCAGATCAAAACATGAGCGCGGGTTGGAGCATGTTTGAGCAGAAGTTCTGAGTGTGCTTCAGAGATATGACAAAGTCTCGTGTTTATATAGTTCTTTTCATCATATAAAACTAATTATTTATAGAGTTGATATTGATTTACACATAACAATGGGCTTTAAGCTTATTGTGGTCATGCAAGACTGAGATGTTTCACTCATAATAAAAAGTTTCAGGGAAATTTTAGCAGTGTTCAGTAACATTCTAAAAAACCATCCAGTTATTAGGACCAATTAAGTGAGTGAAATAAGGAGCAGCATTATACCATTTTAGAAATCCGTGCTGCAGTTGTGTGGTGCACATCCCTATTCTGATCATCTTGAAAAGGATGTAATAGAATTGGAAAATATTCAGAAAATGATTGGGAATTGGCTTTTATGTGAGGAGTGACTGTGAGTCCTGTGACTCTTGAGCCTGGAAAAGGTATGACTCGAGGTCTGTAAAACCATGAGTGTCACAGAGATGGTGAACACAGGTCAGTTGTTTACTGTATCATCCAGGACATGATCTAGGAGTTGTTTTAAAGACCTACCAGTTGGCAGGCTTTAAACTCTTCAGTGGAAGTAATCCTACATATGATGTAGATGTAAACTTTGGAACTCTTCCCTTAAAGTGATGCAGATACTAAAACGTCATTCAGATGTGAGAAACAATCTTCCTTATTTCTTCTACCTTTATCCACTCTGTAACTTTGGACATTATATAACAGACTAGGCATTGAGCTCACAGTGGGCTGGCTGGAGTGATTTCCCTGGAGCAGCAAGGACTCAGTAGTGAAAAAAACCAACACACCAAAACCGAAAACCAAAACAAATAAAAGCTTCCAAGTCTGTCAGGTAACACTTTCCTTTAAAAGTGACTGAAAACAACCGAAGCAAATTAACTAGCCAGTGCAACTCATATTGGTGCAAAGCTCAAGAATGCTGCTCAGGCACAATTGATCTCATATTTGTCAGTCAAGGAAGACAGGAACAGGATGAATTCTTTGCAGTTGTTGTTCCAGACACCACTCCTTAGGCAACGAGAGCTTTACTGCTGAGACTGCTGACACTAGATCAGGTCCTTGGTAAGAAAAAAACAACAAACATTTTATTTTTGTGAATTACTACAGTTGTGGAATGAATCCCTGCTGCTGTCTTGAGTAAGCTAGGGCTGACTAATGTCTGCAGCCACAAGGAAGGAAGGTTTTGTAATCTATAGTCTCTCTCAGAAGATACAATTCCATCCACCATACTAAATCACAGGAAACGTTGCTCTTGTTGAAAGTCTGAGATTAAGGCAGCGACATTTTCCCTTTCTTAACCATTTCTTGTTCTTTGTCTATCTGTCTTTAAACAAACAAGCAAGTAAAACCAAAGAAAAATGAAGCAAAATAATAAAAAAAACATTTCCAGGACAATCTTCTCCAAACCAATACTGTAATTCATGAGTGTATTTTTCTAGGATATTAAATGCAGTGAAACTTTACACAGAAAAACTTTGTGCAAGAAATCTGTGTCAAATTAATGGTTGTTGCTATTAGCCCATTTTTTAAAGCAAGGCTGAAGAGACTGAAATGCTACTGTTCAAAAAACAGGACCACTGTTTTTGGCAGTTGTATAAGAGCATCCTTAGTTGCACAAAGCAGTAGAGTGCTAAGAGCTGATCCCAACCCATCCCAGTGGAGAGTGGCAGGAAGGGACCCTGCCCTTTTGCTGCTCCTGTAGCCTCAGCCAGCCTCAGTGGGGTCTTTTTCCCCCCTGAATTACAGCCATCTTTCTTCAAGCATGAAGAAATGTGTATCATTTGCCTTCTGTGGTACACAGAAGAGTAAATTAAGCTTTCTGCAACAAATAAAATTAAATTATTTTTCTCTGAAGAGCAAAACTGATGCATTTTCTTGAGTTATCATTTTTGTTACCACGAAGTCTGCCTTCTGACTGGTTTTCTTTCAATTGTACACAGAAAACTGCTATGCTACTCGGTAGTAGCATTTGTCCTTGACTGCACTATAATCCCTTTCCTTGAATTTTCCCAAGTCTTCTTGTCACAAGGACAAGATGAAAACTAGTCCAGACTTATTTTCAGCATTTTAACCATAACACTTCCTAAACCAAATACTTCTTGGTTACATGAAGTCCATTCATGTTGCAATGGTAGAGGAGCACCGATAACAGTAATAGTATAACAAACTAAGGCAACTTGTTTGGAGACACACATTTTCAGAGTACACTGCTTTTCTACTTTGCTTTAACAGACTTACATCCTGGCTGTGAAACTGGTCACACCTTGATATATACAGCGGATTGTCTTAAAGGGACCTAATAAAATTCGCTTTATGCCTGAAGGCTTCAGTATTTTTCAGGTTATGAATATTTTTGCACTACTGTTGGACCTGGAGTTCTCAGAGAAGCTGAGGTCATGTTTTGCTGGGTAGTATATAGACCCTTAAAATATATATATATACACACACCCACCAACCTATACTGTGTGGGTTTGTGGTTTATGTTTATAAAGAAAACTGATTGTAGAGAGACTGCATTTTGTTACAATCTACTGATAGCTAGAAAAATGAATAAGCTTGCCATACACAGTCCTTTGCTCATTAGAACAAAAGCAACAAAACTTCAGAGTGCAAGTTGGGATCAGCAACTTTAATGTAATTTAATTTTGCTAATGAGACTGAGAATTGGAGTGAAAAGTTGTCTGGTATCCATGGAAGGAAAGGTGCTAGCAAAGAGAGAAGTGAGAATGTAGTTAACCCTGTGGGGGGAAAAGAGACAGGAAGATAATTATCACCTCGGGATATGGGTTATGGGGAATATTGGAATGTGTACTACACAGCCATATATTTAAAACCAATAGCTACACAAAATATTTATAGTTAAACTAGGTTAAGGGAAATGAAGGTGCAAAGATGGGAAGCAACTCACTCTTTTTCCCTATCTTCCTCTGCTATAACTTTCTGTAGCAAATTGCCTCTCTCACAGATCCTAATACACATCAATCTTTAACAGAGAAAGTGTGGCCTAATGAGGTGAGGTAGCTTAACTCTGGCTGCCCTGTGAATAAATCAGCAACAGACTTAGGAGCTGGGACCTCTCTCATCCTGGTGAATCTCCTTCACATAACTCCTCACTCCTGCTGGGTACTGAAGTTGTATCTCAGCTGAAAGGTTTTTTTTTCCTTCCCTGTTATTATGTGCATCTGAAAATGTTGTTTTATTAGGCAGCTTTTCTTCTAAGAGGGAATAAAAAGCTGAGATAAAGGTTGAAGAATAAAATCCACCTCTGAACCTTGGAGCAGCATGAAAATGAAAGCTGTCATGAAGAATGTCTGTCTTTTAAATTACTCATGCATCACTCAACTTGGACAATAAGCAAACAGCTGGGTCTAGTGGAGCAGGTTCACTCTGGAGGAAAATGGTTTACATAGGGTGATTGTTTATATTTCCCATTTATTGTCTGACTGAACCTGTAATAAAAGACAGTCCAAGTGAGAGTGAGGTCATTGGCATCTGTTAATATGAAAGGATTTCACAGTTTGACATATCCTGGCCAAAAGATGGGACAGAAAATCAGAAAGTGAGTAAAAAAGATTAATTAAAAATGACATCTACCCTAACTTTCATTACATTATTAAAGCCCTTTCCATCTGATATCAAATGTCATGTGGATGGGTCAATTTGCAGATTGCTGTGGACATCCTAATGTTCATGTAGGTACTTCAAGACAATCTGTCATAAATAGTTAAGTTGCTCTGGGAGCAGCGCCAAAATGCATTTCAGTGATGACTGCAGAGATGCCTGCTAAAAAGCAAACAGCACATTAGCAGCCCTCAGAGTTATTGTGCAAATGGAGTGTGAAATTCCAGTCCATTGCTCTGCACTATAACTTTTTGTCTCCCTGATAATGATTAAGAGAAGCTTTGCTTGATTTGATGGTGGGTGGAAAGAAGGGTGTGAAAAATGATAAAAAACTCCTTTGGATGTTTCACTTGACCTTCAGGAAACTCCAAGGGAGGGTTGGTTTTCTAATCTACACACAGAGGAATTAACTGGCTTTGTTTGTTCTAAAACCTGGTGCTGAATTTAGAAGCCCAGGGATGCATGGTGTGGAATTACTATAAAATAAAATGTCCCAAGTAGTTATTAAATATTTAAAAAGCAATCTGAACTTAACTGTTGGTTGAAATGAATGAAAGGGGAAAGATCGTACTGTAGCCCTCGGGAAGAAACACTATGCTTATAACCCACAAGATCAGAACTGATCTGTGGTTCTGTGTTAATTTACTGGAAATTATTCTTTTTGCATTTTCATTATTACAATTAATGCTAGCACTTCATACTTTCAGAGCATCTTGCATCTCAAAGTGTTTCAAATAATTAAACCTCCTAGTCATAGAATGATTACTGCTGGTGGAGCACAAAGTGCAGTGCCTTAAAAGGTGGGTAAATATCATCCAATTCCACCACTGTGATTGAGTAGGTTATAGTGATTTGTCTGGGCTTGCATCAGTGGCAATGCAGGGTCAAAACATAAATTTTCTGACCTGTAGTTCCACTTAACTGTGCTGCCTGTCCAAAGCATTAGTTTCATCTGCCTTCTGCTACCAACTGATAGGCACAGGAATAATGGTCTGAGCAATTGACCCAAAGATTGCTGAAAGCAGTGGCAATGTTTTGAAGCCCTAAAATTTGCTTTTTAACTGCATGTGCATTTTGTTTTCTGCTCACCAAACACAAGGATCCTTAATATTTTAAACAACAAATCCCTCTAAAATTGCAAACTACCTTTGAAAGCTCAACGGCTGAGCCAAACAGAGAAAACAGGTCTAGTCTTCTGCTTAAGCATGAGGCTAAACTTCTTCCTCTAATTGCTTTTAGTTTCATGCACTGGATAAAAGATATTACAGTGATCAAATACATACATTGGTCCAAGCCAGAGTTCTTCCAAACAACAGATTCAGACAAAGCATTTGTGGATTTGTCACTAGCCCAATTTTTACAGAAAACAGGATGAATGTCTTTGATTTGCAGTGAAAAGCTTTGATCAGTCACCATTTGTTACAGAAAAAGAAATAGAAAACAGGGGTCAATCAGTAACTGGAAACTAGCAGGGAAAAGTTATCTGTGGCTCTTATGACATCCTGTGCAGTTTTTCAATAGTTGCTGCAAGTTTTGCTAGATTTAGAGGCTAGATTATCTGCCTCTGGGGAGAGAAGATAAGACTTTTTTTTCTGCCAGTTGAACAGTTATGCTAAGTAGTATGGGAGAAGTCTGTGAAAGGTTTAGTGAGGCCTTGAGAGTATGCTCTGATCAATTAACTAGATCAGTCTAATACCCAAATTAAAGACATTATCCAGGGATCAGAGAAGGCTAGGAAACTACCCCAAACAAGAGTCACATCCTATATAAATGCAAAGAAACAAAGGAAAAGAAGAGATGGATTATATTTTCATTGTTAAAGTTGGATCAATACATTTCCAGCTTAAAATCGGAACTCTGTTGTATTAGAGAGCTCCACAGCTGTAAATAATAAAAATATTACTTTTCCTACTGCCTGCCAAGCATAAATAAAATGAAAAATGCAAAAAAGAAGTAAAAGAAAATACAATATTGAGTGTCATATATTTTGTTTCACTGGATTTGAGAATAAACTTAAAGGATGCCCATGACCTGTTTCTCTGCCTCGACAGACAGGTGGGAATAGGCTGGTGAATAATTGCTTTCCATCATAAAACAGTACATGGAGAAGGCCTTTTGATACATGGGTGACATTCATTGCACATTTGCATGCATGTGGGACATAGCAGCACATGTCAGAATATGGAGAGGGACTGACTGGGTGTTGGGTCTGAGGGTCAGACTTAATGAAATAGTCCCAGGCTTGCTCAGCCACAGGGTCTGAGATCCTCTTTATTTCAGAGTGCCTTTCCTTTGTTAAACTGTTCCTGTTGTATAAATAAAGGTGATAGACTGCAGAAGCACCAGCCTTTTGCCAGAGTCAAATCCATGTATAGATGCACCAGAGCTTGGAGCAAACATCCTTTCTCCAAAATTCATAGCCATTTAATTATTCCCAGTATGGATTTTTTCCTATATTGAGTAGATAAATGATGCGAGGGAGCTTCCAGAGTCAATGACGAGTCCTCATAGAGGTATGGTCAATGCTCCATTTTATTACTAAATTC
>JAWWEU010000158.1:22102623-22142070 GCA_035583155.1 Acropternis orthonyx | reverse complement strand
CATTGTGCAAACAAGCTTCTATCAGCATATTTTGCATCAGCATCTCCAGATCATCCTCTGCAAGGATTTTCCCAACATATAAAGAACATCTGAGACTAACGGGCATTTGGAACAGGGAGTAGCTTTGGGCAAACATTGTATAGTTAAGAATTTGTTTGACAAATTTAGCCTCCTTCTGTATTTGCAGATTATTCATGAGCAGACTTTGATTTGTTCAAATCTGCAGAGCTGGTCAAACAGAATTTGCCAAATCCTAGATTCTCTCAGCAGTGTCCTTGACCTGGTTTGGGAAATATATTTGTGCTTGAAAATATCCAGCTAATATCACAAATGAAAATAGTTTAAAGGAGCATACTGAAATAAGATGGCTTTTGAATGAGTTTTGAATTCCAAACTTGACTTGTCATCAAATACTTTTGCTGCTGTTCACCTGACTGGATGAACAAGGTGCCTCCCTCACAGCAGACTGGGTACTTACCTGAAATAAGTATTTTGACTTTGCTGCCTAGATTACCTTCAAAGCTTTATGAATATGAAAAAATATGAACACAGCTGAATCCAACTAGAATTCTAATTGTTCTCAATATAATTTTGGCTATGAACTGACTTTCTGCTTTGCTATGTCTTGAAACAAATTCAGTGCTTTATTTGAACACAGTTTAGTCTCTTGGCTACTCAAGAGTGTCAGTCACAGATGTTGGCTGTTTTTGTCCACAAACTCACACAGTGTTTTCAAGCCAGTTGCATAAACAGGATATAAATGTGTTCATATGTATAACCATGACCCTTTCTTCTAAATGTTTTTGTGGGCATTAAAAACTATGCAAGTAGTTAATAAATCCCATACAATTAGTCCATAGATCCTATAAAAGGGGATTCATAGATTTTATTCAAGAAATGTGTCCAAACACTTTTTAAATGTCTGCCTTGTTCTGTCTGTTCAGTGTATTTGTTTCATATATACAATGCAAATCAGAAGAGAGATTTGAACTTGATATATAAACATTTTAAATGATTACTACTTATGCTATGTGATTAGTATTAAAAAGCAGCCAGGTTCTATAGAACTTTTACCAACTGGTGTGCAAAGGCCCTGGGGATGATAAAGCTGCTACAAAACACATTCAAATCCCATCAAGGTCAAATATTTTAACTTTCTGAGGTTCTGTTCCTAAAATGAACACTGTACTTTTATCCTACATGCTGTGTGCAGTTTCAGCAGGATAAGGTCTGGAGAAGTGCTTTAAGAGTGGGTTTCTGGCAGCTGCATATGGCATTTAAATAGGTATTTTCTATATTAGAAATCTACTGCATGTCTCTCCAGGTAAATTTTTCTAATAGAGCTTACTTTGTCTCTGCACTTTGTCTATTTTAAACAGTGAATCAAAATTACTAAAATAATTTCACAAGGTCCCTTTAAATCAATTTTGTTGCTTCACACACACAAATTCTCCACTTGCCCTCCACCCCCTCCACCTCCCATCCTGATTGAATGTAATGTTAAAAATGCTGCTGGAAGTTCAGAATTTCATAAATGCTCTGGTTGTAAGTAGGAAATGTGAAGACGTCACTTTGGGTATTAGTAGTAGATGAATTTGCATGCATTGCATTATTAGTACTTTTGTAAGCACTGTTTAATTAGAAAGTAAATCAGATGTGAATTACAAATGGTGTCTATAAATACACAGAAATATTTATAATTTTTGGCAGAAACCTGAGAAATGTTTTTATTTCAGGTGTTCAATATAATAACAGCCAATTTTGGTCTCTACTTCATGTTTATAAATGCATTAGCACAGTTACTTTGGTGTCTTTCTATAGCTTTTTTTTTTTTTTTTTTTTTTTTGATTGTTTCAAATGAATGTTCAGATGAGTCCTCAATGGAGGAAAATCTTGGATAATAAAAACCAGAAGTGGAATTTCTTTGTCTTATAAACTAAATGGGTTATCCCCTGTACTGGATAGGCAATGATCAAGGTTTTCCATTTTTAACACTATTATACATCATATGGGGGTGGTCCCGTGGTGTAATGGAGAGCACTCTGGACTCTGAGTCTCAGTGGGACTGTCCCCTGGGCAGTTAAATGCCTCCCTGCCATCTGATCCCGTCAGATCTCGGATGCTCAGCAGGGTCAGCCCCGGTTAGTACCGGGTGCTGTAGACAGTCCTGAGGATTTCACTGTCACCGTCCAAGCTCGCTCGGCCGTGGCAAATGGACCTTAGGACTTAAAAAGTGGGGCCAGTTCTGTGCGTGCTGTGCCTCACCTAAAAAATCCTCTGCGCAGGCTGGAAGGGCACACCCACGTGGGGAGAGCCCCTTCCCCAGATCTTTGTTCACGAAGTCTGGCCATACATACATACATACACATACATACATAATGTAATGACTATTATATATTCCACTACAGTTTTTAGGTTGATGAATATTATTGTGATCTGGAAATATCAAGATATTCCAGGAAAATGCTGCGGACAGTGACATATCTCCTGAGCATATTATAACATAAGACAGCCTGGACCACTCAGAGCATTTATGGATGGATTGCTACAAGGTGAGGAGAAAACAGGAAGAATTGACCATGTTGTTATCTTCGTGGTTATGGAACACAAACAGACATATTGAGGAAAATATTAGATATGTAAGGTCTCACCTTTTTTTGAGAGTTGAAGGAGTTATAGATAACCCAGGCAGGAGCATAGATCTCTCCTTAGTCTAGAGGTATATCTCTGAGAATGTTTCATTGAATACAAATTTTTCCAACACTCAATTTGTTTTTACATAAGAGCTAGCAATAGAACAAGTCTATAAAGAAGAAAACTGAAAATAAAACAAAATTCAAAGTGATTCTGACATAAAACAAAACATCAAACTGGGCTTCTCTAGCATCACTAACCATAGTTCTTCTGACATGAGACCTCAAATCTGGAATTTCCACCATCTTGCATTCTCCTGTTAGATGGGGAAGGTTGTTGGTCTCTTCGTGATTTGCTTTTTTACCTCACCAAGGTTTATGCCCGACATGTTCTCTCTTTCTCTTTAGTGGAAGAATTGATCTGAGGGGAAATTCATGCATTCGTGCACCTTGTGCTCTGGTCACCTGCTGCCCCCATGAGGTGACCCGCTGAGGCACGGTGGGCTCATCTGTAACACCCGTGGGACAGGAGAAGTCTCTTCTGACCTCTCAGGTAACGGTATTGGCCCCCATGGCACAAAACCTCTCCCATTGTTTTGGGATTGTATAATCTCTGCTCTGTATATTTTGGCTCTTCCTTTCTGTGTGAAGAAGAGAAGAAAAGAGGAACATGCTTGGCAGCACAACTGTAATGGAGGCAGGGGGCTGAGGATCTACCTCCAGCAGATCTGGTGCTGACAGGAAAACAGGTGATGACATGAAAACATGTTCCCTGCCTGGTTCCCTCCTTTAGAATACTGTAGGCTCCTTTCCACAGCTTCTCAAACAGCATCTTCAGGACATGTGTTCTTGCAAGAGTTTTAAGTATCAATTTGTTTCTGATGAGAGATTCTGTGTTTAGTCCCTGTGTGGTTTTCCATAAGATGTATAGCTGACTGCCGTCAAGAACTATTACAATCACATACTCTCAAAGTGGCATAATGAGATTTTCTTCCTTTATCTGCACTGTTTCTCCTCAACATTTGCCATGAATTCATTCCTCTGATTGTGATGTAATTTACATTTTTAAGTTAGAATTTTGAAATAATAGATTCTAGCTTTGTTTAAAACTTTGTGACTTAGAAAAAATCTCACAAGTACAGACAAAAAATTTGAAGCAGTGTTTTGTTTAACTAAGCAGGATTCTTTCTTATGTATGTCAGTCCTTGGGTGTTGTAAAAATTCTTATTAAATCTAATATTTAGGTCATTTTTTTCTAGACACAACTTGCCTGAAAGCTTAAAATATACAAAAATTCATGTAAATAGCTAAGAATATTTGCTGCCTGTGAATCTTGTAGAATATAAATGACTACAAACACTGCTTCTCAGCAGTAAGCAATATATTGGACTTGGTTATTTTCATTTTCTTTTCCCAAGTTCATTCATCATGTACCTGTCAGTGAAATCCATCTACTTTCCAGTTCATCAAATATACTTGTAATAGCATTTGGTTTTGACTGGTTTTGAATAACAGCTCTCAGAACAAGATGGAAATTCAGTAAACATTATTTATAAATCTGATCCAGAACAGAGGTTTCCTACCAAGACAAATCTATTTTCAGTTTTTATCTGCCCTTACCCAGTCGTTCTTACCCTGTGGTAGCAATGTCTTGCTTTCCCACCCATCATTCTAACAGCAAAACTTTTGTTTAGGGGTGCTCCATAAACCTGATCACTAGAATGTTCTGAGTTAAAAAAAAGTCAGCAAGCAAAAGATTGGTTAAAACTCTTGAGTAATTTTGCAACCAAGGCTAACATATCATGGATCTGTATTCTTAATATCCTGTAAGAACTGATTCACACACTGGTAAACCCAGATGACCAAACCACAGATAAGGTTTTAAGGAAAAGTTTATTCTGAAGTTGGAAACCCTGGATACACTGCTAAGTCAAAATGTAGCAGGGGCAAAAAAGCAGCCCCGTGAGTCTTGTTCTGATGCCTTTATAACAACACTTTTCGTGTGTGCATAACTACAAAGAGATAATCTCTGTGCTTCATGGTTTCTTTCTTTCCCTGAGAAGCCTCCAACAAATGTGAGAACTTTTATCTCTTCTTGCAATAGGTGAGTTAACTTCTCAAAACAGACAGGCAAAAGTAGGTAGTGCTGTTCATGGGAGAGAATTTTCTCCCACATTGTTTTTTTTCTAGGCCTAGTTTTCCCAGCAGCAAAAACATCCTTCAGCAAAATTCTTTTTCCTCCTTGAATAAATCTTCCACGTTTAACTTTTTTCACCTACATAGCCTGATTTGTAAGTCAAGACAACAGATGCCTTCATGCTTAGAGGAAGACATAAACTGATTATTAAATCACAGAATAAAAATTTTGGATTGTTACCAAAAGTTAGATTTGGTGTTCCATGGTATTGGCTTAACATTAACCTTGATAGCCTACAGGATGGAAGAGGAATTAATTTTTCTACACATAACAATTTCAGTGTCTTTCCTAACAGTGACACACTGGCAAAGTAACTTTGGAGTGGTAGACATTTGCCTCCTAATATCATGGGCCAAAATCCACCTGTTCTTGCTACAAAGCAACAATTAGGCAGCCATCAAGCAAACACCAGATGGTAAAATCCTTAATTTCATGTGATTTGATATCTGGATATGATCATAGAAGGGTGGAAGACTCCTTGCTTAATTTCTAACGAAGTTGCCTTATAAAGGTGTGAAGGGACAGATCAGATTGTTGTCAGGTATCTTCCACAAAATATCTGGAATGGAGATGGGAGTGCTATAGGGAAGGAAGATTGTGCTCAGGGAAACCTCACTTTTACCACTGAGTAGAAAAACATAGATTATTCTTGCAAGATTTGTTCTCTAGGATCACAGGCAGTTTAGTGGCATAGCTGCATTTAGCAGAAGCCATAATGGTCTTTTCTTTTAAGACTTTGACACTGCTGGCCTGTGTACATTTTTATGCATATAAAACACATACTTTCAAGTTCAACCAGTCAGTTATAAAAGCTACTTTTTCCACGTGCTTATTATTCATCTGTCAGGAAAAAATACATGTTTTGTAGATGAACTGAAAGGCCCATTTTAAAACTGAGAAGCACTAGACTGTTTAAGATCAGTTGCAATATGTTAACACTATGAGTGCTGACATTTTGAAATGACCTACAAACACAACGGAGCTACACATTTGGAACGCCTGCCCAGTTTAACCTGTGAAGTCCTTGCTTCAAGCAGAGCTAAGAATGTAGCACAAGAAATTGCCTGTAAACCCTGTGCCCAGCTACATTTTTTTATGGGCATAAATAAATCCTTCAGGGCCCCTAGCCTGTTTGTGCTTTTGTTTGGAAATGATGTTGTGTAAGGCAAGTGTCTCCTGAGCTGTCACAAAAAGAGATTCATGAAGACTTTTTATGGCATTTTAATATCTCTCCTCCTTGGGCTTTATTGCTGACAGACCAGAAGGAGAGTTTGGAAGAGAAGCAGGAGAGACACGAGCAACAGTCACTTTGTGCGTGTACTGCTCACCCAGAACAACGTGATGGATGAAAACACAGCTCAGTGCCAGGGTCACGGCAGCACCTTCCAGATGAGCATGGGACATGGGCACACAGAGAGAGCCCAAAAAGAGGTGCACCAGATCTGGGGAGACATGTAGGAAGGTGGCAGCATGAAGGAGCAGAACCTGTAGGCTGTGTCTGTTGTCTCCATCTGAAAAATCAAACATGTTTCTTATCTGTATGCAGCCATGGGCTCCAAATCATAGAATGGTGGTTTGTGGTAGGAGGGACTGAGAACTGGACACCAACACTTTCAATAAATGAGCTAATGAGAGGTGAAACATACTGCACAGAGGATCCTATATTCCACACCAAAACCCATAGTTCAACTAATTGGTGAATGTGAGGGATAAAGAGGTTTTCTATGGATTAGAGCAAACCTACAGTTATGCACTGAATGGAATTATTTTGTGAAAATATAATGAAATGGTGTGTGAATAAAGATCCCTATAGGTACAACATGTCTGACTGAAATGCTTATTCACAAATGTGTGGGTACTTAAGAACAGAGTATTCTCTTAAGAAATAAAATAAATATCCCCAATGTAAGTCCTTCTACTAGAGAAGACTGGCTTTGAAAAATGTTCTTGTTGTATCTTTTGGAAATAAATCCCCATATTTATCTTACTTCACCAAATTTCAAAAAGACTGCCTATGAAAATACAAAAGGCATTACTTTCAATTAATAACTCAGTGATGAACTTTGTTACATTTAAATTAGTTCCTCCAGTTTCTTCAAAGCATAACATTTCTCTTTATTGAACTATAGCAAAAATGGAAATAGACAGGTATAGGAAGACATGCTTATCATTCAGCTGAAGCATTTAAATGTATTTAGATTTGGTGAACAAAAGTTTATGGGATAGGAAATGTGGTATGGCAGTAGCGGGTGGACAAAGTTATAAGGGGTAAAATTACATGCCTTCTATATTTGTCTTTAATTTTCTTTTTAGAAAACATTCAAAAAATGTTACTCTACTTTTCCCAGATTTCAGATCAGCTGAGGTCTTGGTTTGAAAAGTGCAGGTTCTTTCTGCAGATCCTGAAGACAGCACTGTCAAGTGCTGCATGAAGGCAGGTGATATTCTTGCAGTGTCCGTGGATTGAAGCTGCTATACTGAGTGCATATGAATCAAACTCAGACTATGCCTTTTCATAAGGTCCTCTGATAGAAGCAAGTCAACAGGGCAGGGCTTGGCTTTGAATGTACTTTGTTTTTTCTACAGTAAAGACTGTGTAGCTGCCTAGTGCTTCTTTCAAAGTCAGCAGTAATGGTTTGAAGGAAAGTGTGTTTCCCAGGACACCTGGATGGCTGCTTTCTCAGTCAATTTCTGACTTCCCACCTGACTAACTGTGTGTACCAGAGGTTTTACCATGAGATCTTGAGTACCAGCTCTATAGAAGAAGGTGAAAACCTTTCTTTCTTCTGTTGCTTCTCCCCTTCCTACCTCAGCATACAGATTGGCACTTGCTTAGGACAAGCACTCAAAAAGTATCACAGCCTCATCAAAAGAACGTTGACAACACAAGGATGGAAAAGGTAACAGAACTAATTTCTTGTAAACTGTTTATTTAGGAGCTCATGATTATTCTTGGAAGAACAGAGAAGGAAAGACAGACCAAGGAAATACTCAAAGAGGAATTCTTAAGTTTCAGAATGTTCCAATTCTTAAATGGAGCAATCCAAGATTTTGATTCATTATACACAAAACCCTGTAAGTAACAGATCTGAGTTCTATAACTTGAGAAAATTTCCAATTAATATAACAAATTGCTAGACATGCTTAAATTCAAGAGCAAACAAAATCTAACATCAATATATGTTTCTCATCTACTGGAACTGACAGACATCTGTACACCCAAGCACTTTAAATATCCCTATCTTGTGAAGCATAACAGTAAGATCTTACATTAGAAAACAAATGATTTTACCTGTCTTTATAAAATTTTAAATCACTACCAGACGGTGGAGCTAAAGAGCCATACTCAGCACACAAATGGATGTAAGGTTTTTTTTTTTCTTTATACTTGTGTGGAGTGTGTGGAGTATGTGAATTAACAAAAAGTCAAGCAAATATCATTCATTTTTTAATGCAAGTATTAAATCATAATACATCTGATTGAATGCAAAGTAAGAAGCAAATACATTTTGGGCTAGATTCAGTCCTGTCACAAAGGGAATAACTTTTCATGAATTCAGAAGTGAATTTTGTCCATCAAAAGAAGCATGGTAGTTATTCTTTCTGCTTCCTTTGGAAAAAAAGAAGAAAATACACTAATAAAGTCTTTCCATTCCAACCTATTTCATGCTGCATGCAAATGACTTAAGACCTGTTCCCAGTGAAATTACAAGAGACTTGGTCCTGCAGTGCTTGTTGGGATGGAGAGAGGCAGAGTAGGGCAGGTGCATTCAGGAGAGGGGAGAAGCAGCAGTCTGTACCATCACATTTCTGAAAGCTTGAACAATTTCATATAACATCTCCAGGCTGTTATTTTAAAGGAAGTGACAGCAGGCTGCTGAGAAGAAATTGCACATGGACATGCTGTGCTGAGAAGCAGGAAAAAGCCTATAATTTAAGGTCCACTCTTATTGTTCTGAAAGCCTTTTCTAGCATGAAGAACACAAAGTTTTCTGCCTTATTAGTGGAAAAATGTATGTTTGGAGATTTTTTTCTGTCCCAAAAGATCTTGGGCTTCTTTATGGAAACTTGAGGATCTTTCTACTCTGATCTGCAGCTTTAATACTCTATGGATACATGCATAGATCTCATATATCAGTTCATCAAAACAGGCAAACTATCCTGCTGCTAAACTGCAGTCTTTGTCCACCATGTGAATTCAGATATGATGAGGGTAAGTTTGGGATGCACAGAGAGAGATATCTACACAAACCCTGGATCAGCTCTACATTATTAGAGCTGATATCCTCTTTGTAGGGATTCAGCCACTATAGAGACAGAGTCACAAGCATGTGAGTAGTTTTGGTTCACTTCCCTGCAGCTATTGTTGAATCATAGTACATTCATTTTAAAAATCAATTGGTATCTCGTTCATGTTTGCAATAGTGAAACAGGATTGAGTCAGATGTTAAAACCCAGGGACATTGTACAGTTGGTGATTGAAAATGAAGAGATAATTGTCTTCACTTTGACTGCCTTATGTTGATATTATTCATATAAGTACAGCAATAAAATGGTTGCTTCTGTCCTTCTTTTCATTCACTAGACAAAATAGAAGCTTATTTCCTTTTCTCAATTGATAGTAGTTAATTGGCAAGCACTGTAGTATGGCACAATATCTTGAGGAATAGTTGTTAACTGCACCTCTGAGCTAAATTCTTTGGCTCCTGAGCTTATTTAAGCAGATATCAGTGAGGAGAATGTACCCTGAAATTATTTTCAGAATGACTAGTACATACACAAATCCCTTCCATCGTCTGCTCCATTATTTCTATCTGTTACTGGAAAACATTCTTGGTATTGCTACATAGGTTTTGGAGCCATGCTTCCTTATATTGGTTTTGAAAAAAGTCTGCAATATGTTTGCAAATGAGGTTTATCTGGAAATTATATGGTGTCAGGACAACCTCAGTGGTATAAACTGAGGTGGGCAGTGTGCAGGTAGCAGCATGCAGGCTTGCCTTTCACTTCAGTAGGTTTCAAATCTAGTTGAGGAGGCATGAGGTGGGTGTTCAAATCTGAGCATCCATGTTGTTCTTGCCTTCTCTGTTGTGACACCAAGATAACATAGGTGACTATTAGTCTCACAGGTGACTACCAGTCTTGTAGTATTTCATTCAAAGCATATTGTCCCTACAGCAGTGGGACAAATATGGGAACCTCTTAAGCTTAATAGCATAATAAATTCTTTAGTCATTACATTCGCCACTCCCTTCTGCCTAACTCAGGCAAAACTACCTTCTGGTCCTGTGGGTCTTTCCCAGCTCAAGGATAAGGTGATTTTCCTGGTTGTGCTCTCTTATTACCTTCTATTCATCCATGTGGTTCAGTTGGTTACTGGTAATTGTGAAATCCTTGGTAGACAATAATTTTCTTCAGAATTTAATTAATGCTCAAAAAAGATATATTATTATCAATGAATGTTGTGAGGATGAGCATCCATTAAAATGATACTGCTGTGCCTAAAAACATTAATATTTTTCCCTATTACATCCTGTGAAGCACTGTGAAATTTTGGTGCATGAATATACAAGAACTTGAATAGTAAGTGTACTTCACAACACTGTGATGGCATGTTCTGCCATTAAATTCTGAAAGTTTTTTCTTGCTCCACAAAATACAAAGGAAAATGCCACTATTCCCAGCAATGCAAAAGATCTGTGGTTTATTGCTTAAGAAGGAAAAAGCAGTTTGCTTCAGTCATCACATATGTACATACACCATGAGGATTCACCCTCGCATTCTGATTTATGTGTGCTGAGTGTTGCAGGTCACATTGGCCGGGAGACAATATGGACATCAACAGGACATAATTGTTTGCTCTGCCTCTTCCTACTGTCTTGTATCTGGAGAAGATGAACAAAGAAGAGCAAAAGGGTCTCCTTAGCTGCTAGCAACAAAAGATTGTTTGTCAAGGTTACCTTACAGATTAGGTTCTAAATTTTAGAAAGAATAAATTAATAAAAGCTATTTATCACTACCCTTCTGAGTGAGCATTCAATTTTCCACACTCCCTACCCCTACTACACTCACCACAGAGTTTGCACAGGCAGTGAAGGTAGATGTGCTGGTAATATACTGTCATGCAAAGCTGCAGGCTTCTGTGTCTTCAATGAAGCTGGCTGCAACTGTGCAACAAACTGAGTTGCAGGTTAGTGGCTTTGCAGTCCTTTGCCCAGTCTCAACTTCCCTGAAAGCAAGTAAAACCATCAGTGCTTTCTGCTCACAAATAGCTCTTGGATCTTATTTGCAGAGGAATTGAAGAAGAAACGAAGGGCAGTGCTCAAAGTCACATGGTGAGTCAGCAACCACATGAGGAGAAGACACTGATTCCTGATCTAACCACTGCCCTGCCCTGCACCCGCTTCAAGCAGTGACTGAGCACTGCCTGCCTAGCAGATGAATCATCAAATGCTCTGCTGCTGGACTATATAGGTCAAACTGCCTTCTAATATTTCACTACACCCTGTGTAATACAGGGCTGGCAAAAATAAAAGATTTGTGGGAACATTTCTTCTTTCTGACAGAACAGCCTAGACCTGGGATACTATGGTGGTTTCAGCTTTTTGTGTGAGCGTAGTAGCTACTCTATTCAGAAGTGGAGTAAGAATTGGCTGTGATGACAGACTGCCTCTTCACAGCTGCCACCATCATCTGACAGAGGTTAGGAAGCAGCTTTAGAGACATGTAGGAATTACTGTCAGACCTGATAGTCTGAGTAGCTCACCTTGATAGCTCCTTTATACTCCAGATTTATGCATTTTTAAAATATACAAAGACTTTCGTTTTCTGTGTTTATCCCCCTGATTAGCTGAGATATTTCAGTAGGGGAATATATGTTACAGAAATTAGACAGTGGTTGTTTCATTTTTTGTTCATTCTCTAGCTGGAGTTCCTTCTTCTCTCCCCCTTCTCTAGGGAGACTGATACCCAGCCTTTTTCTTCTGAAAGAATGATGCTGTGGATAACGTCAGCTATCAGGTTAACAGCAGATGTCTTCCAGGAAGTATGCAATAACAAGTAACATGCCAGACCTGGATTAAAGGTGCAAAACTACTTAAAACCCCTTGAAGGACTCGTCCTGTTTATTTCCTGTATTATTAAAATCCACAGTCACTCCAATGTAGCTGAGGCAGACCTGAGAGCAGCCCTGACCCAGACTGCCAGGGATGGGACATAGGTGGTTTTGTCCCACTGAAAGAGGGTGGTAGCAGACTGTCCTCCACACTGGCAACAGGCAGGAGACAGATAGGACTTTCAGGATGGTTCTTTCATCATTACAAAACTGGTTTGGACTTGTGCATGAGTTCAGTATTGCACTGGACTGGCTTTGATTCATTGAACAGAAATGTGTTAAGAACAGTTTTAAGAGATATGAGGAGAAGAACCTGATTTGTGAAGTTAGGAGGCACTCTGAAACTTTTCATCTTAGCTAAAGGAACTTCAGTGTTAGATAATACTACTATTCATTTCAAACCCAAGCACAATTCTTGTCAAATAATGACTATTTGTGTAGGCAAGAAGGGGGTTGTCTTTGTTTCTCTTTTATTTCTTCTTTTCCCAGTCAAGAATAATTAAATATTGCTTCTGCTTAATGCTGCAGGAGACAAGTTGGTGATTTTGGAATGAAGAAAACCATTTTCTCAGGGTACTGAAAGCATAAATAGGGAAGAAGTAATGCCTTGAGCATACAGCAATTGTAGAAAAATTGGATTAGAGAATACCCTGTTTCACCATTTTTGTACTCCTGACATGGGACAATGCTCTTAAACTCCTAATGAAGGATAAGTTGCCGTGTCCCTGACTTATCTACTCAGGCACTCCCCTTTTCTTAGGATTAGGAGGTTTTTCGATCATCTACCCAGAATTTTCTGGCTGCAATCTGGGTTTTGGATATCACCTCTTCCATCAAGAAAAAAGTGAGAATGGGATTTTCCTTTCCTTTAGAGAACAGACATTTTTATACCTGAAGGCTATTAGCAGGTCTTGCTCAGTCTTCTTCTCAGACTAAATAAGTCCAACTCATTCAGTCTTTGCTCATGGATAACTTTTTTTTTTTTTCCCATACTTTCATGGAATGGTGTGGGTTGGAAGGAGCCTTCAAGATTGTCTTCTTTGAAGTCCCCTGCCATGGGCAGAGACACTTTCTACTACACTAGGTTGCTCGAAGGCCCTGTCCAAGCTGGCTTTGAACACTTCTAGGGATTCTGACATCCACAGCTTCTCTGTGCAACCTATTCCAGTGTCTCACCACCCTCATGGTGAAGAACTTTTTCCTTGTATCTAATCTAAACCTGCTCTCCTTCAGTTTCCCACTCCTGTTTTTAGTGCTTTCCTCTGGTTTGTCTCCAATAATCTCCACTCTGCCAGGAGTATCAAGAGCTTACAGATATCTCCATGTTGTGACAGGACAGCAATAGAACTGCAGTGACACAGAAGTCTGCACCAGGGACAGGGCTAGTGAGCAGGAATGCAAGGTAACAGCCTCATCATGAAGTACTTCTGCATTCCTGAGGGTGAATAAGGAAGACAATGTGTCTACACTTCCCCAGTGTGTCCCTAAGCAGATCAGTGGTCACTAAAGATTTGCATTAATAAACACTGCATTTAGCACTAAAACCAATAGTAAGAGGGAGATCATATAGATCATATGATAGATCATACTGATTCTGATTTCTTGCCCTATGGCTCCATGAACTTTCTGGAATCATCCTTCTTGGACAAAAGAATTATGTGAAAGTGAGGTAAGACCAAAACTCCAAGAAGGATAAAAGAAAAGTTAGAACCCTATTCCTAGGCCTTGTCTACAAAATTATGTTGTGTGAGTTTAATTCAGGTTATTTTTTAAATTGATGGAGTTAAAAGTAATGCAGATCCTTTACAGATCCAGTTAATTCAATAACTGACCTGAGACAAATCCATATAAGTCAGTTATAAACCAAACCCATTCACAGGGGATATGGAGCAATTCAACTAAATCCATAACCATGTCTAGGTTGTAACCAAAACTATGTAACTCTTCTGTGTTAGCAAGGCTGCAGTAAGCCATTATCTTCATCTTTATGATCAAGCTGGAAACTATTTTTGAAGCAGATCAGAATTACTGAAATGATTTTTTAAATTTAGAACTGCTATTGTTTATGATATTTATTTGTTGTATACATGGATAAAATAATATATAATTGAGATATTTCAAAATGACATCTCAAAAAACACAACAGTTTATTTGCAAACAGAATCCTTATAAACTTCATGTCACATGTTATGGACAATATTTTATCTATGTTACCAAGAGGATATTGAGATACAGAAAAACTGCTGTCACATATTTCCAAAAGCATGTGGGTTTTTTTTTTAATCCTGAAAGAGGTGTGCCATAGCAGGAGGCAGACTGAGACCACAGACCCTTACAAGCCCTGAAATTTTTAGGAGAAACATAAACAGACCTGCATGGCAGCAGCAGCAGGAGGCACTGCTATGACACAGAAAGATACCCTGCTGCCAAGTGAATTAAGAGGGATAAGAGCTTTCTTTTGACCCTGCTCCTCAAGTATGAATTTCTGAGCTATTGCCTGTAAATTACAAAGCTTTGATTTTTCAGTGCACAATTTAATACATACTTTGACCTTTCAACATGCCATATGAAGCTTTGATCCTTGCCAGCCGACTGTCAGGGTGAACTTTGCATAAGATGAAAACAATACATTTCAAAATTGCACTCCCCTTCCCTTTTAGAAAACCCGTAAAATATTTCTAAAGTGGAGAAAACTCATCTTTAAACATTGACTCAGGGCAAATTCTACAGAAGTGCTACATTTAGACAGGTATGGTCAGAAGCCTTGATAATCATATCCTTTATGCAAGGCTGATATGAAGGACAGATGGTCTAGGAAGCAGGTAGACTCCTAAGAAGAATTTAAACCAAAACAGAGGATTCTTACTTCAACCTTACCTTGAAAAGGGTGGGGAAAAGGCTAACAAGGCAATCCATAGATTAAAATATCTTTGGAGCTAGGAGATGGTTGTACCACTTCATGCACAATGATAAGGGGAGTTCATAAGGTGTAGCTCAGTTCAGTTTAAGAGGACTGGAGAGATAGCTGAACTACTCACCTGAGAAAAACAAAAATTTCATAAAAATAAAATCAGTGATATTTCTAGTCTTGTTAATGCTATGAAAGTGAAAAAAACTCCTCACAACACCCACCCAATGATAAAAACTAGCCCAAAAGCCCAAACAGAAAGAAAAACAGCACACAAAAAAGGTGAAAATACAAGTTTGTGGCAGAAAGTACTTCAGTTGTTTTTTTATTTGTATCAGGCCTTTTCAGTTTGGAAGTCCTATAAAATCATGTTGCAATGCTTACATACTAGATAATTTATTATGCAATTGGTCTCATGCATGGTAACACTACATAACTTTATATCACACACTGCAGCCTATTTTCATCAATTTGAAAGATAAAGGAAGTTGCAAACTTATCTTCAATAAAAAAAGCCCTTTATGTTTAGCATAGATGCATTCTACTTTTTTTTACTGAAAGGTACTATAAACCCTCCCTCTTTCAGAATAAAACCAAATCACATTTCCTATTCTATGTGTGATATGCCACATTTACTCACAGAGTTGTGCTGCTGATATTTAGCTTATTGGTTTACAGTGCACAGTGAAAACCTGCAGTATCAGTTCACTGTCTTTCCTAAAACACCATTTAAAAGAACTTTTCAGGCCTACAAACTTTGGATGTCAGTTTAAAGTCAGGCTTTTTCAGTTTTAAATGTCAGTGTTTTCCTAATCTGGAAAGTGACTCTAGAGGCAGCATCCCTGGTACCACATTCTTCCTTCCTCAGTGCTTTCTCTCAAAATTGTTCCTTTCTCCAGCCAAAATATTTCCTGGCTTTCTTCTGACTGCTAGTACATGTATATTCCCCACATTCACAGAAAACCCACTGGCATAAATCTCTCTGAAATCAGTAAAAGTAATTCAAGAGCTTAGATTTCTCTGCCCCTTTTTTTTCTGTGGATACACGATGCCATGTAAATCACAGCTGATTTTCCTTCTGTGTCATCATGTGACCAATGGGACTGGAAAAACATGCACAACTGAGTGCAGTGACAGTACTGAACAGCCGAACAGTGATTCCCCCTGTGCTCAGCGCTGACCCTGAAAGAGGGGACACTATGCCTCTCTAGGCAGCCCAAGTGTACAGCTTCTGGCATTTGAGGGTGGTTGGCATATATGAACACCCAAATCACACTGCTTCCTGATCTTCACACTGTACAAAGGAATCCCAGCATTAAAATAGCTTATACAGATTCCACATCAGTCAGGATTGACTTTTTGCCTCAGAGCATTCAAGACTATTTTGCTGCCAGTTTATGCCAGCACTGCTAGCTGACCTCCTCAACTGCTGGCATAAATTGCTGCAACACACCCCTAAATTTCCTCCACAGGGAGCAGATTTGTTGAATTAGAAAGTGCAGTCTTTAGATAGCTACTTTTCTGGATGACATGCAGAGGCCAGAAAAGACAGAGAGTGCATCAGCTTGATCTGTGCTCAGTGAGGGAGCAAAGTGTCACAGAGGCCAGCCCTGGCTGCTGTACTGTGGTGGCAGGGAGGATAGCAGGAGGACTGCTTTGTAATAAGGAGAGACAGACATGGAAAGGAAACAGAACTGTGATTACAGACGAGAAATGAAGATTTGCCTGACAGTGTCACACTGGGAAAGAAAAAGGCAGGGAGGCTTAAAAATGGGATCAGAAGATCTGTCTTACTGTTCTGTGACTCCAGCATGGCCCTGCTGCCAAACCAAGGTAAAGAGATGTGGTGAAAAAGTCCTGTCTTGGAAAGCAATGATGAGGGCGTCTGAATCACTGATGATGATTCCTGCTTTTATTTTGATTGCATTAGTGGTCTGTGGTGTTTCAGGACCTATTTCCAGTAAGGCATTTCCTTGGTAATGGCAGTACATACAGTTTCAAATACCTTTCATGTAAGACTTGGCAGTGCTAGAAACAGAAGTCCAATATGTAAGTCTAGGATGAAGCCAGACTGAATAAATGTAAGGCAAATTTCCCTTACCTCTTCTGTGCCATTATTAAAAGGCCAATAATTAGGGATACAGGATAATGCTCCTAGACCTAGCCTCACTACAGTTGCAGTGGTGTTATTTGGAAATGAAAGGGAGAAAGGATGAGATTATAAATGGGACGTGTTATAAGACACACTTTCAGCACCACCAATTAAACTGTGCCTCAAGGACTATCTTCACATTTTCAGTCATTTGGAGACCTCATGATAACTTACAGGAATAAATCACATGGCAAATCATGTGATAACTTCCTTGTAACCTAAAATGATTGAGACTCACTGGGATCAATAAAAGTCAGTTAAAGTAATTTTGACTTAGTTTCTAAATATGCATTAAAAATTAGCTTGATTCAGCTGAAGAAAGCAAAGGGAAAAAACCACAGCTAAACAAACAGAAAACAATGTGCGTATGTTCTCTCTAAGGTCTGCATTTTCCTGACCCAGACAGTTTAGCCTGATTTTCAGTGTCTCCTTCAGTTCCTCTCTCAGTGACCTTTGATAATTTTGCATACTTAATAGTAATAATAATCTCTTCTTAAAAGATGGAATTTGTCTTGGGTAACAGAACTGGAGAAGTTGTATATACTTCCAATTCCAGCAAGTATGATGACATCTAAATGAACATCTGACACATTAGACAGGTCACATTCGAGTCACCTAAGTTCAGGCATTGGGAGGACTTGGAATATTTGACCCAGCAATTGTGATACTAGGTTGATAAGAGGCTTTAGTTAGCTAGGCAAATTTTGTGCAGATGTTCACTTTCAAACTAGTTTTGTATAAAAAACTATTTGGAACAAATTTTGAGAACTTTATACATTACCTCATTTAGTTGATTTTGCAGAAATTATTCATATTTTCTGTTACTACTATCCCCCTAGTCCATTAGTGCACTGAAATACTTATCTGTATTTAAAGTACTTCCTAGTGTGGATCACTATAGGCTCCTGTCTTCTAATTGCTGAACCAAGTATGCATAAATAATTTACTGAAATCGCATTGTTGCACTTAGACAATTTTTGAAATTACCCCATGTAACTTCATTAAACTTCAAGTCTGGAACATTAATTCAAAGGAAGAAAAATATCTACTTCTGTATTATTAGATCATTCAGGTGGTAAACACATTCTCTAAAAAAGTCATCTGATGAGTTTCACTCATCTGATTTAAATTGTAAATGGAATGGTTGTCTATGTATTAGAAAAGCACATGCCATGTTCTGTTAACATAATCAGAAAAATGGAGCTGCCACAAACCCTTTCCCCATCTGCCAGTCATTGCATTAAATGTTTCTGCAATTTTATTAGAATTCTGTGTCTCTGCAGATCCTGCTCAACTGTGAAATTGGAATTGCAAACAGAAATATTACATTTCTACATACAGTAGTTGGTAAAAAGTTCAATTTTCACATGTAGAGAGACAGAAGAAATGTTTTTGTAAGATAGAACAGAAGAGGGAATGTTCCCTCTCCCCCCAAGAATGAGACAGAAGGTAGGAAAGTGCCTGTGTCCTTTATATGTTTTTCAGTGATAGCAGCTAGAAACTGAGAGATGCAGGAGCAGCTTTCTGGCAGTAGCTTTAACCAAGAAAGGAGAAAGTCCTTGGAGTGGGACAGCAGCTGAAGGTTAATAAGCCTGAGTTGTGTTGTCTGCCTCTTCTCAGACTGCAGGATTGGGTGAGTAGATGTAGGGGAAGGAGTAGGCAAGCTCTGCTGCCTAAATCCTTGCTTGTAACCCCATTTGTACTATAAAATCTGCTGCAATTTTTTAATTAATGCTATAAGTGTTTGGGAGGATTTATCTAGTTCTGATAATATCACTTGTATTGGGTATTCCTGAAGCTTTATTTGCAAAGCTGATAAAACACAGTGGTCAAAAAGAGTTTAGCAAGTCTGATGGTTCAATCATGGGAAAGTGGTTTTCACTTTTCTTAATAAAAATCTCAATGTAAGGAGATTCCCCACTTCCTCACTCTCCCTTCTCCATTCTTCCCAGTCTCATGATATGTGTTATTGTTTCTGAAAGGATTTTTATCAAGAGTCAAATACAAACACTTTTGCATTTTCAGTTTGCCCACACAGCACATTTGCACCCCTTCTGGAAAATGAGAAATATTAAAATGGAAAAGGAACATGAGAAACTCTTTACTTGTTTAGCCCCTCTTGTAAGCACCCTGCCTCAACCATTTGAAAAAAGAATGACCTGGATTCTTTGGGAAAAAACAGCAACGTAACCACAGAGCAGATTTTTTTTGTTGTTGATTGCAATGATTTCAGTCATGAAGTTTAATCAGTCCTGCATCATCAATACTTGATTTTTCAGCTCTTTGAAATGATTGACATTCACCTACAAAAAAATGGTAGAAGCTATACACACTTAGTCCAGCATTACTAAAATACTCTGCAGTGTCCTTCCACAAGAATTAATGTCTCTGTTTTTTCTCTTAATATAATTTTCAAGAGCTGTTCAAAGACTTCTGTCTTTTGCCACAATTGTTTTTTTCAGTGGTCTCTCTCTTTCACTTGGATCAAAATCTTGGTCTGCTTTTCTTTCTCATCATAACTGGACTCTGGTATTAGCATGGTTTCTTGGTATTTCTGTCTAGACTAGCTTATTGTAAGAACCCATGGAAAATGGCACTCAGAGAAGCAACTTCGTCACACTACCTGGCTGAAGACAGAGAATGTGGAACTGCCCTCACTCTTTGATGTCCTTCTGAGGACTTCATAAATACTGCAAATCAGCCTGCTGCATTCATCTTTCTCTCCCTAATCACATTATTCCACATCTTTTTAAAGAAATCCAGATACAGCTGTGTCCACCTTCTACTTCTTCTGGCACTGAGCACAGCCCACAGGGTACCTCTGTCCTCCCTGCTGCCAGCACTCGGGCTCCTTACTCAAGACATGAGAAAAAGGCAGACTTCTCTCCCGGTGGGTGTCAGCCCCTTTTCCTTTGCTGCCACCTGCGCTGACACAGTGCCTGCAGAACAAGCCCATTACAGAGCAGTGTCATAGCTGGTTAGAGGATTCCCCTGGACAACCTCTGCAAGTCCCTACCCCAGGTACTGTCTTCTGAAGCTGCAGAAGTGCAGTTTAAAGTGTGTAGACAGATGTTTGTGTGGACATGCATACAGAGATCCTCTCACAGCTAAACCCTTAAAATTAACTATCACTCCTCCATCTTCCAGTAGGTAACCACAGGTACATCACATCATTTTGCTGTGCCATCTTGAAGCAATGTAAGCTTGGTTCTTAATTGTTTACACCAGTTTTTGTCTAGTGTTAGTAAGGTGCAATAACAACAAGGCAAAACTTGTATAAGCAGATAAGAGAATGAGACCCCGTGACTCTATAGTTTGCTTTGAATCAGTCTCCTCACAGGTTACTTAGGATTTCTTCTTTCCCCCCACCCTCCCACCTCATTTGTAGGTTCTACAAATTGTGATTTTGTAACAAGTCTTGTTCAATTAGGATTTTGTTTTAGAACAAAGACATACTTCCATCACAGGTTAGGGATGGATAGACTTTACGCTCAGACAATTTCCTCAAATCAAATTCATCCAGGGGTAAAGAATGAATTCCGAAAAACTGCAATGTCCTTCTAAATGTCCCTGGATAGAGGTAGGGGGCAACATATGATCAGCTTCAACATTTTGCAGTTACAATATAACACATAATCGAACAATTTTACAGATGAGAGATTTTCATACCTCTGAAAACTTGTCTGGAATAATTTTAAAACCTGAACTTTCTTGACAAGACCTATTCTGCATTTCCTGAGTTCCATTATCCATGCAAAGAGCAACTGGCACTTTCAGCCTAAATAATTTCACTTTACATCAAAGAAAAATAGTGAAAAACAAAAAGCAAAAAAATATTTGTTATGGGGGAGCATGACATAGAGATTTCTTTTTCAAGCTGCCATCTTGAATCTCTTCACTGTAGCCATCAAGCAGAACTTCTTGCATTTAAAATAATAATGAAAAAACCCAAACTCATAACACTCTCATGATGAAAGAGATTTTGCCTTCACCTGCTTTTCCTTTCCTTCTGTGATGACCTTCTTCTTACTTGACAACCTGGAAGCAGAAAATGAAGCTTACAATGGTGTAAATTTATTATTATGACATTAATGCATAACTAAATTATAAAAATGGACAACACTAGAAGTTGTATAACAACAACAAATTAGCAAAATCTTGAAGAGAAATCAAACTGATTTTCTTCAAGTGTAGCTTGTTTCATGGGATGTTGAACAGTATACAACAAAGCCAAGTTCAAGGACCAGAAACTGCAACATTCGGCTGGAATCTACTGACTTTAAGTGAAGATGCAGATGTGGATGTGTCTTAACACAACTATATATCATTATAGGCAGAGAAAACATATTTTAACTTGCAATCTTAATTTAGTCTTCCCAAGCTTTTTGATTAAGGCTTAACAATTTAGTGATTTTACTTGTATCTGGAATAGTTGCAACTTTATAACAACCCTTTCCATTTTCGTAAAAGATATGACCAATTAATTAACACCGCTGCAAATTGCTTTAGTCATTGTCACCTGGCTTGTTCCAAGATGGTTTCCTAGTGAAGTGCAAATACATACAACACTGCAGCCTTACTCCAAATCAGGCCATGACCAATTTACTCCAAGATGACATGAGAATTTAACTGTTGCATCAGCTCTTATTTCTTGCAAGGCTACCTCTTAGAGACCTATTTAATACAGGTTTTTCTGATGTGATCTCTAGATTTGTGGAAATACAATGAGATCTGTGAGAAGATGACTAGGCATCAAACATAGAAAGTTTAAGAAAATCCCCTTTTCCTGTGACAAGATCACCAACTGATTTTATGCAGTCTATAAATTATGTATCAAATGGCAAGAACTGACATACTGTAGTGCTGGTCTAATAATCTAACTATGAGATTAAAGACTCTACATATTTTCCCCATGGCCTGAGCTACCTTTTCTTCAAGCACAAAAAAATCAGTGTTTATGCACTGAAATTACTACCTACAGCGGTAACACAGTTATAAATATAATATAATATAACATAATTTAATATAACTTTAATTTAGATAGATTTGTTTCCATCAAATCTAGCTATTGAAAAAACAGGAATATCAGCTGGGTTGCAAACATCCTTAACTGATGGCAGATCATCTTTAATAACATCTGGCTGAGCATATAACACTGTCCAGGGATGCTGTACATATGTGGTCTCAGGGTTTTGTTACTATTTCACAGGTGGGCTCTGGATTGGGACACAGTAGGGCTGATCCAGCCTGCTCTGGCTTTGTATGCCAATTTCACTGTGAGATTGAATGTTGCTCTGCTATGAGTAGGGGATAACTTTTTTGAAGTCAACAGAGTCATACCCTCTTGTGCCAAATGAGAATCTGTCCCATATTGCTGTTTTAAATACAGTCATGTCAGAGCTGCTTTTTCATACATATTGATTAATCAAAATGATACATGAAACGTATGGTTTCAACAGGAGTAGGGTAAAGGACAATATCTTCCAATAATCTTATCACATGAATATTAAGTCCTCATCATTATCAGATAATACCTAATGCACACATATTTCAATCAGGTGCACAAAAACACAGGCATATAGTAATCACTATTGGGTTGATGCAAACAGCTGTCCACATGGGATAAATCTGATGACATACTCCAGATGCCATTGTAAACTGACTCCAGAAATCCAGCAACCTGCCACTACTCATCCTTCCAGATCCAAGCTCCCAGCTTCCAAACGGAGGTTTTCATCTTTTAACAGTGTGTAATGATATCTGATCCTGTAACTCCATAAACAAATCAAGAGATTTGGCCCAGGACCAAAATATTCTTTCCCTGAAGAGAAGTCTAGACACATCACAGCATTTTTTATTCTGCTGGCTATTTGTTTTAACACTTATTAATCCACCGAGGCTGCATTTTGAAGCATTACCAGAGGAAATTTGCATAAGCTATTTTGTGTGCATGGTTTCTTTCCATCTTTTCAATGCCTTTGTATCAGAGGAATCACTCTGGTGATGTGGCAA
Organism: Acropternis orthonyx; assembly: GCA_035583155.1. NCBI lineage: Eukaryota > Metazoa > Chordata > Aves > Passeriformes > Rhinocryptidae > Acropternis > Acropternis orthonyx. The sequence goes on along the minus strand of JAWWEU010000158.1, from coordinate 22,119,054 downwards.
CAAGCAGCTGCTGCTCTGCCAGAGCTCCCATATTTCCAGAAATATAGAACAAAAGTCCCAGTCTTCTGTGGTCATTAAAGATAGTCCTGCATGCGAATCCAGTTGTTTTGTTGCTATGTCCTTGATGGAATGTTATCTCTGATAATTTCTCTGCTTTCATAAATTACTCTCTGCCTTTCAGCTTTACATTGATTTTCTGCTGACTCCATTGAAACCCTTGTGTGGTTTTGGCACTTCACTACTTAGCTCAGTGAAATTGCTTTTTTAAATGAATAAGTTACCATTTCTCCTGTTGAATGTGACAGCAATTTCAACACCATTCAATGATCCTCAGTCTTTAAGAGAAGTAATGATGAAAAATGTTGAAAGTCCAGTGCAGTTTACTTAATAAAAAGTTATTCTGTATGTTGGAGTTTAACCAGATTTGTTTATGTACCTATTCCTGTGAGGAATGGCAAGAAGGCCATACTAGTGAAAGCTGGACTTGACTTCAGTAGGTGTAACATGTAGGCAAGCGTACTGAGGGTTAACATGTAGGGAAGGATACTGATGCTCTGCAGCACAACTACAGAGTCTATTGCACTTCTACAAGCAAAACTAGTTGCTTCTACCTTTGATTCTGATTGTTCTGCAAAATAGCAAAGGAGGCAGCTTAAGTTCTGTTCTTCCTGAAGTAATTTTTCTGCCTGGGAAATGATCTTCTGAGTTTCATTTGTGGCTTCACAAACTATTAGGATGGTATGTGGGGCCAGATGTAAGATAGAACCACATCCTATGCTGTTAGTTTTGTGTGTATTCCTTAATGATAATTTATAGGATAGGCGTAAGTTGAACAAATGTCATAAGCACATTTTTTTTTTTGCTGCATACACATAGGAAGAATAAAGTGTTTGCTTAACATTTCAGACAGCATTATTCCAAAATATCTCTACTTCCATTGAGGAGGCTCTCTGAACAAGGTTTTCAAGCTACAAAAAGTATTGTCTACACCACGAGCCTGCATCTCAGGAGGATATGGCTCCAGGACACAATGCATGTGTGGTACATACCAAATGGAATGCTGTATGTTACATACAGGAAATAACTGGCCTTAATAGACTGGACTGTTTCATCTGCATCTAGAGTTATTTGTCCTATCATTTGAGAATTATGCAGTCACTATGAAACTGCCAACAGTAAAAACACAGGTCCTTTGTAACTGAAGTGAATTTGCTAATGCAAAGACAATGTAGGAAACTATGCTTTAAACAGCAACAGTTAATTATTTTCAGTATTACACTTCATCTGAAACGCTCATGGTTCTTTTATTAAGGTATGAGCTGTTCATCTTAGAATCAACTGAAATATATTTGTATCATTATTCTTACTTTCCCAAGGAAATCAAGTAATATTCTGACTTTTCAAAAGATCCTCTAGTCTTGGGTGCCTTTATTAAGACACTACTGACACTGATTTCGTGGGCAGTTGCAAACACGCAGCTACGGAAAATCCAGTGCCAAATCTGACCCTGCAGGCAACGCTTGGAAAATATGGAAGCAGGTGATTTTATTGGATTACCTTGACAAGGGACCAGACAATGGACTTCTCAGTCACATACTCTCCCTTCAGCTGAGCACAATAGAAAGGGAAAGTTATTAAAACAATTCCATCTAGGAATTTACAACCCTTTGTTACTGATAGACAAGAATGCATCTTTCTGTTAATTATGTATCTTTCAATGTAGAAAGATAATTTGCAATCAGTGAAATTAATAACCCAAAGACTTGACATTACTGACACCTTTCAAGAGTACTCTAGCAGTCAGTACTTCAAGCTTGATGAAGAAAACTGAGAGAGAGGAAAAAAAACACCACTTGTGCCCCAGAAGTAATCACATACACCAATTAGAAAAGGAAGGCTGCCAAGGCTTTGGGAGCTCAGCTACAATTTTTGAGCTCCAGTCACATCAGCCATGTCTGTGTATTTTGAATTTCCATATCCTAGGAGAAAGGCAATTCAATATGTTACTGTATTCCTATGCATGTATGCAAGGCCTTTGTAAGGCTTCCTCAGATCCTCCTTGGAGAGATGTCTTAACACAGTGATAGCTTATCAAAACCTCTCACAATGTGATTTCAGAGAAGAATTTTTGCAGACTAAATTATTTTAAGGTAGGGCAGGCATGGGGATAAGAGAAAACAAGATACAACTGTTAACTCAGGTTGCACATTTTCTAATTTTTAAACATTATCTTGGGACTAGGTGCCAGTGGCACTGACCAGTTTGACAGAGACTGTATCTTAGTTTGCATTTCTATACAGGGCAGGCTGACATCTTGGAAACCTGTCAAGGTTGCTCCTGTTAGAAGCAGCTCTATTACCTGGGGATACAGCAAAGTGCTCACAAAAGTATTTCCAAAGTATAGAAGACTAATTGACATTTAACCCAACATTGCAATGCATTCAACAAATTTTATCAAGCAATTTATAAAGTACAAAGCACGCTATGTATATACAGAAATTCAAGGTCATCTATGTGTTACATTTTTCTTGCATGGAATGCACATGGGCACTTCTATTCTGAACAAGCTCTCGGTTTAGTCATGGGGACAATGAAACCCAGGAAACAAGAAGTCAGCATACATTTATTCCCTTTGTGATCATCTGCTCTGCACAGCTCAGTGCATAATGTGAGCTGTTCACAGGCTCTCAGCCACTTACTGTGGTTCTTCTGTTCCAGTGCAAAGGCAGCTGGCACAGCTTAGACAGCCTTCACGGGTGTTTTCAGCTAAAATGTTTTCCTTCCACTGCAGTAGATGAGAATCACTCACAAAACAGGCTCTTTGCTTTCTTTTGGCCCTGCTGTGGGGTGGGCAACCCACAACAGAGGTGTGGTACCGAACTAGATGAGGTTTAGTAGCATCTAATACCTCTGCAGCTGAAACGGCAGGGAACATCTGAACACAGGCTATATTGTTACATTAAGTGTCTTAGAGAATAGCAGCTGCTCCTGCACCTAGGAGTACTTGTGAAAATTTAAGGCTATGATACAGGTAGCATTAGAACACTGCAGATCAGAATGACATCAAATAAGGAAAGTTCTGGCAGTTTGTACTCAAAGCAAAGGTGTGGATCATTTGTTTGAGTGAGTGTAGTAGTTTGAGAAGGGATGCTCGTGGTCTGTGAGTTGTTCTTTTTCTGATAATATAAAACTATGTTAAAAAGAATCTTGTTACTTTGTTTTCTTGTTGAAATGATTAACTCTACCCCATTCTTGAAGATGTACCCGAGCAAGTGAAAGCTCTGTTCGTATTGATGTTGCAATAGTATCCTCATATAATGACCATTACAAGTTGACAAGGGATGGGTTCTAAAGCAGGTTAGAAGTGATTAACATGGTCTTAGAGCTGGAATTACATATACTTGTTTCACTTCATATTTGTTTCATTTTATCTTTGTCCCAGTGAAGTTGTGTTGAAAAACTGGTGGCTAGGGAAGCACCCTTGTTGTCTTTTGATGAGAGAGAGAAGAAAAATATACTGACTGTTTCTTTGTAAGTACAGAAGTGTCTTTCACTCCTCATCAGAAAATGCCATTCTCTCCAGTCGGCAGTTACTCATGTCTCTGCAGTGAAGTTTGTATTCATCTGCTCTGAAAGGAAGGACTAGAAGAAAAGGTTTGACCTGAAAAGTCAGGCATTCACACAGAGAGAACTCACTCCATGAGCTTTGCGCAGTTATCTTGGTTTGCTGCAAATTCTTAACCATGAACTACATGTGCCACTTCTTTTATGCTCGTGACTTTTAGGTCTCAATTAATATACAAACACAGGAAAACAAACTATTTATTTTAGCTATATACAGGTTTCTTCATGGGGACTTATTGAGCCTCACCTCTTTAAAGAATTGAGATTTGCATGTGAAAACAGAAAGACAGATACTGTTCTTCCCTGTAAAAGTAATAAGTAGAGGGCATTAAAAAGACTGTAATCCTAAATGAAGGAGAAGTAGACAGAACAAATGGTAGTAGGCAAACAGATATGGCCTTATACTCAAGGTATGGGGATCAAGCGATAAGACGTCTGAGTCCAGTCAAAATCTGATTGATTTTTAACCTAGGCTTTCAAAAGTAATTTTCAAATTACTTACATTTGGTGTCTCTAAAACCCCTTTCCTTTTAGGTAGGTCTTGTTTGCTCAATTGGAAGTTGTTTTGCATGAACACTGTTTCTTAATATACTATCCCTACATGTACTTTTTCTAGCTCTCAAGGCCTTTGGGATCACTTAGGGTGTCTCATTTCTTTTGAAATACAAATAGTGCTCATAAAGAGAATCTGGATCACTTAGGAAGGGAAAGTATATTGAAGACTCTGGCCACTGGTCAGTAGGGTGACAGGGAAGAAAGACAGGAAAAACTGCAAGAGGAAAGAATGGAATATATCTAGAAAGAAGGTTATATTGCAAAAGAGATGGGGATGGGGACTTCAGAGACTGAGGTTACAGGAGGGCAAAACTGAGTACAAAGGGAAAAAAAGCTTAAAAGAAGAGAACAGAAAGAAAGCAAAGAGAAATAGGAAGAAAAAAAATAATAATAAGAATAAATGAGAAGACTAGAAAAACAATTAAATTTGTGCCAAAATATTTAGAGGAAACAAATACAGTACAGAGAGAGGGAGAGGATGAAAGGTGTGGGGAAAAAATCATGTAGAGAACCAAAGAAACTCAGAGCACTGTAATACCTTTGTTCTCAAGACATATGCATCCAGTGGATATAGGGGATACAGAAAGCCATTGTGGTTCATAATGAACTCTTTGATTCTGTAAGATGATCATTAAATACATGTTTCTCAGGCTAGAAATGACCTTATTTCATCACTGAAATAAGAGTTTTCACTGAAGTATTTGCCTTGGGCATTTTCTAAATAATCAGAGTATTTTAGTATTAAAAGGACAAGACAACTGGAGAAGAAAGTGCATGAAAAAGAAGCTAAAAGAAAATTCAAGTTTAAAACTACTGTTGTCATCTTGGGTAACTTTATTGGCAGCATCATTCAGTCTCTGCTCTATTTCATTAGGCTGCACTACCTCTTAGCTTTTCCAGGGTGTGTTCACAATGCTGAACTTGTTCCATTCTTCAGCAACGATTACTGAACAGTATTATTAGGATCAGGACAAATAAAGAAATATATCAATTTATCCTGTATTTTGTTTATAATAATTCAGATGCTCACTCCATTGCACCAGAAGAAAGAATTGCAATCAATGTAGTGTTAGAAATTGTTTGTATCTTTCCTTTCAAAACTGAGCATGCTGCCCTTTTGTTTTTATCTACTAAATGATATTAAAAGAGTCATTTGGAAAATGTCTTATGAGACACCATTGTTCAGATGACTGTTCTTGATTAGACTTGTATTAATAACACAGAAATCCCCCTTTGTCATCTGGAAGCTGTATTAAGACTTGTTTTAGTTTTATGTCACGTTTTATATTTAACCATACTTAACATTATCATGAGCTTTAGGAAAGCTGTCCATATTATTTACTGCTAATTCACACTGATTCTGAAGATTTACTGGTCCTCTGCATCAAGCAATAAAGCTGTAGGAGCAGGTTCTTTATCTGGGCCCATCTCCAGCTAGGTAATGTAGATAATTAAGGTATTTAGACAGATAATGGACTGATAATATTGCTCATTCATTCAGTAATGAGTAGACCAGAAGATGTGTCCTGAATGGAATCAGAAATTATCAGTAGTAAGGTTCTAAACTGCTAATGGTTAAGGACATTCCTAAAATGGTAAAGGCTGAAGACCCTTCTAACTTCAATTTTTCTTTGAATATATGATAAAATTGGTGATACTACATGGCAAAGACTCTGCACTTTTCCATCTGTTACACAAGACAAGGATGTGTTTCTGAGGTCACAAGTGCAGAAAGGAGAGAAAATGCAACCTATCTGTAACTGTTCATGAAATAAGTGACTCCAGTCAGCTTCTATTGTCCATGATGATACCTGTCTTTCCCTCCACAACAATGATTTCCTAATTGCACTACATTAAGTCAAAAGACTTTACTGGGATTGTCTTAAATTGACTTCCACTTTTCTGCCATTTAAACCATGGCTTAAGATAAAACACATCTACTGTTTTGAAGAATAAGATATGGGAAATGCCTATTGTGTAGCACAAGAAACTTTTATGGGATTGTTCCTTCTTTTGTTGTGCATTTTTAAGAAGCTTCTTGGTTTTAGAGGCAGGAATTTTAAGAAGAGAAAGTCTCGCAGTTAAAACAGATGTATGCTGAACTCAGGAATTATGTTTTATCCTTATCTTTTCTGATGAATTCTTATGTGTTGCTTAGGAAGTGATTTTAAATCCAAGTGGGGTTTTCAGATAGGGTTGTTAACAGTTTGTTCCTTGTTCCCAGGGTGCCCAGCATGAGACTTTTTCCTGATTGACAGGAGTGTAAAATGCTCATAACTATGGCTGTAGTCAATGAGGGATGTGCTCTCAGCACACAAAATCAGATTGACAGCTAAATATTCTGAAAACCGAGGTGCTACATATCTCAGCTAGTGTGCTTGATCTTAGTGGCTGTTTGTCTTGAACTCCTCTGTGTCTCAGTTTTAGGTCTACAATAAGAGGATAATGACAGCCTTCACCTCACCTGGGTTTAAGAAGATAAGTTCATTAATGTTTGCAAAGCACTTAGATACTGATCGTCAACACCGCAGAAAAGTCCATGAGGAAATGAACAGTTATGTATTCAGAACAGGTTTTGAATGTAATGAAGTAAATAAGAACTAAGAGTACACGCTGAACAATAAGAAGAAAATCAAATATTCAAGAGCTGTTCATTAAGTACACCCTGTCAATTCCGAACACTGAATGAGACAACAGTTCTCTGTAAATAAATAGAAGTGATCGTGGGATTAAGAGCTGTATCATAATGTATACATACCAGTGGCTACACTAAATTTGCAGGTATTCCCTTAGTCCTGTCATTTCCTAATGTCATTGAAACTTTGATAAAATTCTTAAAATTGTGCACATAATAATTTCATTTTGATGAACACTTATTAATATATATACACATTCTCTCATACACACACACAATCACAGAGCACAGTCTATTTACTAAATGGCATAACTAAAGTGAAAGTCAAGGCATTTTACACTTTTTTATCTATTTCTGTTGTTTTTCCACTTTCTTCTTATGCCATTTCAACATCCGACTTGGTTCATAACTGTAAATGTGGAAGTTGCATCTAATGACTTATACTCAAGTATAAATCTGAAGGTTAAATAGTTAAAAATATTAATAGACAGAAGATTGAATTATTCTTGTAAGTAATAAAATACATTTCTCCAGACATATTTTCATTCCAATACTCCAAATTATTAACCTGGCAGTTTTCCATATTTCTCCCTTATGTATTCCTTTCATTGCTTTTTACAATAGAGCCAGGTTTACATTTGCAAATGAAAAGTGTTAGTTTTTTTAAAGATACTAATAACTTTTATTACTGGATTGTGAAAGCACACTTGATGTAAGTAACAAAGCCATTTTAAAAATACAGAGCTAACAATGCAGCAAGTTGGAAGTGATGCATATTACAAAACTATGTTGCCATGACACAAAATGGAAACTTGAGAGTGAATCACATTTATATATTAAGACACTGTTTATTTTGCCTATACAAGTAAGACACACATATAAGGTGTGATTTTCATTTAAAAATAGATCTGAGTAGTCCATGCTCTGCCCAATACCTTAAGAAAGTTGGTGACTTATGAGCAGTTTTAAGATGAGCAATGTAAATTACCTCACTGCTCTTCTAATCTGATCTGTTCTGATTCCTGTTAAAGGGCAGCTGTTCAGGATGTCTTTTGGTGTGTTCACTTCAGGTTTTCATGAAAGCCAGAAAGTGTAACTCTTCTGTGAAACCTGGACTGATGTGCCTAAGCTTAGAGAAAAAATGGGAGTTATTCATTGACTGCAGCCCTGAGCAAATTCATAGAAAGCTGTGGAAAAAATATATAAGTAAGAAACAGGGATCACACAACCATAGCATCAATTTGTTATTGCTCTAACCCACAATCTCATATGGTTCACAGGCAGGATGTAGCATGTGTATACAGCCTACAGATGGGATCACAGGCCGAAGGACAGATAATCTGAAGATGTATGAAGTGGCCCTTCTTTATACACACAGCTAAAACGATAGCTGATGTTCTAACACCACTGAACATAAGCTGACTTAGCAAACAGCTCATTTCATTAGAAATGTAAATCCTCCCACTGTGCTGTGCAACTGCTAAACAGAAGAAACAGTCCTGGGAGCAGACAAATCCAGGAGAGACAGATTCTGGGCTAAACATTTCACTGTTGGTTTAATTTTGAGACTGATACAGTAAAAGTGATGTAAAATAAATGTCAAGTTGTGATGAGTTCATCAGAAAGAATGTGATTAGAGAGTACTGATTATGCAAACAACATACCATCTTTCTCTCCTGTATAGAAAATTAATTCCACAGAATTAATTTTGAAAAAATGCTTGTCTCTGTTAGGGATTTTATCTCATGTTTTTAACCAAGGGATAGTTTCTCAAATTTAATTTTCTGATACCCACTTGACTGACCTTACTTTTTGACATGGAGGGTTGCCCATGTATCCAGACTGATACTGTTTGGATTTGTTTCTTGTTCAGGGCACACTCTACAGAACTTTTGTACCTGAACCACAGCTAATGAAAGCTAATTAGAAGGGACCCAGTGATCAGTTTTAGAGAACATATAGTGGATGACTTAGTTCTAGGAAGTACAGATTTAAACGGAGCATTCCTTTTTATTTTCCAGCATTGATATTCAGGGCACAAGTGCAAAAAAGGAGAGCTTAGATGTTTAGATGTTGGACAATAACTCATTTGGAAGGGCAAGAAATAATTTAGAGGTGGCTATGAATTGCAGGGAAGAGTAATGGTGTTACTCTATGTACCATGGCTCTGTACCTGAAGAAATAACAGGACTTGATCAATGATAACTTATGTAGAAGAGGGATGGGAGATGATAAAGATCCAGCAGAGGCATCCCTGAGAGAATAATGATATCTTCCCCCATGGTCCATATTGTTCTGCCCAGCAGGTGTGTTTGGATTGATGAGAGCTGTGCCTAAGGCAGTCAGTGGTAATTTAGTGTGGTAGGCCATGCACAAATGACTTTCGTTACTGTTGACAGCTTCATTACAGCTGGCCCATCCTTCACTTATTGTAGAACTTCTTCCATCAAGCTGAAGACAAATGAAGGAATGACTGAGACCCTATATGTTTGCAATATTATCCTCTCTATTATTGTTCCCTGGACTGGTTTTGTTTGTAAATTCTACAGTTGTACCTTTAAACTGTACAACAAAGATTCAGAAACACCTCTAAATGTCTTTATCTGCATCTACTTACCTATTTATGGCATGTACTCCAAAAGATAAGCTAGGAGAACCTGGAAGAAGGGCTTTAACATAGACAGAAGGTTCAGTCTTTTCTGACATATAGGAAATGATTTCCAGAGCATTCTGGGTCACCACAGAGTCCTTTTCTTACTGGCATGGTATGAACCATCTTTCTCTAAACCTGAGTGTCCAACCACTTTTCCAATAACTTTTCAATAGAATTAATAGGTAGCTGTAAAGCAATAAACATATCCAGGCATAAGTCATCCTCATTAGTCTTCTATGTGGGTGCTGTATGCCACCAAATGGAGCAACGCTGTAGCAAAGTCTGGGAATCCCTTTTTCTCACAGCAAATGACTCAAAGCAAGATGGAATTCATATCGTCTGTGAAAACAAAAGTAGCACAAAGGAAGCAAAGGGGCTGATCAGATGCTATATGCATACAAGGACTGCAGGGACAGAGAATGATGAAGAAAGAAATACACAAGCCAAGTCTCCATAAAGCTAAGTGCTGGAAATGAGAGGAATGAAAGTTTAAAGTATTTTAGACTGGAACTCTGTGTTAGAGTCTTCAAATATATGAGAACAGGTGTATTTTTTTCCTGCTGGTGAAAGAGGTTTTACTAATTCTAGAGATCTGATTGAATGGTTTGTGTGTTTCTATAAACTCTTTAAAATCACTGTCTATGACAACATTTGCCTCTGGTTGTTATCATTCCACTCAAAAGTTCTGTCAGTGCCAATGCAACAGTGGAGATTCTTCCTGGGGTAAATTCTAAATCGCTATTTGAGTACATTAAACCCCTTCCCTCCCCCTAAGATACTGTACATAAAACCATTAGACTCCATAATAATAATCAGAACACTGAGTGAATATAAAGTTCTCCGTAAATGTTGTATCTTAGATTTGGAAGGTGTTTGAATTTATTATACTGGGGCTGCATAGCAGGTAAAATGTAAGTTCTTTATTGATTACAGTCTGTCTGACTACACTGCACTAACTTTTATAGCTGTCCCTACTGGAGGCTTGGCATTGCATCACTCAAGTTTAGTAATTCTGTGTATGAATGATGTTCTGTACATTTGTCACACACTAACTATAACTTCATTCTTACAAGGGTTGTCTGTGCATGTGTATGCCTGTAAAATCAGAACACTCCCTGCCTGCTACAGGAACTCTGTCTACTACAGGAACCCCCTTGCTGGCTCAACCCTCTGACCAGGAATGTGCTGATTGTGTTGTAAGGAGAAAACCATCCACCTGGCACGGGCATGCAGGATGAATGTGCAGCCTACGTAGAATTGGTAATTGTGGACTATGACCATATTTTAATAGTAACTCAGGAAATACAGAATAAAAAGAAAGCCTTTTTGCTTTGTCCCAAAGACCTTCAATGTGATTATCAGGTCAAAGACGAGAGACTGGACACACTAATGGGGTCAAGTGCAAAGAAACCATTGGCACATTAGATTGGTATAAAGCGATCACATATTTGCAGCTTAAAAATTGTTAACAATTATAAACATATGGCAAATCATAGCTTCAAAGAAACACTTGTATGAAGATAATTAAGTAGCTTTGTAAATGTTTATGCTAGGGTTCTTGAGTCAGTACTCTGTTCCTTGTCTCTTAGGAAAGAACTTATAAACACTCTGTAACAAGAGGGTCTAGTGAAAAAGAAAAAAATATTAAGTCTCCTAATTTATTTATTTTAAAAATTATATGTTTTATGAAAAAAAATCCCACCACATTATGCATGATGATTTCTTTGCCAGGTGCAGAACTGGCACATTTCATTAGCCATCTGGACAATTACCTAGAGAATGCTTTTCTGGAGCTCTTGGTGAATGTTCATGTGGATAAGAACAGTACTGGGAGAAGTAACAGTGGAGTTATGGGGAAAAACCACAGCTATGAATGAGACAGTTGGCATAATGTTAATTTCAGGTACTTCGTGGAAGGGTAATAAATACTGGGAAACTAGAAAATCAAGATAAAAAATTAGAACCCAGTTCTTTATGCTGAGGAAAGCACAAGGGAGAGAAAGTATGTGTAATTGGTGTATGTGGTTAATATGAATTAACCTTAAAAAAATAAAATCTCTAAATTTGCATCACAAAAATTCTTTGCATTAAAATTTCAGGTTTCAATGGAGAAAAAATTATGAGTTGTCTTGATTACATGACCAGGAGGTGAATGTTGACTACACAATACTCTGAGTGATAAGAGAGCTTGAAAGGTCTGAAAATGGAGCTGTAATGAGACCTCCCCTTTTCCCATGAGTGTTAGCTAAGTGTCAAGGTAAGCGCTATGCAAAAATTACTTTCTTGGAAACCACTGATGAGTCTCCCTTGAAGGAACTATCTTCAAAAGGAAGAACAGTAACCACAGATTCAGACTGAACAACCTTATAGAGGTGAAAAAAAGTCACTGTACTAAAATTTAATTTCAAAACTGGAACTGTGGTAACCAGAAAACTATTTTTAAAGATGAAGAGGAATGATCAAAAGGGTAAAATGTCTTCAAGAATATTTAAAGGCACCATATCGGAGCCTCAAACTAAATGTTTATTCCTATAAAAATAGTCTAAAAGATAAAAAAAAAGGGACGGTATTTAAACAGAGAGAAAGAGGTAATTATAAGTAAAATGAGATCCTTCAAAAGGCAGAATTTACATCCAAAGGTACAAAGCAGAAAATACATAAAAATTCTGATATGCAAAATGTAAAAATATAATAAGCCATTATCAAAACTTATTCTGGGAAGCAAGCCACTAAAGGGAGGGATAATGATAATACAGTCTTTCTAAAACACATGAAACCCAAACATCTTTCCCAAGACTGTAGGGCTGACAGATGGCTGAGCTATGGAAGCACCGGAGAATGCTGTGGCCATAGAAGAAAGGCTGAAAAAACAGCTTACATTAACGTTATCCACATGGGAGCTTAGAGAGGTTGCTGATTTTACTTACAGGGGACAAGTCTGAAGAACTGTATCAAAGTGAAGTGTCAGCAGAAGAAGTTTTAGAAAAGATCAATGAAATGTATAATAAAAACCACCATTGGAAATAGATGGTATTAACCCAAGAATTCTCAGTTACTGCTGAACTACGGACTGCTTTGTGTGAACTATTGTTTAAATTAATCTTTATTCCAGAGAAAGAGCAGGTGGAAAGCTTAACACCCATTTTTAAAAGACCACATGGGGGGCATGCAGGTGGGGAATAACCAGGCTGTGAAATCTATGAAGTAATAACTCTAATTTTCTTATCAATCAAATTGACTGAAACTGATAAAGAATAAAAATAGTAGATGTAGATAAATACGATATTCTCAGGAAGAGTCAGTAAAACGCTTCTTAAAAAAAAAGTAATTTGTGCTTGAGATCTTTGGGTATGTGTCATCCTTTTGGCACAGTGCATTTTGATTTCCAAAACACATTTGATCATGCTCTTGTCCAAAACTCTGTCAGTTTTAAAAGAACACAGTCTCCCAAAAAAAGAGAGATTGGGAGAGTATGTCAAACACATAAGATCACAAATAACTTGAAGAAGTTAAATAGGGCATGATTATGAACTACTTTTTATAACACAAGGGACTGTGATTATTAACCAAAATAGCCTAACAATCTTGAAATAAAAGAAAACAATTTTTTACTCAATGTGTAATTAAACTGTTGAATTTGTAGTCATGAAATGAAAAGAACAAAATCATTACAAGGTTTAAAAAGGGACTGAAAAAACTGATGAAGGATAGGCACACCATGAACTATTAACCTAAAATGTGGATTCAAACAATTAGTTAATCTTTGGTCTATATTTCATGGGCTGGAAAGATATACACTTGCCTCCTTTTCATGTTCTTTCCATAAGCACCATTTTCTGGTCAGTGTCAGAGAGAGGATACTGTCAACTGCTGCTATTCTGATGTTCATCTAAATATTTTTAAATGTCAATATGAAAAACCAGCTTTATAAAGTACACTTTATGTCATAATACTAAATATTGTGTGACTTAAAAGAGAAGATAAAGTGACAGAAATGTTATGGAGAGAGACTACCACTAATGTTTTGGTTTAACTTCTATTAAAGCTTGAGAAATACGCTAATTCAAACCAGACACAGAACTGATAGAAACAGATCTAGTGTCCATATCTCCAAAGATATGTGAGGAAGATTTATCAGAAAGGATAGTCTTGCAACTAGGGTAATAGACTGCATTTGAAGTTTTACTAAAATCTTGGCTGATACATTGCAAAGATTACTCAGGCTTCTGCTTCCCATCTGCAAAATTGGGTAACCTACCACAGTAAGTCCTGACCTCCAGAGTGTTGTAAGCATAAGTGTTTAATGTTTCAAGGCACCCAGAAAATGTGTTTGAGAAGGCGAATTGCAGTGCCATTAATCTTTGCAATTTGTTTACATGTCATCAGCCAGTTTTCAGTCCATGCAACAAAGGCTTACATCCAAGCCTATCTGAATTAATTCTGGTAAGATCTTGTGAAGCATTGAATCAATATAGTGTATTCTGTTTAACTTACTCATTGAAGAATATTTTACATTAATATAGCTCTTCTCAAGCTAAATGGTCCTGAAGTGCTTCACAAACTATGTTAATACAACGGCAGCACCAGAATCCTTCACTAGCAAGAAGTGTAGAGAGAAATAGAGGAAAATTACAGCCAAGGACAACAGAACAAACTGTTTCTGTTATAAGAAATTGCTTCAAAACCTTTATTGGGCACTGACTGCAGTTTGCAGAGAGAAATTCTGGAATAGTTTGTTATCGATAATAGTGATGTCAAAGCAAGGGAGAAAGTGAAATATCATGGGGCACTTGGGAATCATGTGCCTCTCTTGGACTCCGTCCTACTTCCACAGTGTATATCACGTGTTCTGCTCTCCTTGTTTTTTTTTTTTGTTCTTTGGATGTGATGAGGGCTATGTAGCTCTGAAACTACCCTGGAGTCACTTCATCTCCAAATGCATTTCTCAGTTTTGTGGAGGTTGGATTTGCAACAGAATCTGCCTTGCTGCAAAACTTTGGGGAATGGTTTAGCTTTCACTCAAAAAAGAGCTTGTTCTTCTGCCAAGTGGGAAGCTGTGATGCTGAATGCAGGAGCTGTGCCTATCATCAGTTTCAATGCCTCACCATACGTGCAAGTGTGTAAGAGTGTGATCTGGAATTTCTTCTATATGCCCCTGACTTCAGGACTCTTTCCATGCTGCTGTAACCTTTTCAGGTACTCTATGCAAGTCTCTGATGTTTGGTTTTCAAACTCCCGTTACCAGGGCCTGCTGGCAGCCATATTCTGCTCTGCACCTTTTTGTCAAACGGTCTCAGACTGAACTTCAGTGTTTATCTTCTTTTTGAGACATTTGTAGTCAGGAGGCTGGAAGGAATGAAGGAGCTGGAGATAAAGACTAGCATAGAGTGTGAAGACTGCAGAAGGATAGACTGGATATGCATCTTTCTCTGCTGAGTGTCTCATCTCTGTTGAGATGAGAGATCAGCAACAGAATGAAACTTACCATTTCAAACCCATCTAGGCAAGCAGAGAAGATGCAGGTCCTCAGGGTCACTCTAGTGGCATTTTCACTGTCACAGCTCAGGTTTCAGGGTTACATGGAGAATGGAACGACAAGAGCCTATCCACCATGAATGGCAATTCCTGAATTGTATGCCCATGGCTTTCCATTGTGAAGGGCCACCATGGTGGTGGATGTATATGGGAAGAGCAGGAGTGAAGACTGCTTCAGAACTTGAGTTTTTACCCCAGACTTTGCTCCCTACTGCGGTTGAGTAAAAGGCACTCACTTACCATAAAGTGAGACAAATGTTGTCTGGCACCCCAAGACTTTCTAAGTGCATCAGTGCTACCAACTGGAGTGTGTTCTTTGATGGTCCCGTTACTAAGATGCAGCGGCTACTAAAATTTCATGTGCCATTTCCCTTTATGTCATTTCATACCTGCTAGAAAAAAATCTTTCTCTCCCTTCAATGCAGGATTTATGAGGAGGTCTGCTGCTGATCCTGCTCTGTTCCACCATTTCTTCCAGAGTCACTTGCAAAATTTTGTCTGATTTCAGAGTGTCTTAGTTTGAAGAAGAAAACTAAGACACTCTGGGGGGCCAAGAGGGCAAAAGGTCCCACCCAATTAACCACACCAAGACTCACTGTAAATTTTGAATTAGGGAATAGGTTTAATTAGGTGAATGGTAAAAGGGCAAAGGGGAAAATAACAGCTCCCAAACCACTCCTAAAATATATATGTACATATACACACACACACACACACATTATTATATTATTTCTACCTATGTCCATTAGAAATAGGTACTGCGCTCATTCTTGCTGGTCTTCTTTTCCCATTGTCCTTTAATTCCTGTACTCGGGCTGCCAACACATGGGTAGGTTTTCTGTCCCACCACCTCATGTCTTCTCCATGGTCTTTCAGAAAATACAATTCAGTTCGTGGGGTCTGCCCATTGTCTCTAGCTGAGGGACATCTGGCTCTGACCTCAGAGGCTCTGATCCACACTGGTGCCAGCTGGAGGCTTTCCCTAATCTCTTCTCTGAGTTTCTTCTGTTCATCCCGGAGGCTCTCGACCAATGATTCTACAGCTGAAATACGGGCTTGAAGCAGACCCTGGACCATTCCTTCATATATCCTGAGTTTACTTATCACAGTGCCCACAGTCTCTTGGTTTTCTTCCGAATACCTGGATGCTAGGAAGTTTTTATATACATCTGGTCCCTGGTGTGAAAGGCTCCACCATATTTGTGATGTGCACCTGACTTTGTCTGGATCATTGGTGGTCTGGCCCTCTCTTCCAAAGAGTACTTCCAGCAGCGTCATGTCCCTCAGCCATTGGATCCCTTCTTCCATAGTCTTCCAAGTCGTCTTATGGTGATGTTCTTGAAGGACATCTATATAAACAAATTTTTCTCTCACACCTGCCAGAAGTCGTGCCCAGAGTGAGAGGGGTCTTGACTCCCTCGCAAATACC
>JAWWEU010000158.1:22071255-22102523 GCA_035583155.1 Acropternis orthonyx | reverse complement strand
TGACTCCCTCGCAAATACCTGTTCAATGCCTGGGTCCTGAGCCATGGATCCCAGGAATCTGGCCTCGGCACCGTCAAGCAATAGGCTTTCGCCCATGAGGCTCCAAATTCTCATCAACCAGGCCAGTATGGGCTCCCCCGAGCGTCGGGAGATGTCTTTCCATAAACTATGGAGATTGTCAAATGACAACGACTCGGTAATTATCTCTGGTTCTGGATCTGCTGTCTGTCAGGGTCCCTCTTCCCCACCGTCATCCACTGGGAGAACTGCTTTGGTCTTACATTTTCTCTTCTGGATAGGGGCGACCTCAAGTGGTTTGGGCTGTTCTTTAGGTTTAACCATATCCTGAGTCACACTGGAGTCAGTTCTTTTATGTTCTTTCCTTTCCCCTCAGGGCTACTCCACTCCATCACAACTCACCACCTCAGTGACATCCGGCTTTTTTATCTTTTCTTTTTCCCTCTGGGGGTGCTGCCCCCCATCGGGGTTTTCCACTCGTTGGCTGGCCTCCAGAGTGCATTCTTGAGGCACCCTGACCTTGGCTTCACGCATATGATAGAATGTGGTAACACAGCCTTGTAGACAAACCACAAAAAGCAAAACATCTCTAATACCTAGGGAGAATTTAAACTTCCCAAAAGTGGTTGCAGTGGGCCCAAGAGGGGGATGAGTGAAGGATTGGGAGAAGATATTCTCTTGTCCTACCCCCCCCATGGATAGATGCCATTGTCGGTAAACTCCCATAGATAGCAGTGTAGGTCAGAGCAAGCTAACAACCTCAGCACTAGATTCAACACAAAATTCAGAGAACCCGAGGTTACAAAGCAATACAGCCATACCAAGAACTCAGAGATTATAGCCGCCTTCTGGGTTATGGTTGTGGACTTGTTAAGGAAGCTCAAACCGGCCACAGCCTTTGGCAGGAATTTATACCAACAAAAAAGGAATACGTTATACAACACACACCAAAGCCATTTCAAGCCTAACCCACACATTCTCACACAAGAGCTGTTATTCTCCCCTGGCTCAAGCCCCACGTTGGGTGCCAATTTATGTCTTAGTTTGAAAAGGAAAACTAAGATATCTGGGGGGCCAAGAGGGTAAAGGACCCCACCCGATTAACCACACCAAGACTCACTGTAAATTTCGAATTAGGGAATAGGTTTAATTAGGTGAATGGTAAAAGGGCAAAGGGGAAAATAACAGCTCCCAAACCACTCCTAAAATATATATGTACATATATATACACACACACACACACAAACTGGGAACAACAAAACAACTGAACAGAACAAAGAGAACACAAAAAAACTAGTTTGAACATTCTGCAATAATAGTTATGGACAGCAGGTGGTGGTGTTGTGCTGCTGTATGGTTACTTTGTTGTCTCAACGGGTGTGGCTCAGCTCTGCGGCTGGGGGACAGCAGCTGCGATGCACGGGGCTGGGACGTGCAGACAGCGTTGGCTTGGCTGGTGGCGGTGGAGCGGGGCTGGGGCGCAGACAGTGTTGGCTTGGCTGTGGGCTCAGCAGGCAGGCAGGAAAGTGGAGCCACTGTGGGCTCAGCAGGCAGGCAGGAGAGCAGAGCCGCCGCGGGCTTGGCAGGCAGGCAGGCAAGTGGAGCCTCCGCAGGCTCAGCAGGCAGGCAGGAAAGCGGAACTGCCGCGGGCTTGGCAGGCAGGCAGGGGAGCAGAGCCGCTGCGGGCTCAACTGCTCAGCCAAAAGCTCTCAGTCGCAGAGAGGTTCTCCCTGCTCGCAGACAGCCGATGCTAGCGGCTGCGACCCCCTGAGAAATGCAGGACCGTCTCCCCCTGGCTCCACACCGATCACATGGTCACCCTGCCAGAAGTGAAAGTAAAACCAAACCTCCCTCTCCCCTTCGCTTCACCTCCTGTCCCAGAAAATTCCCTCCTCTCCTGTCCCCAAGGGAAACAAGTTCCCTCTCTTTCGGAGTCTCTTCAAGTATTGAAAAAGAAAATTCTTAAAACCTATAACCCATAACACAGAGAAACCAAAAATCTCAGCCTGATTTTGTCTCATGCCAAAAAGAAATTTCCTTGGGTCCTGATGTCAAGAATGGCTACACATGATCATTTTTTAAAGGTTTAAGACAAGTATAAATGCCAGGTTGTGAACATGCAGCACCATTCAAAATAATTTGGTGCTTCATGGATTGCCTGGTACAAAGATGCAAGCTGTTTAGAAATTTTTCATATATAATTAGAATAGTTTTTTTATTAAGATGAAGTTTGAGTCAGATTCCCAACAATAAATCTGATGGCACATGGAGTCCGGAGAATTGCAATGCAAGCAGAAGCAAAATGTGAATCGTAAGTAGGAATGTCCCACTTTTCTGGCTCCCAACAAATCTCACTACTAACCTTTGCTGCCCATAAAAACCACACCAACTCAGGCAGTTTACTTTGACAATAGGAAAAAAGAAAAATAGCAGTAATGATTCACAAGGGAGAGTTATCATTAGCTCCCAAGAAAATTAGGGGCTAGCACATAAGCTAGCAAAATCTGCTTTTCCAAGTTAGATTCATTTTGCTATTGCCAAAATTTGACAGCAATAATAAATTCCATGAGATGCAGATCATCTTTTTGTTATGTGCTTACAAAGTCCAAAACAATGACATCCTAAGCCACATCAGAAAGTCCTTGATTCTACCAAAATATAAATAAAATAATTATAAGCCTTTCCTTCTACAGTTTCTTTGATACAAACACAATGAACATGCTGCTCTGAATTCACTCACAAAGTAGCTGCATGAGAGCTACTGAAAGAAAACACATTGTTTTTTTACTGAAATTTTGTTGGAATTTAAATTTTTGGATTTCATCTTCTCTTTCTTTTTGTTACTTTTAAATGAAAATGCATTCCCCCTACTTTTTCTTTCTCTTTCTAAGAAGAATCTGAAACAGTGAGAGGAGAAGTGAGATGACTAGAAAGAGTAAAAAAAAAAAGAAAGAAAGGGCTCAGCAGAGCTCCTACTGAGATCAGAAGTGGAAAACCAGCCATGATCATGTTGCCTGCAAGTTCTTCTTTGCCTGAGTTACTTTAATAACAGGCTGCACACCTAGCACAGGCAGGGTGACTGTGTAACCCAGAAGCACCTTCAAGTACACGAGTTGAGATGTGCTCTGTTTTACTCATAAATTAGCATCTTCATGTGGACAGTGTGGCCAGATCCAGATGACAGTGAGCACTGTTGCTTCTGTTCACGTGAACAATGGTTGCCTGTAAATAACCTCTCTTCAGAACAGTCTATTCACCTATTTATTTAATAAATTACTTTAAATATATATGGCTTTCAGCAGCTACTGTCTAATTGACAGGATTTGGGACACATTCAGGTTTCCAGACGATCAAAATTTCCAGATCTAGGAATGTATTGTGGCCACATTCAGATTTCATATGACACCTGGGATGCACTGTATTCTTTTCTTTTGCCTTCTTACCCTGGGAAGGAAGCAGAACCACAGAACTCTCTTAGTTTCTCTCACTGAATTGGATGATTAAGCATTTTTGTAACTATATCTACATATGTACATGGATGCTTCTGTTTTTTCTTATTATAAAGAAAGCTCACAACTAGAGCATAAAAGACAGGTAATGTTTAGATCAAATGTGAAACAATTCCACATAAAATTAGAAGCAAATCACTTTTCCCAGCAGTTCAGCTCAAAAGTAAATTAACTTAATTGAATATGGACAGCTCTATTTTGCAAAAATATTACAGCCAAAGGCAATTTGTTTTTAGAAAATATTTTAGTAGACTATTTCAATTTCAATGAGATTACTTACAAGAAAATTAAATACATTTTCAGTTAAATTAATAAGGAATTCCATTGTCCACATTGCTCAGGGAGAACTACAATATAATTGTGTTTAATACAATTAAACACACTCTTTATTAAAAGTAATAATGCAGTCTATTGTCTACATTACTCAGGCAGAACTACAATACAATAATGTCTTGTATGCAAGTAACTCAGAAAATACATGTGCATTGTTACTCCTCATATTGAACATTGCATCCTCACAGCTCTCCACACTTGTATGTCTTGTTTTTACTCATTCTAGTGGATCCCTGTTGCCACCTGGTAACAGACTTGCACAAAGTAAATTTAGTACTTTTATCCTGGTTATTAGTGTACTCAAACCAACAAGCTTTTCAATGCTCCCAAAGTATTCCTCCTAAGTTTTTACCATTTCTCATGCCATTTAGCT
The DNA here is from genome assembly GCA_035583155.1 of Acropternis orthonyx. Classification (NCBI taxonomy): domain Eukaryota; kingdom Metazoa; phylum Chordata; class Aves; order Passeriformes; family Rhinocryptidae; genus Acropternis; species Acropternis orthonyx. The sequence continues at coordinate 22,098,290 of JAWWEU010000158.1, read as the reverse complement.
AGAGATTATATTACTTAAGTATATTTTAAAGAGCTCCAACAATCCTGAAAAGCTTCAAAGATCCCACAGTGAAAACTGCTATATGCTCTGGTTAAAAAAGTATTTCTATTTTAGAATTGCAACAATTTAACTAATTCCCAATGCCTGCTAACAGAACCTGGGCGTTATACTGACTAATAAAGTAACTTATGCTTTCTTGAGAAAGCAGTGCATGCTAAAAATTTTCGTAGAGTGACTGGTTTTTACACGAAAACAGAGCCTTGAGGAAGAATAGGAATGGAAACAAAAAATCATGAAAAGAAACAAATGTGATTTTGGTAACAGGTTGTGTCTAAACGAGCAAATATTCATTATGTCTTGTTGAAAGATCACAATTAGTAAGTTTTATTTCTTCTCAAGAGGTCAGGAGAGAAAGGAAAGATGGGGACAGGAAACTACAGAGATGATCAAAAATGGTAGACATAGACTAAAGAGGTGTGACAAAAACAGTTAGGGGAAATAAAAGTGAGAAAAATTCCTGGAAAATTTATAGATATGGCTCAGAAACTTTCTGTAAGCATTTGTTACTACCCATCCCAGAAGGCAAGGGTAATCCAGGTTCTTGTTAATCTTGCATGATCAGTGTTTGTAAATATATGTATGTAGGGTTTATTTTAGAAAAATTTGGTTGCAATAGAAAGTAGGTATGTAACTATTTTGGTTATTATTATCTATAGTGTTATAGCAATATAAAAACATAAAAATATCACTTAAGAAAATGTATAAGGAAAAACAGAAAGGAAGTATAAGAGTAGAAAAATATCATCACTCATGGATCCAGCAACAAGACTTGACTGTTGCAGGTTAGATGTCGATTGGTTGAAGTGATGGTTGCAGTCTTGATCCTTCAGGGCGGGGAGGAAGCCCTCGAAACATCATTCAATGGATTAATATAACTTCAGCTTTATGTGGGAACACCAAGCGCCTCCCCTGGGGAGGGAGTTGTCTTTTGCAACACTGTGGATCTGTTGCAACACTGCAGATCATGCACAGCCCTCTGGTGGAAAGCCTCAGAAATGAAACTGGGGGTGCTTTGGGGGTCCTTGGTGGTTTATGGCACCTTCTAAGACAAGACAGCTGCCTTTCAGGACACTGTGGTTGAGTCAGTTATTCCCTGTCAGAAGGGATGAATAGCCTCAGGCCTGCCTGTGAATGTGAATGTCCCGTGCTCAGTCTTCTTTTTAGTCTGTGGGTTATGGCCTCCCTCTGGGGGACCCAGACAGAGCCAGCCTTCAGCACAGTTTCTGAGCTGGCCTTCCCTGTGGATTCTTCACAGTGATACATTCTTCTACAGCCTCATTTACCTTTCCTTAGGCCTGAGATAATTTGGACAACAGTACCACTTTTATCTTGTCTCAAGTTCCTGTCAGGCAGCTTAAATTACTATCCAAATTTCCAGGAATCCATGGAGGTATATTCAGGGTGAGGGTGGCTATGTGTGTGTTTGGTGGTCACAGAGAAGCAGTTCCTTCTTTATACAGTATTGGCAAAGTCCTCTGGTGATCTTAACAATATGTGAGCCATTAACCATTAACGTTTCAAGCTCTCATAGTGTCAGATCAATCTGGTGACCTGTTTGGCATCATTCCTTTTAGAAGCAGAACTAACGTTGTGCAAAAGAGCAGATCTACTAAAACTGTATTCTTATTTTACTTTGCTCATCTAAATTGCTTTTTTTTGTTTGTTCTTTCTGTTCATTAACATGAATATTTTCTCATATGTCCACCAAATGACACAAGGAGAGAACTCCTCTTCCCTTTCCCCCTCTCTGTTTTATTGCTAGTATTCCTTTACCTCCAGAAGGCACTGAGAATCTTGATGGTATGGAATCAACGTACAGCTGCATTACTATGTGTCAGTTTCCAGCATAACTTTGACTAACTATGGAAAAATTAAACTTTTTAACATTTTGAGCAACATTTTAACAATAGAATTATCACTAGTAATTCTTAAGCCTAGGTGGTGAAAAGAATCTAAATGGAAGGGAAAATTTTGGTTCCAGGCATTTACTGCCTTAGTTTTGATTCCATGTCACAACTCTGTTTTTCACTGACCTTTTTTTCTTCATAGCTTTAAAGTATATGCTTTTTTTTTGGGGGGGGGTGGGTGAGGGGTTTGTAAAATTAGGTGTATAGAAGCGTCAGAAGAAAGTCCTTGTGGATTTGCATAGGTTTCGTCTAGTTCAATTTAGAAATTACATAAAACCTGATGGAAGGATGCATTAACTGTTAGTTGTAGAATTATTTCTTTGGGTGTTTCAGGAAAATGATGATAAAAAATTAATGTTTTGAAAGTGTCTGTGATACAAGAGTCTTCTACTGCACTGTAGGCACCTGTCTGCTACTATGTCCATTCTAGCATTTCAATTTCAATTTGACACTCAGATTTTGTCCCATTGGAGATAATTACAGTTATTTTCATTACAATAATGCCTGGAGATTTCAATCAAAGTTAGAATGCTTTTTTCAGGTAGTATAAAAACATATGACAAGCCATAATTCCAGCCCTGAGAAGTTTACAATTTAAATAGACAGAACACACAATGGGAGAGTATTTGTACCTGCAGGCATCCAACCATCAGACCCTGAATACCAGACTGTAAGTGCCTTGCCCAAATGTAAGTGGGGTTTGATAATACTTTTTTGAGTCCCTGGAAACTCTTAAAAATAAAAAAAAGGTCTTATAACTGTAATGTGAACAATTATTTGCAGTTTTCTGAAATGAAGTTCTGATCTCTAGCCATTATTTGTTTTGTGTTGTGTCCCAGCTCACTGCTGTACTCACTTTGAGGAGTCACCAATGCTGCTGTTGTATTCACTTTGATAATACACCTCAGTCCAGACTTGTGACTTTCACTGCTATCCAAACACTCCCCATATGCTTAAACCTTCCAAAGTGTTATCAGCCTTACCTAAAAATTCTCAGTTTCTCATCTTTCAGGACTCCAGGGAATCTAAAGAGGATATTAGGATTGTGCAACTAATTCTCAGCATGAATCAGTAATGTAGATGTCACTTAACCCTTAATTTCAGTGATCAGTCTCAAGGCTAAACCAGCTGCCCAAAGGTCAGACATTCAGTCCCTCTTATGATGAAGAGGAGCACAATAAAGCAGTAGTACTGTGGCTATTCTTACAGCCCCATTTCCTCAGTAACTTTCCAATAACCAGGCTGAGGCCTGGTAAGGATGATTTATTTGATTTCAGCAGATTTTTGACACTCACACCTCAATACTTAACTGAAACAAAGGATAACAACTGAGCAAAATTATGTGAACTTAGCTACTTAACAGCAGCTATCCAGATGCTCTGAAAGTTCTATCCAGGCATCTATTCCTATGATCTCCTCTCAAACCTTAATACTGGAGTAGTAAAATATCTTCTGGTTTAACGTAATGCAGTCACACAAATATTTTGCTGAAAAATTACCTTTGAGACTGAAATTCTTCGTATCTATGAATCAGCCCAGGAATATTTACGAGAATATTTTAGAGTATGCTTCCTTGCATGCAGGCAGAACTGGTAGATGAGAGAGAATGAATGTAGGCAAATAAGAATACCTGAGGGGTGTTTTCATTACTTGATATTTGCTATTTATTATTCATTCACTCCTTAAAGTATTTGCAGTCACTCACTCAGAAACAGGTAACATTCCAGGTGGTTTAGATGGTAAATCCCACTGCAAACTCTGGGCAGTGAACTCTTGCAGGGCATAGCTCTTGGACTGTAGTCTGATTTATGGACCCTTTGCTGAATAGTTGCTACAAGCAAAGACATTCACAGATATTATATGCTTTCTTTGAAACAGCCGTGAATAGAACATGGGAAGAACACACTGAATTACTAGCTGTGAGCACATTCCCAAACCAGATTTGCTGAGGAATCATGTGGCAATTTTAGAGTGTGCTTTTTAGTGAGAATTTAGTGAAGCCACATTCCCCTACACAGATTCAGTTGCCTACTCCAGCTGAGTGAGGACCAGACTCACAATCTGCTGGGACACTTTCCTTTAAAGATAAATATTTCTGCATTCAGAAGAAGAGTAAATTAGTTTGGGGGCTTTGTTTGGTTGTTGTTGACTTTTTTTTTTTTTTGTTATTTGTTTGGGAGTTTTTATCTTTTTTTTTTTCCTTTCTTTTTTTTTTCCTTCTCCCCAGTTACTGCATTACAAAGCATTTAAATTTAGGATCCTTCTATCCCAACTTATAAGCTCATATGGTTCTCCAGGACTTCCCCATGTCAAAATGAGCTGACTGAAAAAAATAAATTCTTTCTCTAAATAAACAGGAACTAATATACGGTCTTAATTAAACAGGTCTAGTGACTGATGGAAAGTAAGCTCTGAATCAGATGCAGAGAACAGACTGTGCTATAACCTCCTTTCATCTTGGTTCAGGCGTAAGTGGTAGCAGGAATGAAGCAGAGAAGGTGGAAATCTCCTATTTGGAACAGATAGATATCAGTTCCAAGGCAGAAGATTTGTGCAGCATCAGTGTTCATTTCAACATGAAGCCTTACTTGTTTCTCCTCAAGGGGCTTAGAGCTTCTGGAAATAACCCAAATACAGAATATTCCAAAGAATTAGCTTAGCCTTTGGAGCATATTTGGGCTCCTCTAGCTCAGAACTGATTGCTTCTAGTTCAGTTAGTAACCAGAGATGAATTTCTGCAAGTCTATTATACCAGATTTTAATTGCCAGCAAAGGAAAAAGCTAAGCATGGTCTTACAAGTCTTGGAGCAGATATCATCTTGAGTTTTGGCTTACCTATCTTGTTCTTGATATGTGTATATTGGTAAAGATTTTTGAAATACAGCAATGTGGCAGAGAGAGAAAGAGCTGGTGAAGAAAACTAAATAGACTTAGAAAGCAATTGAATAAACTCATGGAAGAAAAATCCATCAAGGACCACAGAAAACAAGGAAACAATCTCTAACTTTGAAAGTTTCTAAGCTGCAAACTAAGGTACTGCTACCCCATCTCTGGTATGCATTACCTTACATTTGCCCTGCTCTTATGTTCCACCCTAGGCATCCATCTAGGGCACCATTGAAGATACTGGTCTTGCTGGACTGTTGTTCTGACTGTCTGTGGACATAGTTATTTTTGTGTGAAAAAAATCTCAAATTTCAGCAGCATTGCTGTGAACATCATTGGTATGGAAACCAACTCTACTGCAGTTCACTGACTAAATTTTTAAAATCCATTAGTGATGATCCATTTGCATGAAATCTCACGGAAATTGATCAACACCTTTTGTATTTTTTTACACTTCTGTGTAATAATCCAGCAATGAGAAGCTGTCAGGCTTGACTAGTGACTGGCATAACTTGCAGAAACATACTAAAACCTCCATACTAATGAAGCTGTGATATCTGCATGGGGCCATCAGAGGAAACAATTTGGTTTTTATAGTGCAAGACACAAGAAGTGAAAGCTCATGGGCTGTTTAGCCCAGAGCCTGTTTCCTCTCCCCAGGAGCCATTGGGAACAGACAGAACATGAGTTCTGCAGAAGTAGCTGTTGTTACAACCACAGCAGCTATTATATTGTTGTTAACTGTTTTTGTGATGGGAATTTCACTGCTTGGAAGAAGTTCACATCTAACAGTATCAACTGCCTCTGCAGTCCTTTGGTCCCACTGTTTCTAATGGGATTGCAGCAGGGATCAATTTGTTCCGTAGAGTTGATGCTGAAGGTACCATTAACTCAAAAATTTATTTCAGACACTCTTTCAAAATCTTCTGTGCCTGCTGACAGCTGTATGAGTGCTCAGGGTCAGGGTCTTTATGCCTTGTAAGTCCTGAAGGAGATGCTTTTAAGCACTGAACTTTTTCCAGTGAGATTGCTGTGGTGTACCTACATACAAGAAAAAACAGGCATCACCTCTTCTCTCCCTCGCTGATTAATAGTGAGGGTACATTATCAAAGCTAATAGGAGTCAAATGAAGAAAACTAGTCAAGTGAAACCCTGTAAATTGGTTCCTGTGCTTTCTCCATCTCTTCTAATACTTAATGCCAGGGATTTTCATTCGTGTCCAGTCAGACCCAAAAGGGAAAGGATTAGAAAGTAAATAACTCCCACACCTGCAATAGGGGAGCAGTCACCTGTTTCATTGGCCTATTTATTAACAGGACAGAAGTGTAAATCTACATAAAAATTTTTTTTTTTATCTCCTATACAATCTGTCATTCTTGGAAAAGTAGATGTGCAGAGTAGCTTTCCACCTCTAGGTCCACATCAATATGTCTCTGCAACTTTATTATACTCTTCCTTGATTTGTATGACCTTTATCTAGGTGAAATTATCTGTTCTCCTTAGGAGTTTTATTACCAGAAATCAGGCAAGACTTGACCTGTTCCTCTCAGATGTCCTGTTTTAACATTTTGTTTTGAGTTTAAAATTCCTACTAGTACCCTCTCTGCAGTAGTACCAGGTGGCAAAAGAGTGCTGCTAGCATAGACTAGGGGATGGTGTTCTGAAGACCTAGTTTTAAGTCCTGCTGATAAAATGCTGGAAGGCAACACTCTGTCTAGCTTTCCATCAGACATTGCCAGGGACTAACGGTGGTGAGAATCCTTATAGGTGAAAGCTGTATGGATAGGAGTGTGTTCTGACATCCAGATAATAGGCCACTGCTATCACCTGTTTTCCTTATTGCTTTCCCCTTTTGTCTCATTCTCTGTATATCTACCACACAAAGAAATTTGAAAAATCTGTAACTGCTATTAAATTTCTGCCACTAAGGTACAACAGAGACCAAATGGAAACTATTGGCCTACTGTAACAGAGCAGATAATGATACTTATCTTTGCAGCTGTACTGCTTCCACAGATAATGTTGAGAAACTGGGGACATTTGCTGTACCAGTGAGTATTCCGAGTGCCCTCATATCTGTGTGTCTCTGAGACTCTTTCCACACATTGGGCTGTTCCCATACTGTGTTATCACAACACTCTGTGAGACATACTGCAGACACCTAGGAATGCGGGATTGCTCTGCTGGACAAGAAAAATGTGCTGGGAGATAAAGTGCAAACTCATTTCCTATGCATTTCTCTACATGCACATAGCTTATTGTCCTTGCAGTTGCTCTCTTTCTCTCTTTGCTTCTATCACCCTGGTGATAGTTATCTCCCAACACTGGTAGTCAAGGCAATCTCTCCACCTTGAAACAGGCTTAGATTTGGTAAGCCTGTCTGTATAACAGCTGTTGTGACAGAACACACACAGTCTCAGGCTTTTCTTACTGGATATTTCACTTGAAAGCAAAATTGTCTGTTTTCTTTATCTTCTTTTCTCTTTCTGTTTTAGAAGCACTACATTAAGGAAACAATGTAAAAATTCTGGACTGTCTTCTCTGCTTTCTCCCTTCTCAGTAGTGATTATTTGAAAGTAATGCAAAGCCAATTTCCATGCACAGTATTGTTATGCACATCTTTCTTTTCCCCCAGTTAAAGAATATTGAACTAAATATGTCAAGTTGTAGGACATTATAACAAAACACTATAATCACAATCAGTTTTGTCTTCTTGTATGACTAACATTTTCTTTGTTATTTTTCAGTTTGGATTCCAGGAAAATTGTAAAATTAATTTCATTCTTTGTGTTCTCTTTTTAAAACTTTACTTACCTTTCTTCTAAACAAGAAAGCCAGTGATCACATCTGATCCATCCACAGCATGCTTTTCAACTAGCAAATAATTAATGTGAAGCTCTGAATTAATAGAAAATATGAACACATTATTTCACTAGATATATCTAATTCTGTATCTGACAAGCAAATATACCTCTTATTGAACTGCAAACCTGTTTAAGTCTGAATAGCAACAAGCATGTGGAACCCGACTCAGATTTATACCTCCTGTTACAGCATGAATAATATGGTAATAATAATATTAACAATGCACTCCCTTTCTCAGCAGTTCTGAATATCCTAGGTGCACACTGGCATGCAAATGTCTAAAAGCAGCAGCCCAATAACAAATTACTGTATGTTCCACAACATTCCTGATTATCTCGACTGTGATTTTATCTATATGGCTGCTATTTGTAAATGACAGGGAGAATGAATTGTTTTCATCTTATGCGGTGCTCAAAAACTTCATTATCTTCTACTAAGTAATAAACGTTTTTTCATCTTGGCTGTGGTCCATGGTTGCAAGAATAACATACATCAGATTAAAAACAATGACCAGTGATTATGATGTTTGATGTCAATATAGACATACAGAACAACTTTCCAATTTTTTGACAATATAAGAATTTCTTCCACATAAGATGTTGTGGCAATCACAAATATGATTCAGTTTAATAAACAGATTATTTTTAGAAAACATAATACTATCTCAGCATGGCTCAGCTAGAATTGTTACATATCTGCATCTGGAGCTAGAGTGGCAATGTTGTCCATTTACTGCTAATGACAAGCTAAGTGACCCAGTAAATACAGAAAATTAAATAGCCTGTGTTTCAATGCAAGTATGATACCATTCTGCCTTGTTCTCTAATTCTATACTTCTTAGAATACCTTTTTGTCTCCTCCAATAAAAGTCACAGAACAGGGAAGCAACAAAAGAAAAAAAAATGCTGAAAATAATTTTGAATGCAACAACTGGGGAGTTATAAAGCCAACTGATCTCCCACAAGATGCTGCCATTACTTCTTTGTTTGGGTCAGTACTGGACAGTCCTGACTTTTAAACACTAGCTCATTCATCCTTCACAGGACTAAAATAATTTTTCACACCATACTTCCTAATTTCCATAGAAAACTGCTGCTCCTTCATGGTCTAAGTGCCTTTTCTGCTGTCAAACTGCAATGTTGATATGAACAACAACAAGTAATGCTAATGTGAACAACATTGTCTTTTCAGAAATTAACTAATACTGGTCTAATTACCCATCCATCATATAATTCTCAGTTTATTGCTGAGGAAAGTACACTATGACAAATGGTGGTGAGCAGACCAAAACCACAAAAGGGAATAAATGTTCAAGCAGAAGCTAAACTGAAAGAGATCCATCCTTACAGACTTGCACTTATTTTTAAATATGAAGTTGCCTCAGGCTTGGGACATATATAGGAATACACAGATCTCCATGACTGAAGGCTGCAGTGTCACCAGCATTACATGCAGAGTAATATCTTCATTTCTGTGTCAAAAGGGAAGTCAAGCTTTAAAATGTTTAGCAAAAATTTATCTCCGGACACAGTAAAAAATATTCCTCTAGCAGTGATTTCACTTTATTCAAATTCTCCTTTTATTTCCAAAATTACGCAGGTACGCAGCCCTTCTTTGTTCTTTTGAGGATAATGTCTTAATGGCAATTCATCATAGCAGCCATGAAATCTTGATGACAAATCCATAAACCCTGAAAAAAATTGTAGGGGAAGTAAACTCCTCATTCAAGCATAAGCCAGCCTTCTTGTTAACATAATAAAAAACCAAGAAGAAATTTGCTGAGTAATGTGCACAGAGATTTAATGTGGCTTGGAGTGTACACATCCCAAACAAGCTCCAAACCCTCAGCAGGTTTCTTTCCCTGTGAAGCTGGCTCAGCCCTGTGTCTCAGTTACACCTGTGCCAGCTCACCCACAGGCCTGTGTAGTCCTGCACATGCTATCAAGCTTAGAAGCAGCAACATTTCACAGAATCACAGAATCTTCTGAGTTGGAAGTGATCTGCAAGGATCAAGTCCAACTCTTAAGTGAATGGCCTGTACAGGGATCAAACCTGTGACCTTGGTGTTACTAACACCATGCTCCTGACCTTGTTGCTATAATATAGAACAAAAGGGCCTCCTTGCAAGAAAAAAACATGCTTCTTGCAATTTTTTTCTTATATTCATAGTCCTACTACCTGCTGTTCTAGCATATCTGGGCTTTTTTATTTTACTTTTAACAGTTAGCAGAATAAGTATATCTTAATTTCCCCCTGAAAATAACCTTATTTTCAGTTGCAATTCCTGTTTTTAGAAACTACATTTTCAGGTGTCCTGATTTCAAACAGTCACGTAATGTTCCATTATGGTGACTTGTTTAATAATTTCTTTTTACAGGGAGAAACAAGGCACAGATGTTTTAAACTAGTTCTTCAATATAAGAAGTCACACTCTGAGTAAACCAAGGCTAGAGATCAGAAGACTTCGGATTTCTTATTGAGTTATCTGGCAAAACACATCAGGAAAAACATTACAAATAATTTCCAGTGTGCCCCTCTACCTCCATCTAAACCAGATGTTCTAAATTTCTGTAAAGAGACATTCTCTATCCTCTAACGGAGTGTTAGGGCTTAGAAACTTCAGCTATGAAAACCAGACTTTCGTGCAGTCTCCAATAAGGTTACCCAATTGATGTTCAATCATTACACAATCGAATTAACACATATATTTTATTTTTATGAAATGTAATGAATGTCACCAATATTTAAAAATTAGAATTCTTTTTTTAAAATGAATCTGTTCAGTCTGTTACTGGATATTTCAGTAGCCTCAACAGACCAGGAGGAAGCCACTACTCATAAATCTGGGACTGGTGTAAAAATCTTCACCTTTTGGTAAGGCCTGATCCTGTTGTTATTTTTTTTTTTTTTTAAATCCCACTATATATCTACCATAAAGTTCATTCACAGGAAGCTCAGTTCCCGTGTTTTCTACACTGTCATAATTTCCATTTTTCAGTGGTTGTGCTAGTTTGTTAGACTGGTGAAGTAATGTTTCCAGCTGTCCTGTAACTCCTGCAGCAGACAAACTGGGCTCCCACAGCCCTACAACCCACCTGCCAGGCAGCCAGGGTGAACAACAGTCTTGTCAGTAGGAGAAACAAAAGTTTGCAGACGAAAGCTATCCCCAAATGATGACAGTCCAGACTCATCAGATGTCTTTCTAATGCCTTAGCCAGCTTAAGCAGAGAAAAATTACTTTTTCTGCTAAATAAATCACTATCACAACCGTCTTCTGTTCACTTTTATGTCCCTGCTGAGTAACACCCTCATGACTAACAGGAAGTTCCTGCAACATATAAATGAGGATTTGTGAAATGCCTTTCCACAGTATCCTTCTTTCAATTCTCTCCTATTTTTCACTCTAACATTTATATATATATGCACAAGAAAACAATCAAGGACATGACAAATACTACACTTGAGGTAGCTGTGAAAAATCTGCCAGTTTTCTGAAACTGAAATATTCAAGAGAGGTGATTTGGTTTTTGCAGAGCTGTGACCAGGATGCTGTTAGATCTTCAGTCTGTGGTCCTGGGACCTGAGCACCTCGGCATCCCAGCTGGTGGGCTGATCAGAGTTGAGAGTATGAGCAGCCTGGCATTCAAGCACCCTCAGCTGATATCCGTCTGGGCTCCCAAGGCTTTCATCTTCTGGGACAGCCAAATCCACAGAGTACTTCAATGAGCTGCATGCCCCAAGGAATCTGTGCTGTGAAGACTGTGGGGGTCAGATCTCTAGCCCCTTTGCCAGAGAGAATTTAAACAACTTCAAGTTTTGTCCTGAATCAACCCTAAATCTAAAGCATTGTCTGCAAAATCGAATCCTGTATCTCTGCAAATCTCATAAGTTATATTACTAACAACCAAGAAACATAATACATGTAATTTTTAGTAGACCAGCACCAAAAAAAAAAAACCAAAAAACCAACAAAATCCCACCAAAAAAACAGACACTGGAAAGTTTTTATTTCATGTTACATTAAAATGTATATATAAATAAAATGTTCCCATATATAATAGGAAAATCAGTACTTTATGTTATGGGTTTAAGGTTGGAGAATTTTCTCTTTCCCTCACCCGCCTGGACTGGGAGTGAAGCCTGGAGCAGAGGGGAGGGGGGAGCTTTCAGGGGAGGGAGGAAGGAGGGGAACGTTTTTTTACTTTTGGTTTTGGATCGGTTCCCCACACACACGCGGTTTGGTCGGCGCTGTATTCGGAGCCAAGGTCTGCAGTCCCCAGAGGAGCCCCGCTGCATCGGAGTGGCTCTCTGCAGTTTTTTTTTCCTGTGGATCGGAGACATCGAGACAAGCCGGTCAGTCCTCGCCTTCTTGCTGCCTCGTTGCCGTTGAGATGCCCCGTCCTGGGAGCCGAGCCCCGTTCCTGGCCTGCCGCTGCAGTCGGACATTTTCCCTCCCCCTCCCAGTGCCCGGATACCCGCATCCGCTCCTAGCCCGTCGCCGCCGGACACCTTTGCTCTGCTGCCGGAGCAGGCACGGCCCCCGCATGCACCAGCCCAGTCCATCGGAACTCTGCCGACCAGGTGGGGCCCTGTCTGCCTCCACTCCTTGCCAGCCATTCTGCCTGCCACCACCCGGCTCTCCTGCTCCTTCATCCACTGGCGCTCGAGAGAGCAGCGTGGTTGCACCGCAGCGCAGCAGTGCCACTCGCTGTCCATGAACTAGCATTACAGAACATTCAAGCCAGGTTTTTATTTTCGTGTTCTTTTGTTCTGTTGTTTCATTGTTTCCCAGTTTGTGTGTGTGTGTGTGTGTGTGTGTGTGTGTGTGTGTGTGTGTGTGTGTGTGTGTATATAGAGAACTGGTTTGGGAGCTGTTATTTCCCCCCTCCTTTGCCCTTTAGGGCATAATTTAACCTATTCCCTAATTTGAAATCTACAGTGAGTCTTGGTGTGGTTAATCGGGTGGAGTCCTCTGTTCTATTGGCCCCCAGATATCTTAGTTTTCTCTTTCAAACTAAGACGCTTTATAAATGCAAAAAATCTTCTATCTTCAATTATAGGCACATACTGTAAGGTACTGGAAAAATTTAACTTGGCTGGAGCATTGAGCTATACAGAACTAAAAATGATTTATCCAATATGACACGTGAAGTCTTGAGAGGAGCCAGGCTAAGAATCCAGACCTTCAGAATTCCTGTCCTATGACTTATCCATGCACTTGATGTCACTCTGTATTTCTTTACATGGGCTGTAAGGCTTGGTATTTATGCAAAGTGAGAGGAGATATGCTAGGTTGTGTTCCCTTTACTGTCAGAGAAGGGTTTTGGAAATACTGTGTTCAGCTGGATGATGAGTAATGGGTTGCTCCTTGCTAATCAAGATTGATTAGCTCAGTTTGTTAGAGCACAGTGCTAATAATGCCAAGGCTGTGGGTTTGCTCCCTATAAGAGCCATTCACTTATGAGTTGAACTCGATGATCCTTGTGGGTCCCTTCCAACTCAGAATATTTCTTTGAAGATGTTAGCTGACAGGGCACCTTTTCATCTGCTGCAGTTCCAGTATTAATTTACAAAGCAATAGTTTATATTAGCCAAAATCATTGAGAAGAGGGTTTCGTTGCCTGACCCATGACACAGGCACTTTCAGTAGTAACAGTGATGTCTGAAGTGAGTGACAAACACTGATGTATTTTATACCTTCTCTGTTTCTTCAGCCAAGTCAAAGAGATCTTTAAGATCTGTGCTATGATCTCCCAAGATGAAGGAATTACATAGTGTCCAAAGATGAAAAAGTTGTTTATTCTATAAGATCTGAATGTGTTTGCAATGCTAGCAGTTCAACAAGACAGCAGCAGAATGTTTGGTGATCTGGTACAAGGCTGAATAAGTTGCTTTTGAATACATTGCTGTTCATCACACAATAAAGACAAGGTTGTGTTATCATTCTTTTTTGACTTTTGAATTCAGAAGTGTATTTATAACGAGCCAAAAGGAACCAGGCTGGTAACTCTTCTGCAAAAAACTTCATTCACACAAACCTGCCAACATGCCTTCAATGCCAGCCAGTGAATGGCCATAGAGATCAGAGTACCTTTCTGCCTGGAGGTGTTCTTTCCATATCAGAGGTGAGGAAGGTCTACAGAGAGTAATGTTTGCACTAATGCCAGTGCTTAGACTTCTCTGAGCATAAGCAATGGACATCAGTCTCCAGAGTGTGAGAGACTGGACTGTTCATGGTTAATGATTCAAAACATTTTCCCAGTTGTGGAGGCACCAGGGTGCTTTGCTGAAGCCAGGCTTTGAGGTAAATAAGAAGCAGACACTGCAAGACAGGATGGTGCTCTTTATCATGGTAATTGTACTCTGCTGAGTTGTAAAACTGCCACCCCTCTCCCCGAGGAAGGTCTGAAGGCTCAACTGTGCTGGCATGAGAGGCAGCTGTCCTGCTTTAGAAGTTGTCATAAATCATCAAAGAATCTCAAGTGATCCTAGACGCATTTCTGAGTTAGAAGGGACTCACAAGGATCGAGTCCAACCCTTAGCACTGCACAGGACCATCTCCAAGAGTCACATCATGACTCTTGTATCATGATCATCCAAATGGTTCTTGAACTCTGTCAGGCTTGGTGCTGTGACCACTGCCCTGGGGAGCCTGTTCCAGTGCCCAAACACCCTCTGAGGGAAGAACCTTTCTCTAATATCCAACCTAAACCTCTTCTTACACAACTTCAGGCCATTCCCTTGGGTCCTGTCACTGCTCACCACAGGGAAGACATCAGTGCCTGCCCTTCCTCTGCCCTCATGAGGAAGTTGTAACTGCAATGAGGTCTCCCCTCAGTCTCCTCTTCTCCAGGCTGAACAGACCAAGTGACCTCAGCCACTCCTCATGCAGCTTCACCTCAAGGCTCTTCACCATCTTCGTTGCCCTTCTTCGGACACTCTGTAATAGCTTAATATCTTCGTTACACTGTGGTGCCCAAAACTGCACAAAATATTCAAGGTGAGGCTGCAGCAGTGCAGAGTTGAGCAGGTCAATCACTTCCCTCCAAACCAAACCAAAATCTCTGTTTCTATTAAACCAGGTTAAACATCTCTCCTAAGATCTCTTCTTGTTAAGATCATTAAGTTCATTACTGAGCTTCCTCATAGCATCTGAAAATGTTGGTATTTGTAAATGAGAAGACTAGGAACAGGATCAGAGTTGACAGCAAATTAAAACTATATGGCCTCTCCATAAGATTGGCACGGAGAGTCCTTTTCAAGTAAATCATGTTTCTGTGCTTTTTTTTCTTATCACTGTATCATAATAGCACTTACTGGATAGAGCGAACTGTGGGTTGCATGCTTCTAGTTGTGTTTGCAAATAGAAAGGCAGAGCTGATATCCTAGACAACTTATCCATTAAGAAGATAATAAGAATGAGAAGGACAATATCAAAACATTAAAGTTGGGTTGCTTATTCCTCCCTTTTTTCCTAATATGTGAATCCAGGATAGTTCATGTACACTGGGAAGATGCTGAGGCCTACAGTTGTAAATGGCTAAGAGTATGTACTCTGTTGCTGATTAATTGTAAAATTTAGTTAAAATATTGTAATTTCCTTTTGAAATTTATGAAATACATTAAAGTCTCAATGAGAAAAATTATTTCCAAAAAATGGATTATGCCGTTCATGCACAACTCTGTTTTTGTGGTTACTGCAGTCTCCATAGCTGTATACCTGTCATCTGATCATCTTCTACACTATCTGTCCCCATGGGACTTTTCAGTGTTCTCAGTTTATACATCAGTAAACAGGTAATTTCAAAAGAAGGGACTCAAGAATGAGATCAATGAAGTTTACCATTGCACACTGTTAACTACTGCCTTTGGCAACACTAGGTTAGGTTTAACAGGAGACAGTAATGTTTTTGAGTAAAAGCTACTTCCTAGAGATCAAAGTTAACAGGCTATCTCCACTGGTTTTTCCCTATTGAGCCAACTAAACACTTTGGAGTTTCTTCAGTAAGTGGAGGATGACAGACACACATCTTTAATTAGCATTATTTTTTGTGTTAAAGAGGCAGCAGACACATAAATATACCAGTATTTCCCCGTTACATGAAGGTAACAATGATAGGTTTTCTTGAAAGATTCACTCTCATTGCTCCAAAGAGGTTTTGGTTAAAGTCAAAGCAAGTATATTTTTTTAAAATTTCCACATTATACTGAAATTTGGTTCTGAAAAATAAAAGATTATTCTAATATAAATATGTGTCAAATTGGACCATCTTGTCAAAAGCTATACCTCTTGAACTTCTGATGTATTTAAATATTCTTTTTACTTTATTTTTTTTTTTACGTTTTAACCCCTTTCTTTTCACTTGAACTCATTTGTTGAGTGTTTCAAGTTTCATGGATGATGTGCTCAGTCTTGGAGTCCCTAGGTGTGCACAGGCACTTGAATATGTGTAGAAAACTTCAGCACTGTCATGTTGATTGCACAGAAAAGACTGTTTTGTTACAGAACTGTGAGTTATGCATCATGGAGGCATCTTAATCTCTGGGACTACATGTTTCAATGTTTGGTGCAAAGCTGGAAATATGAAATGGAGGGATAAAGGAGAAGTGGACGAGAGAAGAGGTGGTAGCAAGACCAAAGATATTTTCCTCTCTTTTTTCAGTATACATATTTGCCTTTGAGTTCTAACTGTTACTGAAAAATAACAATTTAAATCCGTGAGTCCTTTGCTGCATTTAAGATGTCTGACAGGTCCTGGCATTAGTGGAATTCACTGATATCTGGAAATCTAGAAAGAAAATTTAACTATAGGAAGCAACTACTGTAAAATAAATGTTGTCCTGGCTGAAACAGTAGAGACCTGCTTTGTGATCTGATGATAAATAGTATGCTTAAGTGGCCAACTAGTAATGTTTTGTACTGGTGCCTACTGAATGACTCAGCTGTAATGCAGTCTGAACAGTTCAGATCTGGGAATACATGGATGTACAGAGCTGACTGTGTACAGGGGCTGCATAGACACCAAAAATACACAAAGAAATTTGTCTCTGTGTTGCACATGAATGCTGGGGAAAAACAAACTTTAACAACACATTTTTCCAACAGTTCCAAGTAATAGTAATGCTTTTAATACTAAGGTCCTTATTTCAAGTCTCAGTATGTCTAGGAGTTTCAATATGAAAATCACTTCTCCACTTGTGGGAACCACCTTGCACTTTGTGGAAGCGCCCTGCAAAGTCCTTTCTGTGCATCCTGGGAGACACCTGGAAGGGTTCAGGGGTACTATGGGGATGATAGGGAAAGCACATGACTTGCAGCACCAAAACAATCATGCTCTTGAAATGTAAGTGCATATTTACTGACCTTTAAAAATGAACCATTTTATCATGGGGGGATCATTTTGAAACTGAATGAAAAAAGGATGCTTTAGAACCATTGGGATATGGGAAGAATCCAGAAAGGATCATCTACATTACCAGTGACAGAACTCACTGCAGTCATTCTGATGCAAATTCTCCTCCTTTACATTTTTTGTCCCTCTCTCTATGCCACAAAAGCAAAGACAACAATAAATCTTGATTCTCTGCATTAGATTGTTTCATTGCTTTTTCCAAGAGATTTTCCTCTACAGTATAAATCTAGTATAATGTGTTCAGATTAGCAAAGTTACTTAATAGAGCAGACTGTCCTAGTGGCTTATTTATTAATACCACATATAATCAGGATTTAACAATGTAATAACTTCAGAATCTTTCTATTTACAATAAAAAAAAGGACTCCTCTCCCCTCCCAAAAAACCCATACAGCCACAAGTGAAGTTTAGAGGGTTGACCCACTGCCTTCAAAGATGGGTATTATATTCAAGTAGCTTTTAAACATATACTGGAAGATTATAAACCACCGTTAACTGCATTCTGATTCACAGAATAGAAAAACCACATATACTACTTGTTTTAGATGCAGGAGAATAATAAAAAGAATTATAAAAATCTGCCTGCTACCTAGCAGAGAGGCAGAAGGATTCCTGCACTGATGCTAGGCAACACTGGAGGAAGAAAGCACTAACTTGGAACAAAATCAGTGCAGAAATGGTGTTACAGCAGAATCCCACCAGTACTTTCAAATCTGTTGCAGCTTTCTAAAGCTTTCTAAAGCCACTGTGAGACTTATACATTTAGATACATAGCGATACGCAGTTTACTCCAATATATACGCTAACAATATACTAATTGGGCAAGCAAGATCAAAGGAAAGTCTCCTTCCCTAGCATTAATGAAGATAACTCATAGTTTTCAGACTTTTAGTCTTTCAATATTTAATATACTCCAGAGAGGGGAAAAAAAAACCCCAAAAATGATTTGTGATTCATCTGGAGTGCTTATAGATCCAGAAAAGTTTTTACAAAAGATTAATATATTTGAACACACAGGTTAGTTACTAGATGTAGTATCCCTTATGAAAGCCATAACTACTAAGAGACTCTTCAGAGCCTCCATAAACTGAAGGAAGTCTATCCAATAGTTTTATTGAATGTTTTCCTAGACTGTTTAGACTTCTCTACCTAATCTTCTGGTAAGCTTATACTCCCTTTCTCTGTTTTACACAGTCACTGTCATTGTATCTGACTACTCTGCATTTCACTTAATGTAGATTATAAGTCTTTTTGTTTAATAGAAGAAAATCACTAACCCCTTCATGAATGGTGTGTGATATTCCAAATGGATTGTAGAATACACTGAATTCTAACCAAGAGAGGTAAGGAGCTTTCTGTCATCTGACTGTCTTGAAAAATTAATTCTAATATCTTTTTTTTTTTCAAATGTCCTATGCTGATGGGTCACAGCTGGGAAGGGAAATGCTTCAGAAAACCAATGAATAATTTCTGGTATATTACCTACTCCTCTGCTAAGGTCACACATGCCTGGATCCTGGAGATCATCTGATGGAGATAACAAAATGTCACTGGCTATCTCTAAGGGGCAAAAACCCCCAAAACATGTAACAGCTCACTTCTTTATCAGTCGTCTGTAAAATGTATGAATTTTCCCTGGAAACTGGGGTAATTTTAGCTACGTCCTCAGCACAACAGGTGCAATCTTGGAGGCCATTAGGCTGAATTTAAGTGAAAACATCAGGGACTGTAAATGAGATGGAACTCCTTGTCCCTGTTCTTTCTGATAAAGATTTCTGCTATGAAAAACCCCACCAACCCTGTAATGAAGGGGATGTACACATTTGGTTGCTGAGAACTGATCCTAAAATGTTAATCCTGCATGCTCCTGACAAATTTGCCCTTTTGTGGTCACACTGTAAACAACATAGACCAGATCCTTTCTGATCAGAGGAAACAGCATGCTCTTCCCAAGCAAAGCCCTTTCCCAAAGCCCTGTTCCAAAGTGGTCATTCATTCATCATTGACACATTAAAGTCTGCACAGCTTAAATAATTTCCAAAAAGACAGAAGCTACTTTTCAAACATTTTGAGCTTGGGCTAATTTTAAACCTACTCCAGCTGAAATATTTACTTCATGTCTTCCTCATAAATTATGTCATATTCAAAAAGTGAAAATCCTCATTTCATCATCATCATCTCAAGTGGAAAAACTGCAAATCCTCCAACAGAAAATTAGGGAACATTTGTTCTGTCTGTCACAGCTCAAGTGTGCAGTATTTTTTCCCTGGCACAGATGTATTTAGGTTTGCTAGCTGGTGAAACTGTTGTAGCTATTCTGCCATGCCCCTGAAGACAGGCATCCTATGGCTACAAATGACTGTATTATTTAATCATGAAAAGATAAGACGTTGAATAAGAGAAAGCATTTCTAAGAGAATAGTTACCAAGAACTCTGGGATCTGACTGCATAATTTAATCTCATTCTGTTTTTTGAATGAAAATGGAATGCTGCTGAAATGATGTACTTGTGCCTTGGGAGTACACTTAATGTACACTGCAGTGCAATGATGAACTTCTTTCCATTGTCTGATAAAAATCAGCTTTGTAGATAAGAGCACAGTAAAATATGCTCTCTGAGCATTTAGCAAACATTAATCACTTCATTCTGAATTGGAAAGATATGTACATTGTCCTGCATTTGCAAAGTATGTAGGTTCTAGCACATGTTCAAACTTTGGGGTGCACCTGCAATTCTATCAAGGGGCCTGATTTTTAGTAAGTATTTGATATTTTCTCCTGCAAAATAGTTTTTTTTAAAGTACCTCTATGGAAACACTCAGTTTTGAAATCTAAAGAACATCAAATCATTAAACATGTATGACCTTTTATATTGAATGCTACCATTTTGCTCATGCAAATGCAAGACAGTTTTGTAACTTAGCCAGAAGTAACTCAGCAACAAAAGACTTCGTAAAACTCTGGTGAAGCCTAAGCATCAAATACATACTGTAACTAACTACTAGAAGGAAGTTTGGGTATATTTCATTTCTTCTTGTCCTTTACATTTCCTTTCATCTTTATCTGATTTTTTTTACTGCAATTTTAGCAAGTCCAGTTTTCATCTGTGCAGTCACTGAGACTAAAACCAGCCAAAAGTAGATACAGTCTATAATAGTCTAAAAGAAGCAGAAGATTTAGAATACATGGTAAGCATGGGGAAGTAATTTAAAAGTAATATCACCAATGCATATATGAGAACCTTCTCAGAAATAAAGCAAAACTAAGTCTTATATCTTTAAAAATGGTAGAAAATGCTACCTTTTTGCTGCCCCTGAAAGACAAAGAAGTTCCTTTAAACTGGAACAAGAAAAGAAGCTTCACTTCTACATTAATTTTTGAGATGTGAATAGATGTTTGTGAATAGATGTGGCTCCATGGGATTCTTAACCTTGTATGCCTGTTTAAATTCATGCAAATGACTGGATATCTGCTATGGGATATTAAAAGAACCTAAGGTCAGTGTTGAATCAGCTTTCATTACACCTTTAAGTTAACATCTCTTCGTTGTTTTCCAATTCCCTTGGCAGTGGCCCTCATAGTTTGTTCATACCTCAGCTCCTTGACAAAGACACTAAGTGTTCAAGGATATAGAAAGTGGCAATTTCTATGCCAAGGCCTGAGCATATCACACTCTATTTGGCACCTGACTGCAGGAGCTGATTGCAGAACAAGTTGTGTTTTGGTCTCTGTTTTAGAGGAAAACCTGCAGGGCAGTTATGGGAACATTCCCTCCAGGAGCAATGGACTCTCAGTATTAAATTGAACAATTTACAACCAGAGAGCAAAGATTTTCTGGCCCTCATCTTTTACAGCATGGCATATATTAAAATGGCACAAATGTTTTGATTAACTGTTAATTTTGTCTCTGGCTTTTAATATTTTTTTTTAATATGTAAGTATAATATAATTATGAATGAAACAGATACAAGATGACAGTAGTACTGTATTGTCACACTTTGAGTGCTATCACACTGATTTGTATATGATCACTGGGAATTATAAATCCAATTGGACCTGTGGCTGCACAGTGCACAATATCATATAGTCTCATTTACCAATTCTTGGAAAGAAAAATCAGGAGCCAGCTGCTTTGAAGTTTTACTTTGATCTCACTGAGACCTACAACTTGGCCTGTAGCCAAAGAAAGGGATACTCCGCGAATCAAAAACTAAGCACTAGAATTTTAGAGTAACACCAAGAACAAGCTGATTTCACTTGGAAGTCAGTTTTCATTTCATAATCACTAAATGTTGGGTAGTAAAAAAGAAAAGATGAATAAATGGAGTCTTTTGTGGTGCTGAATCCCATGTTATGCTTTGAACCTGCTGTTAAGATTAGCCAATAATTACAAATAGCCTCTTGAGGCCACACTGTTCACTGCATATTTCAGGTCCAAAAGGAAAGACATGCAGATAGGCAGACTAGTCAGAAGTGAACTCAGGCAACCTTCAGCTTTAAACTGCTATTGTATGTAGTAGTTTAATAACAGTTTCCTCCCTCTCTTCAATTACACACTTCAATGATGTTTAAAAAATAATCCTCATATCACTATTACAATTATCACTCTGATTTTCTTCATGAGGTCTCAGCTTTTTAGCTCCTCATTTGAGGTCATCCTGTGGCCCAAGTGTGGGGGTGATGCATCACCACACTTCCCTTCCCCCTTTGAAGCTGTTAGTATATTATTTTGCCAAACTACTTCAAATGAAAATCAATAGTTTCTCCAGCACAGATGCTTTCAGTTTCATGATTTTGCTGGTACAAAATTGTCATATCTTACTAGAAGGAAAATATTCTGATTTATCTCATTGTATACACACTACATGAAGAGTTAGAAAGTTACTAATTCTTCATCCTGAACTGAAACTCCTATAACATTCCCTTTTGTCGCTTTATAGGCTGGAAGATCTTCATACAGAGCTTCTATTTGCCCTTCCTTCTCTTTGTGGTGATTATCTCTGGGAAGGAGACTTGATTGTTAAGTCAGGTCAGCTGGACCCTTTATTATTTAAAGAATAATATTACTCTCTCTTCCAGATGCACTCTTGTTTTAAAGGTAATTTAATACTTTGACTCTTTGCAAAGAGATCACAGAATATTCTGAGTTGGAAGGGACCCACAAGGATAGTTGAGTCCAACTCCTAAGTGAACAGTCTATGCACAGATTGAACCCACAACTCTGGTGTTATTAGCACCATGCTCTAACCAACTGAATTAACTGATTTGCTGGTGTGAATTATTAGCAAATATAGAAGGTGTCAGTGACAGACAAACTGATATCAAACATTAAATGCTCTGGAATACCACTTTGTTTCTTTGTTTGAACACCCAAGGCTAATGAAGAATAGCACACCTGTGCCTTTGCGTTCCATGTGTAAAACGGAACTGTAACTCTCTTCACACAGCTGATATGAATATTAATGTATTTGCTAAGAACTAAGACACAACATTATGAATACAGTAGATTGGCCTTTAATTCTGTATTCAGGGAAAGTATTGGATAGTTAGTAGAAAAAGCATGGGAGTCTGTGCCATAAATGGTGAAGATGAAAAGCACTATTGAACAGTTGCCATTTGGTAAGTACTATCCAACTGGTGCACTAAATGAGGCATGGGAAACATTTGATATTGTAACTAAAGACGATCATAAAGGTATATGCACAGGTGATCTGAATAAAGGTTGCACTGGAATCCTTAATTCTGGCATTTCCTAACTTCAGAGTTTTAGATTTTTCAAACCTGATATTTCATTTTTTTAATATCATTTTCAGGAGATATGAAATATATACTATACTTACAGTCCTTTATACTAAACTATGCTGCACTCACAGCTTCTGAGGGGAGAAATTTTATTGTCAAGGGCATCAGTGAATGGTAAAATATCTTTGAAATCACAAAGAAGAGTGACATACCCTAAGCAGACATACTGAACATTGTCAGAATAACAATAAGATAGAAGAGGGCCATAGTCCATTATCTAAGTGTAGCTGTTAAAAGAAAAGCTTCTTTCTGGTGAAAAGCCCCATTACTTAACAAATTTTAGGAGTAGACATTGGAAAATGTATGAACGAGAATGACCTTGTTTTGACAGAGAAGGAGAAAAGGCCTCCTAGAATCTGTAAGGTCTATTTCTAGATCACATCTCAGCACTGTTTCAATCCACTTCTGCCCTGGGGTAGCTCACTGTTATATACATTGCTGTTCTCTCTAGTATGGGGTTGAACTTTACCTTAAGTAGATGTGGAAAGACTTATAACTAAGGGCTCTGATTCCTAGCCAGGGAAGACTTTGCTGAGATTTACTGATATGGTTCCTCTCAGAGGTTCTCTGAAGGTGATAGTTATTTGGTATTGCAGCTCTTGTGTTGCAGCCTGAGGGTAACTTGTCGCTGGTTCAGCTTTACCTAAACGTTCAGGTCACCTGCAGAGCTGCATTAATAGGCTTCTGGTATGTAAAACCTGGAAGTGGATTCCCAGTGTGAATGGTCACATCTGTATTATTACTGGAACATGACATAAAAGCATAATTTAGGATTGTGTCCTATTGGTTTAACTCCTATGCTTTTCAATGTCTGGAAGTCAGGCCTCATCTCAAAACCTCAGAGTCAGATTGATGAAGCAATATGCAGATGATGCTATACAACTCCATACATTTAGGACTTACCTACAAAGGGTGCAGTGCAATCTGCTTTGTGTCTACTTCTGGGACATTCATGTACAGTGAGGGGAAGTCATAGAATCGCACATCACCATCCAAACCTGCTAGAGAGTGCCCTGGATTGCAGTAAGCCTGTGTGGTTTTGGTGATGTAATCACATTATTTATACAAAGAAAGGCAAATGATCTTCAGTGTAGTACTGTACTGATTACTAATAGTAAATCAGAGCAATCAGAGTATCTCAGCTTAGGATTGTGTGACATTATGTGGGCACACCAGTATATTTAGCAGGAGGTTGTCTCCAGAATGGTTCCTTGCTTCATGCAAGTGCTTCATAAAATGCTTTTTTTTGTGACAGTTGATACACCTTCCATCAAAAAAGTCACTTAGTCAGCTGAAAATTCACCTTTAAGTAGTTGTGATTAATTAAATTTTTATTTTTCATAGTGCATAAGTCTCTCAGTTGTTAAACTGCAATTCAAATTCTACAAACCTATATATTATGATGTGCAAAATTTAAGTATTCTTCTCATGTTCTTCCCATGCCAGACATTTAGGACACTATGATATATATCTACAAGGTACAACAGGCACAACACATGGCAGAGCTGATCCGGGTGTAAATGAACAAATTTTTAGGTCAGTAAATTGACAGACAGACTGTGGTTGGTTGTGACGGTCTAGTCTCTATCTGCATGATACTATCTATTTCTTCAAACTTCTATGTTTAGAAATTAAAAGAAGTACCCTAAACATTGCAAATTCACAAGTATTTAAAAAACTTACCATTTCTGTTTTGTACACAGCATACTTTGTGACTTTGTCAGTTTGATTTCCTTAAAGTCAACTAAAATGGCAAGAAATCTTGTCTGATCTTTTTAGTAAACACAGCTTCAGACATGGGGAGAGTTTTATAGTGTAAATAACATCCAGGTTAAATTGCCACTATAAAAACTCTCTACTCATGATCAGTGATTTCTACTTTTCTTAGAATTTATTTGCATTCTGACATTGGAAAAGCAGAATGTATTTTTATTTTTTTATTTTTTGGTTCATGTTGGTCTTGAATATATAAAGAACCCAGCCCAGTAACTAAATCAAGATAAAAGAGATCGGTATTCTCTCTTCCCTGGGATGTATCAACCATCATTAGAAATGCACACAGTAAAAAGGTAATTTGGGACTCTGAGAGCAGGTTGCAAAAATAATTTACAGTTGTGTTCACTGTTGGCATAATGCTAAATCAGATCAAGACTCTTCATTTGTTGAGACTGCATTCAGTATGGTATTAAAAATAAGTCTTTCCACTGGTATTTTTATTGTTGTTTGCAAATAAGATATTTTCTTCTTGATGACGAATGTGCCAATAGAGACATCTCTGCACAGATACCAATTAGTTACTTACATTGTAATGATAGACATTATAAAGCAGACACTGTGGAATGAAAACATGACTTATTAAGGCATGTGTCAGGAAAAGTTGCTTCTCCTTTCTTTTCAGTTATATGCTGGAGCAGTTCTATCAATGCTCATATATATACTGCCAATTTTCATTACTGAAAATTTAGGACAAACACACTGAAGTCTTATGTTTTTTACACTTTTTTTCTTTCTGAAACATGTTTCAACTGAGTCCTATCTCAAAGTGCTTTATAAGCTATGAGTTAATGAGGAGAGCCCAGAGTAGCAGCTAATACTATTTCCCCTTTCTATGAAGAGTCTGTAATTAAATAAATAATTTTCCCAGCATCTCAGACTGAATCAATGGACAAGCCAAAAAAATACCTCTCAGATTTTCATAAGGACTCAGTTTGGTGTGTACCAAGTAAAGCTACCTTCTGTTTCTTTCAACATCTGACACAGAAATACTTGCTGGGATGTAACTTCAAAATGTGATTACCTTTGATTTATGTTGTGATTCTCCTCTGTTCAAATAAATATTTTCCCTTTTTGCTGGATTCCCTAGTTTCTTCTTCCATGAGCCAGAGACTGCTGCCAATGAGATTTTTGTCAGTGTTGCTGCACTGCTATGCACTGCTATGCAAACGCTCTCCTATCCCTTGTAAAGCAAAAGTCTGTTTGAGTCCTTGTCTTGTCCTTGGCACAAATCTGATTTTTATATTGTGAAATATGTACGCTAACCTTCATTCCTATACTGCTTATTTTCAAAGTAGCCCTGTAACTCTGGGTTCCAGACAAGAAGAAACCCAATTAGTGTAGGTATGAGCCACTTCTCTAAGATTTCAAGCTTATCTTTTCAGAATTCAAAGTAGTTTGGATCAGTAAATAACTCTCCCCTCTGCAAATGTTAAAATAATTTCTTACTTAGTAAATGTTAATATTCTTCCCTATGCTTTTGAAAGGTTAATACTCTCAAAAAGAGAAAAAAATCTTTAGTAAAAAGAGCAGGGTGTTAATCCATATTCCAAAGCATCTTTAATTCACTGAATTTTCAGATGCTTCTCTGAAGTGCCCCTCAGATGCTGTCCAGGTCACAGACTGCTCTCGCAGCTCTGACACTCCCAGTTCTTTTCTCCAGTGTAAAAGCCTTCAGATTAATTCCACATTACTCATGCACTGTTGTGACACGCTTTTGTCCTTCCAAGCAAGACTTTTACAGTGTGGTAACAATGGTAACTTATTTCCTCTGAACTGCAAATCAAAAAAAGAGGCTAAAATGCTTTGTGGCACCCTGTCAAATACTGTAAACTCTTCTCACAGCACCATATTTCAAAACTGATGGCAGTGTAAACTTACGGGTGGGTATGGTTGGCAGGTAACACCCACAGTGAGATTGTGGGGTATCAAATCTGCTCTCTGTCAAGGAGGTCAGAACAAATGGGCTGCCTTCAAGAGACAGAATATTTTTTCTGTCAGGTCTTCATAACCAGGCTACATTCCAAATCCCATGTGGGTTACTTCCATCTTGTGTATTACTAACTGATGATATGTGAGAATGGAAGAAACATGAAGGAAGAAACATTTGCTCTCCTATGTTTGTATTGTCTTTACAAGGAAAGTATAAGGACGCTTTTGTCTTTATTAAGTTGTAATGGATTTAAAATATTGGAATTTTTCTTTCATCTACCAACCCTGCATCTCAGAGTGGTCACCTTCTGTCTCCTCCTCAACTGTGGAACCTGGAAAGAGACTGCATGCCCCATAGAAAAGAGTTCCACCTGGCCCCCTCATGAACTGCTAACA
>JAWWEU010000158.1:22058855-22071155 GCA_035583155.1 Acropternis orthonyx | reverse complement strand
CTGTAATTCTGACTTGTAATCTGTTTGTGAGTTAGACTCATTCCTCCTGCTGGTTTACCTTTAAACCAGCACATAAGTCTTATCGATGACTCTGACATCAAACCTGCGTCATTCTTTGTGTGTGAACTATTCCCACAGCTCTGCCAAAAAAATCCAGTAGCACTTCAAGACAGAAAGAATACAACTATGAAGAAACTCTTAGATTTAAACATTATATAAAAATATTTTCTATTTAATCATGAAGCTATGAAAACCTGTATAATGATTTAATTTATTGCACACATATTAAATACTAATACAAAGTGTAGTATGCTTGCTATCATAGTGTTAATGCATATCAAACCAAGATGCTGGTAGAAGTAAATTGTCAAATTCCGAATATTCACTTTATTGACTTGCTAAGGCAATCAAACTGACTGTAACCTCTTCCTATGTTGTAGAAAATAAGTCGTTATTCAAAAACTTTATCTCAAATACAGATTCCATTTAAGGGGAGGAATTTGGAAAGACTTGATAAAAAGGTAAAAATTATGTTACCTCTTCCAGCCGATGAATAAAATCTGAGTATAAAAAGGATAAGATGAACTAGTTTTAGAAAGATAAAGGATTAGGTGATTAGAAACAATCTCTTTGATTCATTAATAATAGGTGCTGTTTTTTACCTTTACTAAGAGACTTTTCTCAGTGGTTTGAAGAGACTTGCATGAGATCTAAACTTTGTTTAGATTTAGAACAAAATGAAAAATAAACCCAAGATTTTAATGGTATTTCAATTTCCTTTCAAATGCAGCTTGCCATAATTTATAAGACAATCATATAATAAATAAAATGTATAATTTTTTTTTTTAAAAAAAATGATTATTAAGGGCTTTAATGACTATAGATCAAGGTTTCTAAATTATTTAAATCAATGCTTGTATTCTTATCATGTCCTCCTGTGTCAGTAAAGAAAAAAGCCATATACAAGAAATGCCCTATAGAAAATAAGGAAGGATATATATCCTAGGAAAATCTGGAATGCACCAATAACAGTAAAATTTAAAAAGTTTAAAGGGAATTATCTACTCACTGATTTGAATAATGATGACAATCCTGCAGTTTCAGTCTCTTTGAATTAAATCAGTCTGCATAAAGACTACAACAAAAAAAAAAAAAAAAAAAGGAAGAAATGTGTTGTTTTACAGGTCACCTCAAGGACTCATAACAGCTTATAGCATGTTAGCTTTGTAAGAAGCTTAGCAAGCAAATTTTGGAGAAGCCCTGAGTACCCAAGAGATTATTGGCCTGAGGCAATCAACCGATTATAAGAACACGAGGGACAGTAGCACTTCTTTTTTCTTCTCTGGATATGTGGATCCCAAAAATTAGTTTATGATAATTCTCCACTGTGTCTTTTCCTGTTTCTCTTCCCATAAAGTGCAGAGCTAGTAGAAAATGTGAAAAAATTCTCTGACAGCAAACATGGCAAAATTAAACATGCCCAGCAGAGACAAAATATTGGGCATATGAGGAAATTAAATTTGTCAGTGTGTCCCATTGCCCTTCAGTTCCACGATATGATTATTCATTTTCTAAGGTAAGTGCAGAGAATGCTTCAATGAATTAAAGAGAAAGACATGATCCTGAACCATGTTTCAAGAGTGCAGCTTAATGAATAACATCTGGTAATACTGTGTTTAAATTGTGAATATATTTATGCTTACTGAAGCTAAGGATTGTGAAAGATACTTTGGGTGACGGGCCTAAAAATTAATTTCTATCATTTCATTTGATCTCAAGCCTGTCACTTATAGAGAGGGCATAGACAGTTTCATTTACCTAGGTGGTACAGCTCCAGTGTGTCCTATAGCACTCTGAATACAGTCAGCATTACTTGTAAAACAAGCCTATGCCCTTATTTAATGATATGGCAGTCTTGCTAAACTATTGAACCTTTTAGTGAATAGTGTTAGCTGAATGTCAATACATACGTATGATTGCCTTTCATCTGCACAGAGAAATGGTAATTAGGATCTCCACTGAATTTTTTGATGGAGGCAAAGCGGAATTAAAGCCTATTTATAAATATTTTAAGATCATAAAACAGCCTTAGAGCATTCAATTTGAGCAGCACTGTAAATATGCTCTTCATTATGTAAAGGTTGGCTGTTTAATAACTAGATGCAAATATCTTTGCAAGAGTACTTGCTTTTGTTTCTTTGTTTTTTAGACACAATGTTTCTCCCACTGGGGGAAGTGTGCAGACAGTACTATTATCACTTTCATTGTTTATATTTGTATGTATAGGACTTATTTATGGCCTTCAGCTGAATCAAAACCTTATACTCCTGGCAGCTTTTTTCATTAAAACTCCTAATAAAACTTGACTTAGTGTCATGGGAATGTTCACTACTTAAGTCAACGTCTAATGGCAGAACCAGAAATTCAGGCACTTTTCAGCCTCTATGAATTGTTGCAACTCCACTGCCTGTAGATGAGGATCTATCCCATAAATCCAAACTCTAGCTCACTCATCCATTTAGTCTGTTTCTAGATAAAGCTGATCATCTACCTCCAAAGCTGATTTGCTGCAACTGTGACTTTATTTTGAACTCAAATTTTCCGCCTAAAAAGTCTGAAAATACCTAGCTTATCCATTTGTTGCTTTTTAAACTCAGGAATTCCACTAAAATTAAAATGACACAGAGACAATAAAAATGAAATCAGAGTTTGAATGAATTTTAACACCTTGATGTAGCTGAGATACCTAGCAAACCAACAAGGTAAAAGATGGAAAGCTGTCATGACAAACAAGGGAGACAGACCTCAGCAAGAGAATATTCTTGCTCACCTCCACAACCCCAACAGGGTCAAAGCCTGCTCTGCAAAGAAATCAAGAACATTCTGACAATTTTACTGCTAGCAATTTATACACCATCTTTTTTTTTTTTTTTTTTTTTTTTTTTGTTGTGTGTGTGGAATTGTCTTCCTACTCAAATGAGAGCAATATTATGTGTTCTACATTTTTCTTCTTCTTTTTTTTTTTTAAATATCTTAATTTAATCCTTTATCATGAGCTTGTGGTGGTGGTATCTTAGACTTTAAAAAAATTAAATTCCTGTTTTAGCCATTTATCAATACAATCCCTTTAATTCATTTTCATGAATTTATACAACACTGACACCAATTTGTTATTTTTCTGCTTGTTCTGATGTTTGTTGGATTGGCTGAAATCATACACAACAATTCATAGATCAATAAGTACTTTGTTTAGAATGCCAGGGATCATTTGTGATCTAATTTTTGTGTGTAGGTCAAAATAAAACAAACACAAAGCATATGAGTATGTTCTGAAAAATAAACACAGACAATTCAGTTTGCAAAAGTTCTTGAGCAAGAATCACCTCAAGGAGTCAGAGAGGAGAAATGGAAATGACAGACCAAAGTGAAGGCAATACAGAAATGTACTCGTTATCAAAATCAGATTTCCCAGTGTGCCCATCACTGAAGACAAATACAGCTACAGAATGGTAGTTCAAAAATATTTGGAACTGTTGAACTACAAGGACACCACCACAAGGTACCACTTCAACATTAACTAGTGCCGCAGCAAAGAAATTTGGCTTCTGATCATGTACTACCATGCCATTCTGTGTTACAGGGGAAAATCCTACACAGTCCAGTTCCTCTCTGGCAAGTGCACAGCTGTTTACCAAGGGAAAGCGAGGTTTCACTTGGGAGATATTGCAAATCTAGTATTTTGTAGAGTATCCTTTAGGATATGTATAGGTTTATCTATCAGTGCTATTAGGATGGGGTCTGTTTTCTCAGCTACTTCTATTTCAAGAAGTCAGCTCTCTAGAAAATAAGGCAAGTTCACCAGCTCTATTAAAAACTTGGAGGCCACTAAAGGTTTTGAAAATGAGCTTTCACTGACATGTCTTCAGCAGAGAACACCAAATGTCAAGCACTACTTAACTTATATCAGCAGTTTTGTGTGTGTGAACAAGACCTGGGATTGTATAATCATCTGCAAAAAAGCTGAAGTCAACTCTGCTACATATTGAGACAGACTCTCAAAATGCAAACACAGAAATCCTTCTTTGAAGTAAAACTCTGTATTCTTCACCAACTGCTCATCTTTATTATGAAGGTGATTTTACAATGTTGTCTAGAATTGGTCAGCCATTCAAAGAAAAATGAAAAACACTCTTGGGTGGAATATTTTTAAGATTCCACTTATGGCTTACAGACATTTGCCTTCTGTCACATTTTACCTTGGAAGAAGTAAAAAATAAATAATAATAATCATAAAAAAATTACCGAGGACCAATCTATCTTGCCTGACTTTGAGGGCATAAACAGGGAGAAAACAGTGCAACCACACTGCAAAACTAGACAAGTTTGAACACCTCTGAAAAAGATCCCACCTGACCACACCTTGTTTTCTTTTCCTGGATGCTAGATTTGCATCAGAGATCTTATAAAGTTTATTGTCTCTATTAGCTTGTGAAACTAGAAACATCCTCAAGGTATGTATGACTTGTAAATATTAAACTGTGTTTGTGTCAAAGAAGAAGGGAGAAGGAAAGAGATATATTTATTTTTTAAATCAAAATATATAATAGCTTATGGCAAGGTCTATTATCCTCAGGAATGAAAAGGAAAAAATGAAATGTCTTTATGCTGTAACGAAAGCTAAATCACTTCAGCTGGCTGCCTCCATTAAGACACACCAAGCAGGGACAGCAATTGCTAAGCCAATTTGCCCATCAGATTTTGAAAAGCACTAGCAAATATAAATAAAGAAATAGAAATGAAAGTGACTCTATAGACATTTGGCTGATTTCTGTAGATATAATCCACCCCATCTGATAATTTTCATGTCATTTAGGAGAGTAATGCTAGGAGCAAAATACAGCTGAGAAGGGTGCTGAGAAATGTAAAGTAGTATTTTGGTTTATGGTAATAAAATTTGAAACAAGGGTCCCTTCATTCCTGGCAGTTTTTCCATCAAAGGACAAAATCGATCACTTTCCTGAACCAATTTTAAGTCTGACATGCATTATCTATCATCTGTAAATTAAACAACGTATATTAATATAATTTCAAAGATTATTCATCTTACTGTATCCCACAAGTTCTCAATGCAATTCAAAATCAGTTTCCCTATAGTATTGAAACAGTTTGCCTGCTTCTGGAAGAAGGTGGAAGCCAGCTAGTAGGCAGAATCACTTGGGCTGATGATTTGCCAGCAGAATCTCCAGTTCTGAAATGCAGTCACTAGAATACATTCAGTGTCCATGCTTCACAGACTGGGTGTTAGCCAGCCTGAGAATTCATAAGGCTATATGGTATAGTGTGCTGGTTTAGGCTGGGGTAGAGTTATTTTCTTCACAGTAACTAGTATGGGGCTGTGTTTTGGATTTGTGCTGAACACAGTGTCCATAATACAGAGTTGTTTTTGTTATTGCTGAGCAGCACTTAGCCAAGGCCTTTTCTGCTTTTCATACTGACACTGGCAAGGGGGCTCAGGGGATGAAGCAGGAAGGGGGGAGTTATTCTGAGTGATGGCATTTGTGTTCCCAAGCAACCGTTCTGTGTGATGGGGCCCTGCTTTCCTGGGGATGGCTGACACCTTCCTGCCCATGGGAAGCAGCAAATGAATTGCATTATTTGCTTTGCTTAACTGTGTGGCTTTTGCTTTCCCTATTATACTTTTGTTATCTCAATTCACAAGTTTTCTGGCTTTTACTTTTCCAAGATTCTCCCCAATTCTGCTGGTGGGGGAATGACCGAGCAGTTGTGTGGGGTCTGGTTGCCAGCTGGGGTTGAACCATGACACATAGAAATCTAATCTGTTCCAAAAAGAGGGAGTATTACTTTTTTCTTTTTTTATCTAAGATGAAAGTATGTTTTAGATGGAGAAATGTTACCTCTTGAAAGGAAATCTGGAGAGATTTTCAGGCAAGCATTTTCTTTTATTTGTAGCAATCTTACTGATTTCCACAGGGATTTCTAATGAGAGGGAACAAATGGAACTGCTCAAGGTGGGTCACCTACAGTATAGGAACATATAATCCATTTTGAACAAATTAAAAATCAAGTAACATCTATAACTGTCCTTCATCATTTTGATATGTAAAACAGAATTAGAAGTCCTAAGAAAACTCAAACTGCTGTTAAAGTTTATAGACATAACTTTTTAACATTACAAAAGCATTCATTAGTTTTCAGAAGTAACTAAAAATCTAAAATATGCTCTGTATTACTGTTCAGTTTGTATTTCCAGTTTCAGAGATTCATCTCCTGAATTTAGAACAAACATGTTTTCAGCTGTTTTAAATCTCTGTACCTTCACAGAGCCATCATGATTGACAGCCATGTAACTCTCAATAATAAGAAACCAGGGTGCATAATCAGTTGAGAGGGCAAAAAACTCCTGATTATACCATATTCTACCAATTCAGAGCAGCATGTATTTAGGTTTCGTTGCACAGGAGATTTAATGAAATAAAGATCCTAGCATAAGCTTTCCTTCCTGGAAATTGGTGTTGTGAACCTGCTTTATCAAGAGCCCAAATTGTGACTGATTAACACCGCTACGGTGAGTTCTTAAATGAAATGACAACGGGCTCCTGCAAAGGTCTTCAGATGCAGACCTCCACGACTTCCTTCTTCAGACAAACTTAACACAATGATTATAAATATGTAGTTATAGGTTTAATTATATGGCTGATACAATTAGGCTAAGAAATGCCTAGGCACTGTCCCCCAAAACAGCAGGTGTTATGGTGCCAGACGCTTGCCGTGTCCTGGGACTTGGTGTTCTCAGTCTTTATTGGCTGATTCATTTCAGCTTTTCACTGCTGCAAATTTTGGACTTAGTGCCTTTAGCTTTGCTGTTCATACATAGCCATGGAAGGTGGCGATCTTGTTAGACCACAGTGTGGATTCTTGTAACACCTGTACTATTTGTGACTACTATTTCCCATGAGGGAGGTGCACAGAAGAATGTCCCTGAAGCAACTGTAGTTTTCAAGACCCCAAATGATACTGAGGGTTTTTTGTTTTCACTGCCTCTTTATAGTTCCACAAGTCTCCAACGACTCTGGCATGTATTTCTATCACTGAGGGAAATGTTTTTTTCAGTTTTCTGTTCAATAGTCAGCAAGTCACAGATGACACTTTCAGTTATAGAAATATTTTTGTTGTTTTTGTCTTCCACCCACTTTATTTTCTTACTTGAAAGTGTATTCACTTCCATTGTTAGATCACTTTCCTCCTAGGAATGTGATATTTGGAACTTACTGCCCATAATTTAAAATTAGCCCACATACATGCTTCATTTTTATGAAATGTATGGAGAATGCCTAAAACAAACCTTTAAAATATTTAGTTACTTCTAGTTAATTGGCAAGATTTGACATGAAATAAAAAACTGCTTGTGCAGATCAGTCCCAGAGTTTATAAAATCTTGGGAAAAAAATCATGCTGGAAGTGCAGGGGTTTAGGATTTCAGGGGTTTAGGATTTGTAAGACCCATTCTTAGCCTGTGCTTTGGCAGTAAATTTTTCTTCCACGCATCCACAGGGTGCTGAGAACTTCTCTCTTGACTACTGTGACAGAACAGCATCTTGCAAACAGCATTTGGCACTTCAGAGGCTCAGGATCAAGTGCTTCTCCTTGTATCTCTAGAAGTGGTTAGATTCACTGTCTAAAGGTGTCTTCACCCTCCCCCAGAGCATAATCCAGGCAGCTGACAGAGGAGCACACAGCAGTCTGCATAGGTCTAGAGCTATCAGATACTGTATGGAAAGTGAGAGGAAGAAGGATATTTCCGAGATACTGAAACACTTCTATGGAATAAACCTACTAAGAACCCTTGGGCACTGCTCCTATTATAATTACATGTTGATAATGGAGAAAATCCATATGTAAAGTAAAAATAGTTTTATTATAACACCGGATTCAAGAACCTGACAAGCTCCATTGATATAAGACAGCAGAAAAACATTTGTATTGAGAGATGATAGAATGCTTGACTTACATAACCACCTTGTTCACATTTTCCTCTGCATTAAAATGAACAAGGAGAGTTTTTGGATATAAAAATTACATATACAGGCATGAAGTTCCGTATCCAACTTTGTAAGGTAAGTACATAGCTGTACTTAGAGAAAGCGTAGACAAAACAGATATATAGAGAGATTCTATAGATGGCTGGATGGAAAGAAAGATAAAAATTATTATGGAAATGTTTGGACATCTTAAAACAACAAACAGTCCAGTAAGATTTATTTAGTCAGGGTAGACTAAAACTCACTGGTATAATAAAAGAACCATTTGTCTTAGCAAGAATCTTGTTATTGGTGATCAATAACGTAGCTGAGATGACTGATGGCTTTGTTTTCCTGTGGTGCCTCAGCCAGTCTAAATTATTTATTCGACATTGTGCCTCTTGGCAAATGCTAGGAAACAGTGATAAGGAATTTGCATTCCTCAGATACATCTGAATGAATATAAGATATTCCCCAAGCTTTTGTTGAATGACGTATGGCTGCAGTTCGAGGGACAGTTTTGCTGACCAGACATGCTTTTGTCTCCTGGTCTGAATAGCAATGTAGCCATCAGAACAAAAACCAAGAGGGAGCTACTTCATTTGTTTGTTTGTTTGTTTGTTTGTTTGTTTTGTTACACATGGCAGAGGAGAACAGGATGGCATTTTCAGAAATATCCAGAATTTGGATACTTCTGAGTACTCAAGAATCTGCCTCTGTTTGTCCAAATCTTCAAGTTGTTAGAGACAATTTTCATTAGTCTTGAGACAGGGAAAAGTGCTAAAAATAAAGGACCATAAAAACTTAATAGCAGTACAGAGAAACAGTCTCCCAAGCTCACTAAGCTCATTATACTGCCGCTGACAATGGCTGATTGGGGAAGTTGAAGTGAAGAGTAAATATAGGCCTATAGCCAGTACAGAACAGCATTTCTCATTTTGTATCTTGCCATTTTTGTGTCATCCATTCTTCATGCTCAAGACTTCGTTCTATTAAATACATGCAATCCTTTGAATAACTCCAGGCATCTTTGTTCTTCTCTGTGCTGCTGTATCTGTGCTACAGCCCATTCAAGATATGGTAATCAAACCTTCACTCATGGTATGAGTGGAAAAGGATTTATGCATGGTGTTGCAATATTAATTTTTCCTATAAATTCTTTCTTAATACATAAGTTGTAGTATTTTCTTTTTTAAATATTTAATTCTATTTCATAGTTTATTTTAAACTGTTACTGGGCAGGAAGGTGAAATTTTCAGACATCTATCCATAACAATTCCAGTGTCTCTTTCTTCAGTGTTAAGAAAAATAATATAATTTAGAGATGGTCATTGTGAATTGGTTTCTCCTTACACATTACTTTGATTTTTTTTTAATACATTTAATACAATTTTTTGTTTTATAACCCAGTTGTTAGTATCACAAGACACTTCCACAAAACTTCATTGTCTTGTAATCTCTTGAGTAGTTTTGTATGGTTTGCAGACTTTACTTCTCACTATTTACCTTCTTTAATAGATCATTTAGGAATATTTTCAGCAGCACAGGTCTCAGTACAGATTCTTGTGTGGGATGAGAAAGGAACTCCAAACTTGTGTTAAGGCAGAATGAAAGCACATTGATAGAGACAAAGATTAGGGACATGACAAGGCTGGGGAAATATGCCTATTTTTGGTAATTGTTCTGTAGCTCTCCTTACCTTTGCCTTAACATTTCAGAAATATCGAAGTTCTAATGTCTAACTATCTTACTAAAATGAATGTAACCTTCAACTCCACTATGTGCTCATGTGTGGTATTCTCACAGAGGCACTGCAAAGCACAAAATCTCTTCCATGCGTGGAGCATTTCCAAAAAGTATTTCAGCCTCACACTGGCAGGTTGTCAACAACTCTCACAGATTATGTTTCTTCATACCCCTTTCAGTGCAGAGCTGCACATCTAAAAAGCTCACATCCCCTCCAAGAAGTGACAGTTCCAGAACTGAACTTCCAGAACACAAAAATACCACTTGGCTAATCTGGTAACAGTGTTTTGAAATTTTTTTGTATCGGACTTATTATTAGAAATTAAGCCAAGTCTTTATATGAACATGATTGTTAATGCTGTTTCACTGATGTTGCCACTGAAATCCAAGACAGGGATTTTCCTAATCGAAGACCAGCTTCTATATACCTGCCTTGTCAGTATCAAGCTGGTCAGTACAACTGGACAGAGTTGATGGAATTAAAAAATTTCCTCTGGAAAACCACAGAATCATGGAATGGTTTGGGTTGGAAGGGACCTTAAAGATCATCTAGTTCCAACCCCCATGCCATGAACAGGGACACCTTTCACTAGACCAGGTTGCTCAGAAATTCATCCAGCCTGTTCTTAAACACTTCCAGGGGTGGGGCACCCACAGCTTCTCTGGGAAGCTTGTTCCTGTGGCTCACCAACCTCACAGTAAAGGATTTTTTCTTAATATCCTTTCTAAACTTACTCTCTTTCAGTTTGAAGCAATTCCCCCTTGTCCTGTCACTACATGCCCTTGCAAAAACTCCCTCTCCATCTTTCTTGTAGGTTCCCTTCAGGTACTGGAAGGCCACGTCTAAGCCTAATTAGGTCACCACTAAGCCTTCTCTTTTTCAGGCTGAACCAACCCAATTCTCTCAGCCTTTCCTCTTAGGAGAAATGCTTCACCCCTCTAAAACCTTGGTGGCCCTCCTCTGGACTTGTGCCAACTGGTCAATGCCCTTCCTGGGCTGGGGACCCCAGAGTTAGAGGCAGCACTCAACGTGGGGTCTCACAAGAGTAGAGTGGAGGGGCAGAATCACCTCCCTCGACATAATGGCAAATGTAGACAGGAATCAATTTCAGGCTCTGTTAAATTAAAAATTTCCATTCTTAGTGCTGCTATGGTACTCTGCCTGGTGGGGTTTCCTACTTCAGTGATGGAATGCCAGTTCTAGTCCAATACACTGGTACCATCCTGGAAAATGTGGTCCTGGCACTATGGTGGTACATTGCAGTCCTCAGGTCCTTCAGCATCCACAAGTTGTGGCAGCGTTTGCCTTTTGCCTGGCTCTGCTAGGACATCTAGGACTCAGTGCTGGAGATGGCAGAGGGCTTTTGCTCTGTTGTGATTCACAACCAGAGACCACCACATTAACTTTCCATCACAATTTTTCCAGTAGTAGAAACCAACTTTGGTGGGTGTGTTCATGTCTAGCTCATGACCAGTTTTGTGGTACATGACTTCCGGTATCTTTGGTCTTGAGATCCGCAGTGTAGCAAGATGAGTCTCTTGGTGCAGGAAAAACTGTATAGTGTCTTGCTGTGAATCCTACACAGCAGCTAACAGCACTTTGAAACTTTTGTTTATTGTTCCTATTTGGAGAAAATTAGTGTGCTTTAAAAAAGTAAGGCAGAATGGATGATTACTAATGATGCTGAAAACTATTAGCTCTCATTTGGTTAACACCACTTCCTAATGTGCAGCTTTAAAACTTTTCACAGGACCTCTAAAATACAATCAATTTTCTTTGTCTATTTCCTAATAATTCAAATTGAGTGCAGAACCTGACATGCAATCAGGCTAATACAGGTCGATATCCATTTTCTTTCAGTTAAATAGTAATTTTAACACAGTGACACCAACCATGGAATCACAAACAACTAGTATATATCTACCTATCTGTCTGCTGAACATGCATGGTGAGGACATGATTCAGATACTTTTAGTCCTACAGAATGAAAGTCGTCAATACAGCTCATTAGGTTAAACAAAGAATATCACCACTCATTAACCCAAAACTAGTCTGAGGACCATTCAACCTCAAACACATAATTTACATTTACATTTCATTTACAAAGGTAAAACTCTTTGCAAATTTGGTGTCTGATCTCACTTGGGAAAATGAGTATAAGAAAGTATTCTTCTCTAGCCAGAAGAGTTAAAACTGAACTTGTGAGATCAAAAACAAGCCTTACATAAAATACCCACAAAAAAAGCCTGAAAAAACTTACCCATTTGTCTGCAAAAGGACCTTCTGCTCTGTTTTTAGCACCACACAGTAATGGAAGTTGATGGCTGGAATCTGCAGAACAATTCTGCACCCAGCTGAAATTGTCACAAATGCTTAGGATACCATAAGGGAAGGAACTGTCAGAAGCTTGCCTAAAGACCATGGCATGGTTTTTTGTTCTCTCTCTCTTTTTTTTTTTTTTTTTTTTTTTTTTTTTTTTTTTTTTTTTTTTTTTTTTTTTTTTTTTTTTTTTTT
>JAWWEU010000158.1:21957438-22052909 GCA_035583155.1 Acropternis orthonyx | reverse complement strand
TTGTGATCTTTTTTACTAAACTGTAATTCTGACTTGTAATCTGCTTGTGAGTTAGATTCATTCCTCCTGCTGGTTTAGCTTTAAACCAGCACAGTAAGTTAGGGCTGAGAGCTGTAGTGAGCGAGTTGCTCTTAGAGCTACTGGAGGGATGGGCTCTAGAGAGAGAGTACAGAAATCACTGGTGCGGCTGGGAAGGAATACTCCATGCAACATCACTACCTCTAAACATCATCTGATCCTACTTCTAGCATCAGGAACCAGTTCTGGGGCTCTCAAAAGGCATTGCAAAGTAAATGGCTGGAACGTGACTATTTGCTGCTCTCAATGTTTTGCTGTCCTCACAGCTCACTTGGCTTATGTCTATGTCCTTAGGCTCATCAGTCCCCATATGAGAGATCCCATATGATATCTAGAGAATTAGCAGTGGCCAGAAAGAGTATCTGATTGGCTTGGTAGACAGTACATTGCTGGAGTCATTTAAAACTATTGGAGAAGGTTTTAATGCTAAAATTAATCTGATGCAAGAGACTACATAAGGAATAAGACCTTAGACTTACAGGTCTTAGACCTATCGAGATCTGGGGTGCAGAAATCATAGAAGAGTTTCAATGAAGTTTGGCAGCAAAATGAAAGAAATAAATCAGGCCATACTAACTCAAGTGTTCACTTCCTGTATTTGAAGGAATAATAAAATTATTTCTAAGTTAAGTCCTGAAATCTCCTTAATTCTTTAGGTTTATACAATGACCTCTTAAACTGTAGCTATGCTGTCAGAATCAAAATAGAAAGCAGGTAGGTCTGCTTAGTGCATGGCCCTAGAACTTGCCTGTTCATAAAAGACCCTCAGCACAGGCAACCAAAAATATCCTGTTAATGAGACAATCACACCTCATTTTGATCTTCTGACTCTAACTAGTCATTCAAATGGGTTCCTTACACACTGAGCTCACCTAAAATGAAGACTGAAAAATCTCTTCAAGAGAATTGAATATAATTTTTTTTGTTTGTTTTTTTGCACTTAAGCAACTCTTTTTCATGTTTGCAACACATGCTTTTTTTACATACTTGCATGGTTGAAATACACAAACCAGACCAAGGTATATTTGCTTAATATAATTTTTTTTTCATGGAAAAGGGCTATGACTGTGAGTA
This sequence comes from Acropternis orthonyx, assembly GCA_035583155.1. Taxonomy (NCBI): domain Eukaryota; kingdom Metazoa; phylum Chordata; class Aves; order Passeriformes; family Rhinocryptidae; genus Acropternis; species Acropternis orthonyx. The sequence goes on along the minus strand of JAWWEU010000158.1, from coordinate 22,051,757 downwards.
TGTTATGGGAAACACAAATTTGATGCTGATAATGCTATCACACATGCACTAGGAACCCACCCACCCATCAGGCAATGGAGAACAAACCTTAAGCAGAGACTTTCTGTTTCTACACTAATATTGTCTGAAGATACTGAAGCAGAGAGATATTACAGAAATGCACAGTGCTGTGCTACAGATTTGCATGGCCACACATCACTGGCCTTTAACTGAGATCAGCTTTTACTGGTAGAGCTGGAGGCAGAGCTGTTGGAATGGTGAAGATGAGAAGTTGTGAAATATTGCAAGCTCTTCCCTGAAAACTGTCTCTGCTAATAAATCCTAACATACTTGGTAAGTTCCAAGGGCACTGAAACTTGATTGCTAGAGTGGCGCCTGGCATTTGGCCCATGCCAAATAGCACTTTCCCAAATTATTCCTGGGATTTGCTTATTCTCAATAAGCAGTTTGCATGCAACCACCTTCTTTCAGAAGCTAACAGAACAAACCAGCATAGGCATGGGACATCCTTTGCCAACTGGCATCAGCACCTGGGAATGTTCCTGCACATATTATATTTACTACCATGAGGTGCAGCTAGAATGCCTGATGCACTGGATGTGTTAATGAAGGTCTGTAGTTCTTTTGGTCCCTTAGCAGTTCTGCACCTCTTTAAAACAAGCACTGTGTGTCATAAAAGAGAAAATGTAAAGAAAATAAGGCATGAAATGAAGTTATTTCTAAACTGTTTGGCTTGTACTGCTTAATAAACTCAGTTTTGGAATATCTGCTTTGGTGCTCATTTTCTGGCCAAAGAGATGTAAACATAAAATCCAGCCTCTTCAGGAACACATGTTGTAAGACATTAAGGAGGCAACTGGACAAATGCCAAGAAATATCTATAGGACTTTGACAGATATGCCAAATAGCAAACATTGTGCTTGCTAGTCATATTCCCTTGAGTCAGCATGTAATTGGGCTGCAAAATTTTGTGCCAGTGTTAAAGGCTGTGCCCATCTCCTTCAGCTACAGCCAGGCAGGGAAAGGAGGGAAATGTGGCCTATGTTCTCCCCATACTGGACTACTACCTGTTGATAAGGTGGGCCAAGTCTGACAACCACAGCGACTGGTGCTTGATATGGGAAGCTCTGTCTCAATTTGGAGTGATACAGAAGTGGTCGTTACCACGGGAGGAAATATTAATGTTAGACACACAGCTTTACCCTTCTTCCTCTGAGGAAAACATAGGAGGTTGGATGGAGCATGACAGGGGTGAGATTTGGTCTACAGGCAGCCAGCCTTTCTGTGCCTGTTTAGAACATCCTGAGGGTTACTCCAAAATTCACTTCCCAAAATGTTCAGTCATGTGTTGTTTAGGTCTAATTCCCAACAGCACTGTGGCACAAAGACCCCAGCTCCCCACCACTTTGGCTTTATCAGACTATGATCAAAGTCATCTTGTTGACAATGACAATGAGGCACCACTTTGATCACACCATAATTTCATCCCCTCCCCTATTACAGTAGAAAATCTGAGATATGAATCTGGAAATGAAATGCATTATAAGAAAGCAAGTAGATGAAGTGAGTGGAGTATAATGTCTCTATTTCATTTCAGAGTTGCAGTTACTTATGATGACACCTGTAGTGTACATCAATGAACTTAGAAGAATGTTTTACAAATATGATTAAAACTTGGTAATATGAGGCCGCTTGGCAATAACCACTGGGAAAGGTGTGCGTAGACTTGGGCAGACTGTATGATGCATTTACAGGGGACTAGAAAACACTGATATCATAGATTTAAGCATTAGAATCAACACAGTTCTATTAATTCCCAAGAGAAAAAAAAATTATAAAGGGGTGATTAGGATGCTTTTCCCTAAGTGGTATGCAAAACTACCATTTAAATATAAGAGTAAAATGAAGAGGCATTTATAAGGAGGTCTTATCATTTTGAGCTAGTTTTGTACCAACTACCATGGTTCTCCTATAAAATGTCAAAAGCTAATACTATCTCTCGTGTAAAAGCTATCTTAATACCATGTAAGAAACCAGGATAAATTTAGATTTCTGAATAAAACAGCAACTGGTATTAAGCATACAGAGAAATTTGTAAAGCATTTTTCTGATGGAGTATTGGAAGTACTAATTTGTATGAAGACTACGCATTACTAATTTATATGAAGTTTATGCATAGGTCTCTGTTCTTTCTTTCTTTCCTGTGAGGTTAATGCAAAACTTATTGTTGAAAAGATGCTTTCAAGAGAGTAAGGCAATATCCTAGGTAAGGAAATCCCTCAAACAACACATAGTCAGCTGTACTCTAACCTTGACAAATGGGCTTTTTAGCCTTCTTTACTTTTTTCATAGCACTGAAAATCTGAGCTCTGATATTGTACCACATCTGTGTTACAGAGTGCTAGAGAAATTTGTGTCTTGGTTTCCTGACAGATCAGACTGACAGAACAGAAGAGGCAGAAGAAAGAACTGGTAAGGCAAGTATAGGCATGCCACAGCTGAAGTATCAGGTTTTGACCCCCTGGATGTGGGTAAGACAGGACACCTACCAGCCTTCCTGATTTTTTTGAAATCTATGCCTTTAAGTGCTGTGTGCATTTAGGCAACATCAATTTGGCTGTGACTCCATCAGTGAATCCTATACCGTCTACAGAATTGTGACAGAGAAATCCAGTGGGTAGACAGTTCATTGGCACTTTGGAAAAAAACTACTGGTTTTGAACCCTACCCGCTGTAGGGTTTAAACTGGTGCAGTCTGGCCAGATGACTGCAGAGGACAGACAAGGATAGACTATTTAAGTACCATGACACTACCCTTAACACTATCCTGGATACATACTGTGCTATCATAAGTGCAAAGTCATTCAATCCTATGCAAGACAACAATAAGGTTACCTGAATTATGTTTTTCTCTGATGCTACTTTACAGAGTGGTAAATGGAGCAGTCATTTAATTTCAAAAATGTCAGCTACCCCTCATGTGACTATGTTGTTTTCCTTTGCAAAGCACTACGAGTCTTTAAATAAAAAGGACTACATAATGGTCATTTCCCTCACATAATGTGAGGCTCATGTCCAAGCTAACCTGACATTAGGAAGATTGTTGTTCATCTGTACAATGAATGAATCACAGGTGAGTTTATATTAATGTTTGGTTATATGTGGAAGAACAGGATAATATATGTATTTAGTCATTATACTATCACAGTCAGAGTGGAAGGCAAGTCGAAATATTGGGCACTTATGTTTATGAGAAAGACAGAAATTGCCACATGCATCCCTGAGCACAGTTGTGTTTCTGTTACAGGAATATTGGGTCTGGGAAGAAGCAAGTCATAACATCTGCACTTATGAAAGCTGGACTAAGAGCTCTAATTTATTCCATCATTTACTTCTTTAGCTTAGGCCATAATACAACTGTGCTGGCTAGGTTAAGAAGGTTGTATCTCTAAGATCTCTCTATAAAGGCTAAAGAAAAATCAAGTCCTATATAGGGTGATAGATAAAGTGATTTAGGCTGCTTTTACATTTTCCCTGACTGTAGAAGAAATCTCTGGCTACTGAGATTTTTACCAGGCTTTAATTCTGTGATGACTTAAATTGAGAGAAGTTGAAAACCCTGGTTAATCATTTCCTCCTCCTCCTCTGTACCAGCTATGATGGTCGTCTGAGCCTGTGGTGAACCTGTTCAATAAGTGATACTGGCAGAACACTATCCTTACAGGAAAAAATAAAAACAGCAACATAAAAAGTAGTTTTGGCAAGTTTAATGAGCCCTGTATTGGCTCATTTTGTGATAGGAACTGAGCACTTGGGCTGGCCCAAAAGGTGGAAAAATCAAGTGATTCAGGAGCTGTAGATCTCTACAGAATTTCAGGCCTGATTTTGGGGTCGGCTGAGGTCTCTTTATGTGCTTATAGGCAAACACAGACTTTATTTTATATCTAGTTACTTCTGTGCAAAGCAAGTGCAGAGTGAGTTCAAAATATCGTCGTATCAGGATGGGATTTGTGACTAATTAACTCCCTTGGTACTGTGGGATAATTTTCCGTTGCATGCTCAACAGTATTATGTTCAATTCTGAATTTTAAATAATTTTAAATAATCTATATTTTTGGGTGTCTGGTTTTTGTAAGAAAAGTATTCCACATCTCCAAATCACTGCTGATGAAAATCCTTTGAATGATTCTTGATTTCCCTCAATTTATTCTTCATTTCACTATTTACTACAGTATCAAATGTGGCAGGCATATTGATGGGAGATAATGAACTTTTAGCAAGCTTTTATCTTCTCTAGAGGGAATGATAGCATGGAAATCTAGCTAATTAATAAATCAAAACATATCTAGGCTGGCCAACATAGTGTTTCTTGGTAACCTGTTCTCAAGAACAAATAAGTTTTGCAGTTGGAGGGGTGTGTATGCTTCCATAGCAGAGCTGCACGATCTTAATAATGTGAGCTGTGCGTCCAGACTGTCCAAGGCTTCCATGCCAGCTCACAGCCAAGTCAGATGGCTGGCAGGCTGGAGATGAGGCAGAGCTTGAACTCAAACCTATGCAAGCAAGCTGAGTCACCTGGCAGAGTGAACTGAAGCCACAGTCAATCAGACATAAAAAAGTTTTACAAATGACTTCTGTATGAGAGGAAGAGTCTGAAAACTTGTTACCTGCAAACTGTCCTCAAGGGTAAGGACTGACAGAGGCTTGTAAGTTGCAACTATGTCAATAAAGTATGTCCGTGGATAGTTTGTCACCTTAAGGTCCCTCAGTAGGCAATAATCTAAAATTTTCTCTATTTGCAAGAATAAGAAGCAGCACAACCGTTATATCACTAAAGTATGTTTTTACTGGATCACTTTCAATTCAGCCCATGTTCAACAACTCCATTCCATTTTGCAAGATAATAGTCCCTAGTGCATATGTTATGGAATGTGTGAGAAGAAAGAGAACAAGCAGTTTCAAACCTCACTTCATAAAAGCTTTGAATAATTTTTAGTAATGGCTTACACTGCTACAGTGCCTTTCATCGTGAGGGGCTTGGAAGTCATTTAAGAAATCAGGGAGAGAAAAGTACATCACGTTTCACCAAAATGCAGCCACTTCTGAGGACAAACACTCAAGCTGTCGAGTGGCAAACAGAAGAATGACGGCAAACCCCATGAAGAATGCTTTCTGCCAGAAAAAGGAGAAATTAATGGAAACTAAATACAGCATCCCACCATGAACACCATTTAAAACACCATTACTAGCATCTGTATATCTATGGGAAAAGTTCCATTAGTATTTAATAACCAGAGAATATTACGGGGTTTTCTTGATTTTACTTTCAAATTGAAAAATGACATACCTGGCAGCATAATGTCTCATGTCAAATACTGAAGACTTTTATTATAAACTTGGAGTGAAAATTATTATTATTATTAAATACTGCAGAACTACATTATGCGAACCCCTTAAATTTCACTGGAAGTTTGCATCTAACTACTGACCCGTGTTGTGACATCTGAAAAAACCATAAACTGAGGCAACATAACAGTAATGTCACTTGGCACTTTACATCTTTAAAAACTATGGAAACATTAATTAATTTCCACAACAGCCTAGGGAGTAAATATTTTCATACTGATTTTACAGATTAAGGGGATAAAACATAATGTGTGAAGATGACTTCTCCAAAACAATCTATCAAATAAGTGTCATATGTGGGGCTAGAACTCAATGATTCATCAGGCCTTTAAAAAATGGTGCCTGGGGGAGCCACTTATTCATTTATTAAAAGTAGTTTAAACCATTTACAGATTCTCTTTAATATGTTATTGTACTGTGTATTGATTATTTATAGTAGAAGCTGATGACAAGAATTTGTTTTGTTCCATTATTTTCCATAAAATTAAGTGCATCCCAATCCAGACATCAAGCAGGTTAAAAGATGCCCAGAGGAGATCAAGATGGCATCTTGGAGCAGAATGCATGTGTCAGAATGGTTGTGTAAAATTTGTCTTTCTTTCCACCATTTGGCTGGCTCTTTCATTAATGATATTTCATTTTTATAAGAGCAGATCCTATCCTTTCAGTCTGATGTGTTGCTTTTATTTTATTTTTGATTTGTAACAATATAGAGAAATGTTCAGACCATCTTTTTTTTTTCCTTTTAAATTATTATCCTAAATTTCCTGTACCCAAGAACTTTAAGATGTTTTGAAAAGCTTTTTAGTACATAAAAACAAAGGCTCAGAAATTCAGATGGTGGTAACTTGTTCAACAGACCAACTGAATGGCCAAAATGCAAAGTATCTGATCAAATAACAAACCTTATTCACCAATCCAGTATATCTGAAGATTCATGTTAAATATATAGACCAGAAAACAAATGACACAGTCATGCTACCTTACGGCACTGAATATTTAGTTTGATAAAAGGTATTAGCCTGGGACAGTCAAAGACCAAATCCCAAACCTGAGGAGATCTCTTCTGCTTGATCTTCCTTTCTAAGCACCTGAGGTCTGGTCAAACAGAACTAACAGATGATGTTTCCTCATGCTAACCTACAGCATCACACTGCAAGTCTAGGAAAACCCACTTTCTAACACAAAAAGCAAGTGATCCACTTCCAAAACAAACACTATTCTTTCCAGTGAGTGTCCCAGTTTTGTCAGTCTCAAGTCCCTGAATACACTTGAGAACCAAGAGAGAATTCTTCTGCCAACACTAGTCCTATACAAAACCCATCTGTTTTATTTTCTCTTATTTAGAAAAGAAGCGCTTCAGCATCATCCTGCAGAGCATTCACCTGTCTGTGTCTTAATAGTGCATTTAATTTCCAGTTCAAAAGAATCCATTTTAATCACTATTTGAAGACTGCGTCAACTGAATTGAAAGCTACATATTTTCCTATGTAAGAGAAATAAAGAATTTCTGTAAAATCTCTTGGAATTAATTCTAATAGGAATGTGGTTAGGAGTCTCAATCTACATTTTCTAGAACTGTGTACATTTTAATTCTGTTATAGCAAAAAACATAGAGTGGTGTGTTCTTTGCACTAACTTGTGGCAAATATTAGTGCCAGTTCCTTTGGTTTGTTGGCACAGTACTTGAGAAGATGATTGGGACTCTAACATGTAACCAGGTTTCAAAGGGTGCTCCAGTGCCAAAAGGAGAAAGAAATGAGGGCTAACTGAAAGGAAGGCAGCAAGAAGAGTGTTTGCTACTGTTTGGGTTGATGCTTTTAAAAGCTGAGCCCAAATGTGGCCAAGCTACAGGCCAGAAGTCGTCTTCTAAATCTAATATAACCCATCAGAGAAGCATTGGTAAGTGATTTAATTAATTTTGGCAATGGATCTCTTTGGGAACTACATGACTCACTTGTCCTGTCCTCCCAGGAACATGGAGTAACTCTTGTCTTATAGGACTAGATGATTGGAATCTGAGACCACTCTAGAAATCCCATGCTCTTCAGGCTGTTACTACATCTACACCTACACCTAACTACTACCTAACAAACTGAGAGAGAACATCCAAGCACTTTTAGAAGATGTACTTCTGGACCACCAAAACACTAAACTGCTGCTAAACTTTTGACAGCTTAGCTTCATTTTATTAAGATAATGAGCTCTACTGAATCTTTAATTAACACCCAGATAATAACTATTTTTTTTATAAGAACAAACCCAAAATGTAGATTCTTCTCTCCTGTCCTCAAACATTGCTGATGTTTATTATAACAACCACCCACTGTGTGCTGAGCACTTGAAATACTGTATGTACAACCTGGATGGTTTCATAGCTACAGCAATTCCAGAATGATGGATATAGTGACAACATTTATCTGCTAAAGAAATTTTCCATGCCTTTAGCAGCCATTAAGTCAGTGCAGGGAGCTTTGCACTGACCTGTTTGTGCTTCTGCCTAGTAGGGTTCCTGTTTTTCAGCAGTCTTTATGTAAAGAACTTGTCTTCTTCCCACTACTACTTACCCATATAGAAATATTGCCTCTTGTGTTTCTGTTCCTGCTACACAGGTATATAACCAGAGAGCTTATATAAGGCTTGTAGCCTACCCCATACTCCCTGTAGTTAAAAAAACAGAATCTGATCCATCCACTTGAAGTAAGAAATTAGGTAGTGTCATTTTTATGCTTAGAGGAACCTTTACGATGCAGTGTTGCCTAAATTCTGACATTGTAAAGCCTTCTTCAAGTATTCTTGTACATGAAGGGACAACAATACTGATTTCATGAGCTGTTGAGGGTCTGTCTGGTTTTGCGAAAACTCTGAGTATCATGGAACTAGGTACATCTAGGGTCTGGGGGAGTTGGTACAGCCTGCCTTTGCTTGGCTACCTAGAAATTATTCCAGCTGGTCACCAACTCTGTAGGACATGATTCAAACCAATCCTGCTCACTGAGATTTGTACAGGAAACTCACCTCCTAATCAAGCCTGTTCTTGTCTCCCTCTTAAAATATAACTGTCTGTTTTTCCTTTACCCTTACTGGAAGTGAGGATTACCAAGTCAGCAGCATCAAAATTTGGACTTTCTTTTCTCCTCTGACTAGTAGAGTGTCTCAAAATCCATAATACAAGCTTTCTTGGAGAAGGAATCCAAGGTCTTAATCAGCTATGGCTTCTCCATTAACACACAGCTGATAATGCTCTGACATCCTCTAGAAATGCTCACTTCCAAAGATCCTCCCCTTGCAACACCTGTTCAATACAATATTATATTCTGTTTCCCACCCTCTGCTATGGTGTGGTTATATATTCTTCGCTGTAATAAAAACTCATAATTTTTCACCTTTGTGATGGCTACTTTTCATATCAATAACATGTAATGAACTCTGGGAATCCACAAATGTATATGTCTCAGTACAGAGAACTGTCTTGAAAAACAATGGGCTTTGGATGCCTGAGGTTTTTATATTTAATTAAATTAATTCTTTAGAATGGGAAACAGGTGGGTTTTTTCATTGCTGTTTGTTTTGGTTTGTGTTTTTCTGAAGGTTTGTTTCAAAGAAAGCTCAGAGCATTAGTCACTACTTTCAGCTTCTGTCACTGTTCCACTGTGACAGGATCTGAAGGACTGTGTGCAGTGTCGTACCTATCTCTGTCCTAAACATGCATCAGTGGTTACCTGAAAGGTTGTGGATGCGAAACTGCCATCACCCCTTGAGTAATTGTAACAAGGAAGGAGGACACTGTGTGCACTGATTTGACAAAGGATTAACCTGTTTACTGTAAAGTTGTAATGGGCTCATTCATTACTCACAGAGCTTCATGATATGTCACATGTTAGGGGCTGATGCCTCTGATTCATTCCAGGAGGTGAATAGTTAGGAAAGAAGGGACAGGAGCCAGACAGGAGCGCTGAAGGATGAGGGGTAATTTAGATAATGATAATTAATACTGATATAAACTGGGATAGCAATTAACTGACTTGAAGCAGGGTTTTAGGGCTTTCAGAGTGCTATAAAAACATTAGTTAACCTTCACAATTACCATTCTGAGATAGTCAAATGTCCACCAGTACATTGTGATTTGCCCAAGAAATCCACATGCTTTGAGACAGTAAGAAAGAAAAAAATAAAAATCTGTGGTTATGGTGTGTACGCATATTGGAAAAATAAGACTGTGCAAATGTCATTCAACCCCATTCTATGTGTCTTCACCCTCCTGTAAATGGTTGTTTTGGGCTCTGGCAGTCAGCACAGAATGGATACAGAAATGGTGGTGAGCTGATGCTGGCTTGGACAGTCAGTGTCTGAATGCATTGTCTCCCCTCTAGCACAGGCATACGGCACGCGTAATTGCCCATGTTCCACTCTGTCAGCCTCCCCATATCAGGAGGCTGGCCCATTTCCCTCCACTTAAAATTTAATCAGAGATTTTACTGCTCATCAACAGCTTAACGGGAGCAGTTAAAACTCTAAAACTTTGCATATTTTTCAGCTTAATTACCACTAACAGACAGATGCCACTTTCAAACACTCTCCTTCCCAGCCCTTGTTCCCTGCCGCTGCTCAAACTTGGAACATAAATTCATTGGTTAAATAACCTATAAGTAGCAAAATGATTAGGGATTAATGGAAAGACAGAAATCTCCTTATTTCTCTTTGATGTTTTAATTTTGGTTATCTCTGCTAAATTGCAGTCTGTACCTCCCATTTGGCAAGATAACAATTCTTCTTATCCCTGCTCTAAAGCAACAAGTAAATGTAGACAGAAGCATGGAACCACATAGATCTTGAAGTGTCAGGGCCTACTACTCCCATCTGTGATTCATGTGAATAAGCAGCAACCTGTAACTAGAGAATTCAAATGTAGTAAGAGAACAACTCTGGTTGCCCTTTCTCTAGATAGGCTGTTTTCATTGGTTTCTTCTCCAGGGTCTGAGTTTCTCCTTTGATAGTGGGGTGGAGCATCAAATAGTTGTTTTAAATAAAGGAGAAAATGTCACAGTGACCCAGGACCAGGAATTAAAGCGCACATGAATGATGATGGACATTCCTGGGACAAAGGAGCTATATTAATTTGGGCCTCTTATCATTGTCTCCAGGAAATCATGTTTTAAGAGCACTTCAGTGGACTGAAGCAATAATGAAACCAATACATTGAAAGAGGAGCTCAAACTTTTTTCAGTTCTTCCTGAAGAATGGAGCCATCTCTGCACTTCTTTTGTGGAACTACCCCTTGAAGTTGAGGGAGAAGAAATGATCTTCCTACATATATGAATATTCTGACTAAGGATTAAACTTTTTGGAAGGCAGAACCCAGGATACTGTTTGTTGTCACTTATTTATAAGGTCATTTGTGAGCTTAAACTAGATCTTAGGTTGAATGTATGCACTGATATCTGCTTTTTCCAAAACAATAGTCAATTTTGGATAGAGAAAATTTTAGGGAGCGTGTAAGAAAAAAAGTAAGCAAAAAGCCATTTCTATATTAGCACATGGTTGGATGGATGAGCAAACTGCAGACTTAGAATTTATCACTGTCTACTGAAAATTTGTCTTTGTTTTCTAGAAACTGAAGGTCATATTTTCAATGATTCAATGATGAGCAGATTATTTTATGTCCATAAACTCCCTTGGGAAGTACGGAAAAAATCCCAAAACCAAAACATAAATAAAAACCCAACCATGAAACCCTGCAGAACTTTGAACCAAATCAGTCAAAACCTGATTCCCAGTCCATGTGAATTTACAATCTTGCAAAAACATTTTGTCTTGCAACAGTTCTTTTGCCTTGGCAGAAACTCTGAGAGGACAGAGAATGCATCTTGTTCTGTCTCTTCTGCCTGACATTTTATGTATGCTGAAGAGAATAGGCAACAGAAGTTCAGGATTAACAGCCTGTGAAGAACTCATTACTACATTGCTGGACTGATTCTGGATTCCACCATGCTACCTTTGTTTCACCTGACTAACTCAAGAGAGAAGATACGACTTGCATCTTGCCTGTACAGCAAAAGTGGCTCTCAGCACTTGTTCATCTGCCTGATTTAAGGGACACTTTGATAGCAAGGCAAAGTCTCAAATAGGAATAGCCCTGATACTGTCCTCTGTTGACATACAAGCAAAAATGAGTCAGCAAAGAGAGGTCCAGCAGATGGTGCTCAAGACTGCAGCAAAATCCTAGGGTTTGTAAGGTTAATAAATTCGTGCACTTCAAATAGTTTTCACTGTATGGCTCCTTAATCCACTTGTTATCCACCCACTTCCCACTTCCACAGGGCTTTGAATAGAGCTGCTGACAGCTCCCAGACTTTAGAGACACTCCAAGACTGTTCCTAACTTTGACAGAGTCAGTATAAATCAGACTAAAATTAAAAACTAACCTGGTTTTTGAAGGCTGTATTCCCAGTAAATATTGAATATAGAAGAAGATCTTCATATTTTTAGCTTCTAATACTTTGATATTTCTGAGGAGGGCCTAAGGTTTACACCAAGAATAGTTAACAGCCATTTTGTTTCTGTTTTCCTACATTTCTAGATTTCTTCCTACCCATTGCAAACATATTTTTAGAAGCAGTAAGACAATCTTTATTCCTTACTCACCATGGCAACTGATGGCTACAGAACCTCTGCCTTTGCAGCTTTCTTTCAAAACATGGTAAGGCTGACTAGAAGTATAGCAGAATTCTGTGGATTTCAGAGCACAACAATCTTTGTGTTGCACACTTATGGCTTCAAACTTGGTGAAGTATGTAATTTGTCTTTTTTTTATAGGGAAGAGATTGATTTTGTTCTTTGAGTCATCAAGAAATTTGGGTTCATCTTGTATGGCCACAGACTTACTGTGTGACCTTGACCAGGTTGTTTAATCTACTACTCCTTCATTCCTGTTTGTGATGGGAGATACTTCCCTACCTTTCAGGTTGCTGGAAAGCTAGACTTGTTAATGAATGTGAAGCTTTATAAAACTACAATGATAAAAACACTTAAAATATCACAATATATTTATATACCTATCTAACTGACATGAGGTAAAGATGTCCATTGATAGAAAGGACATAGGTAAGTCTTAGCATCTCAGCAGACTGTAACATCACAAACAGTTATTCATTTCCAAACATTTCATCTCCAAAATATTCTCCCTTCAATGAACAATAGAGTTTGTGAATTATGCAACAATTACCTGTTCTTTTGCAAAGCATTCTTGGGAGTTTTATTTTTAGATATAGGAATTAAATGACTCAATTTTCCCTCTTGTTGTCTGCTATCTCAGCAAGCAATAAAATGTCAGCATTGTGGTAGGTAATGGGAAGAAAAAAACACTTCTATTGACTGAACAGAGTTGTGACTGAATAGATTTATAACTGAATATTTTCATGAACATTCTGCTTGTGCTTTAAGCCCAACAAACACTGCAGGCAAAAGATATCAGAGATAACAAAAAATGAACTAAGAATACAAATAAAATCATTCATCAGATCGCAAAATACCCCCATTCAGAATTGAGAGATCTTTAGACTTCAGTCTGTTACTACACCTTCTTTTTTTTTTTTCATACTACTTCTGACAGGCTCAGATAGAAGGTGAATGCAATGTACAACAAAAAATAAGGTGTGCTACAGCAATGTACCTCTGTCACTGAACTTAAATAATGAAGTAAAGTGCTTGAAAGATTGTTATACTATAGTTTCCCCAGTTTAGGTTAGGAACATAATCAGAATTAAAGAGATGAATTGCAGCTCATGTTCTGAGTGTTCTGTTTGGAGTACTGGAAGGATCATCAGAATATTTATCACTGATTTAAATAAAGCCACACTTTCCATAGCCCACTGTTGTGGTTTAAACCTAGCTGACAACTAAGCCCCACACAACTGCTTGTTCAGGTTGTTCACTCCCTCCTGGTGGGATGGGGGAGAGAATTGCAAGAGTAAAAGTGAAAAAACTCATGGTCTGAGATAAATTTCAATAGGTAATGCAAAAACCATGCACACAAGCAAAGCAAAATAAGGAATTAATTCACTGCTTCCCATGGGAAGGCATGCCTAGGACAGCAGAACTCCACCACTTGTTATGGTTACTAGAGAAAACAAATGCCATCCCTATGAAAATCTTTCTCTTCTTACCCCAGATTTATATGCTGAGCATGATTCCACATGATCTGTAATATCCCTTTGGTCAACTGGGGTCAGCTGTCCCAGCTTTGTCCCCTCCCAGCTTGTGCACTCCCAGCCTCCTCACTGGTGGGATGGGGTGAGGAGCAGAAAAGGCCTTGACTCTAAGTGCCGCTCAGCAGTAACAAAAACAGACCTGTATTATCAGTTCTATTTCCAGCAGCAATCCAAAACACAGTCTGAGAGCAGCTACTATAAAGAAATTAACTCTACCCCAGCCAAACCAGCACACCGAATCAGATCAATTGTGCCTCTAAATAGTGTGGTCAAGTTGAAAAGGTAGGTTCACCTTGCAACTGGAAAGAGGCCTCATCTAGGAACTAACTCATGCATCTGGATACAATTGCAAATGCCTGATGGTTAAACATCAAGTGCTGGCATCCACTACTACTATTGTCTTCATAAGCCTCTCACCCCAACCAGCTTCTTGCTACCTATAGGTACTGCTCTCTTATACATAAAGATTGATAGACTTTTGTACATAAAATTATCCCAATGCTTTGCTTTTGTTGAGTCTGGCCTCTCCTTAGAACCTTCTTATCTACTTTTTCTGATGCTCCTTTCCACCTGGCTGTGGAATCAGCAACAAAGAAAGCAGCAAAACTCCCTCGGCGTTTTTTCTGGAGAGTTATGTAGGACATGTCCTTTCTCTGCCTAGTTCTCAGCTCTCAAACTGCTTCAAAGAACCCACAGCATCTTGCAGAAACTCCCAGCTAGTCACCTATACCTTTAATTATATCTGCAAGCCCTTTTTTTTGACCATACAGGTCACAGGTCTAGTCTCCCTTTAAAAATTACCTAGACATAAAGCAGACACTGTCCTAAGAGTCTGAGGGTTGATGAGGTATGTCGTCAGCTTTGAAACTTCTTGTCTAAAAGCCTGACCTAACCTTTTCAATTTCTTTCATGTAGCAGCTGAGCTACACTTTAGAGTTCAGAATAGAGCTTGCTGTATGCCTGATGGCATATATATTATACAAATATTTAATATATTATATATGTTGCATATATTTTTTATATATTTTTTAATCAGGTTGTCTGATGAAGATGAGAAACAATTTATACAGAAAATATAAAATGCAGGAATTTCCTATCGGGTATATCTAATGGCACTAAGTAACTTTTTTTCCCCAAAGGCTGCATGCTTTCAGGCTGCTGGATGGCTTCATTGAACTCAGCTGAGCTCTACGTTCATGATCAAAAGAGTAAGAAAAAAGCAGCTGGGAGAAATCACCAAAGATTGCCTGGTGAGTTAATAAGGATCCTGATCACACAGCAGGGATGATGGTGGGTAGGGGTGCTGTGCAAGTCTGTACAGCTTCTGCCTTCCAACTGATTTGTACTCATGGAGTGTGTAATTAACTGTTACTGTTCATTTATTTGTGCAAATCAATGAATTTGCAAGTGAGTGCCACCCATTGACAGTCTAACAATTGACAAAAGACAGCAAAGATGAAGTTTCCTTCTGAAAGCAAAAGGAACTCCATCTCATTTTTTATTCTTTCAGCTCTGCCCAGACTAATTTTCTCCAGTCTTCCTAGACTGCACCACCTTTCACTAAATGCTTGGCTACTTAGGGAAATGCTTATTCAACGAACTATATTCAAGCTTTCTTGTTTTATTTTTGGGTTTTGTTGGTTTGTTGTGGGTGGTTTTTTTTGATTATTTGGTTTGGTTTATGGATTCTTTGTTGTTGTTTTTGTAAAGAAACAAAAAGACTTCCATAGTTTATTGAGGAGGAGAGAGGGAAAGAGGTTGGACACGGAAAAAAAATATGTTCTTAATTTTTAGCTAAGATCATTGAATCTTCTTGTCATTGGCTTCTTGATGAGGTCCTACTTCTTAATCCAGGAGAGGAAGGAACACATGCTTGTGTTTAGATCTCTGAAGTTCAAAGCCAATCAGTACTTTTCCACATATAAATTCTTTGACATACTGAATTTTGTACTGCCATTTTCAATAGGAAGCACATCTAGTGTGAAAGTTGTTCATAAACATTTTGATGGTTTGATTTTTTAAATTCTGATAAATGGGAAACATGGAATGAAGATACACTTGCATCAGTTTGACTTGGGGATTTTCTGTAGGTAACTGAGACTGCTTATGTTGATCCAATTTCAATATTAACAACACAGAAAAATTTTCTAGGGAATTAGAAAACATACAGAAATAATTAGAAAAATGGAAAATTTTAAAATGAAAAAAATCAATATAGCTAAAGCAATACTTGAGTATAATTGCTACCAAGTCACAAACCATTCTTATTGAAAATGCCATATATCTCCATTTAAAAGCCGTAATTTTTACCAAGTTTAATTACTTTCCCTTACAGCTAAGGGCTCTACAGTTTCTGCACCTGATTCACCAATGTATTAATCTAGTCTCATGCCAGGATAACTGCATTTAAATTGATGATATCATGGCAGAATGAATCAACCCAGTGTTGTCTGATAACCTGCCAATTTAAAGACTGCAGCAGCAATAATTCCTTTTGCTCTTGTTTCTGGTAAGCTAGATAGTAGAAGCATGAACCCCCTCAAGCTTAGTCTGAGTCTCTGAATAGCCACAAAAAGCTGCAATACCTTGAAATCTGAGCAAGGAAGGTGCTGTTCATCTTATACAGATAAAATGCCTTACATCCAAAACGAACTACAGGTACTGAGCAACTTTCCATGCTATCTAAAGGAATAATTTTACCTGTCACTGAAGAAGAGTGTACAAAAACATAATTTTACAGCTTTGGAAAAGAAGGTGAAATTCAGTGTTTGCAACTGGCAAAAAGCCGACACACACCTGACATTGCCAGAGCAGGGTCCCAGACCTTTGTCTTGCCTTCTGCAGTGGGGTGCCTTTCTCTTGAAGTAACACAGAATATACATGACCTGAATGTAGATAGCATTTAGGTAAACTTGAATAAATACCTGATTTTATGTTTGGCCAGATTGCCTGGCTGAACAGATGGTGAAGTTTGAGATCCTTAAGACAGCAAGGAGGGTGCACAGCAAGTTTGTTATTCTGGACTTCAGGAGACCAGTGACAAGTGGCATTTCTAAGGATTTGGTATTGGGACTGGCACTGTTTAACATCTTTGTTGATGATGTAGACAGTGGGACTGAGCATACCCTCAGCAAGTTTGCTGAGGACACCAAGTTGTGTGATGTGATTGACTTGTTGGAGGGAAGAGATGCCATCCATAGGGACCTTGACAGGCTTAAGAGATGGGCCTACACAAATCTCAAGAAATTCAACAAGGGTAAGTGCAAGATCCTGCACCTGGCTTCAAACAATCCCAAGCACAAATAGAGGCTGAGCAGAGAATGGATTGAGAGCAGCCCCAAGGAGAAGAAATTGGTGGTGTTGATGGATGAGAAACTCAATGTGAACAGTCAAGGTACATTTGTAGTCCAGAAGACTAAATGTATCCTGGACTGCCTCAAAACAAGCATGGTTAGCAGCTACAACAATGTGATTCTGTGCCTCTGCTCTTGTGAGACCCAACCTGGAGTACTGTGCCCAGCTCTGAGGCTGGAGGAGAACCTTTTGCAAGGGCATGCAGTGGTATAACAAGGGTTAATGGTTGCAAACTGAAAGAGGGCAGGTTTAGATTAGATGTTAGGAAGAAATTTTTTACTGTAAGGGTGATAAGACACTGGAATGGGTTGCCCAGAGGAATTGTTTATGCCCCATTCCTGGAAGTGTTCAAGACCTTGAAGTGTTCAAGTGTTCAGTAGGACTTTGAGCAACCTGATCTAGTGGGAGGTGTCCTTGTCCAAGGCAGGAGAGTGTTGGAATGAGGTGTTCTTTAAGGTCCCTTCCAACTCAAACCACTCTGTGATTCTATGATTCCATCCATGTAGAAGGGAATCACCCCATGCTTTAGCCATGGCTCAGACTCAGTCTCAGGTCTGGCTCCAGTTCTGTTTCTAGACTCATCCCCTGCTCCCATGCTGCTGCCCTGGCTCTGAGCCCTGCTCCCATGGCCTCTGTGAGAGCCCTATCCCATTTCCTCGCAGTGCCCAAGGCTGGTAGAGGGCCTCAGTGCTGTTTTTCATTGAAAATTTCAGCCTCCATTACTGGAAAGAGCCACTTCCCCAAGCTGATATAGACTTTAGCAGCTACAGAAAAAAACAACAAATATATTTGCAGTACCTGGGCATAATATGAATAAGAAAGAAATACTGAGTGAAGCTATGTTTTAGGAAAATAATGTTTTTATTGACATATAAACACCTCTGCTTGTGTGATGCAAGTATTTTTACTCCTTACTACATCCACAGATGCTTTCCTGACAGTTTAGTATTACATTTTTCTCAATACAGCAAGCATAAAGTCTGCTTTGACTTTCTCTACCTTCACATGCATGCTCTTAAATTCCCTGTTTTCTGGAGCCTCTTCCTGCCTTTCCCTATTTCATAACAATCTGTTTCTTACTGGATTCACCTTGTCAATAGCTTTACTTGGTCCTGTGCAATTAATTCCGAATAATGATCTAAACTCACACAATCTGCAATATTTATAGAAGGAAAAATTAAGAGTTTGTATTCAAAATAGAAAGGTTGCCCTTTTAACTGAGATTAGAAAATGCTTAAATATTTGAGGTAACAAAATGATGAGCAAAACTTCTGTGCAGTACTTCAGCTGCAAAGTGTCGCTCTTACCAACTCTGAAGTGGCAATTGGACACTGTTCCTATGACAATTTCAGTTACTGGTGTAAAGGCAGTTTCTTCCTCTCTTACTCTTTTTCCATCACTAAGCAGCTCTGAGGACGATTTGGAAAAGGTCACAGTCCAAGAAATATGTTGCAGTTCAGTCAGGTCAATATTTGTGATCACTCTGATCTTGTCTGAGAGTGAACTTCTTGGCCCAAACACTTGAAAATGATTTTTCTGTGTCCAGGGAGGCAACTTCCTTATCATAGCAATCTGGCAAGGTGGAGTTTTGTGTGGGTAAACTTTGCTTCCTGTGTCAAATGAAACCAGTGAGGAAGTTTTTATGTCATGTTTTGGTAACCAAGTATGTGGCATTGGTGAACTTTTAAAGTCTGTGATTTCAAATCCATGTACAGGGAGTGATCTACAGCAGTTATCTGAGGGTTGTGGAAGGAAAAAGCTCAGCTGAAGGTAATTAAATCTGAATCCAAGGACAAAGGTGTGTGTTTCTCGGATGTGAGATCAATGAAAAGTATTGTGTGAATACAAACACATATTGTTGATAAAACCTCTTTTGTGATTTGGACCTCAGGCTCTTTACTCTTTACAAACTTTTGCTATACCATACATTACTATCCTATCTTGATGAAGCATAGCCTTGACTTTGCCTGCACAGAGCCTTCTGGTGGATTCTGTTTCTACTTCCTTAGGGATTTTTTTCAAATGACCTTCAATATGAAGGAATACCTTCCAAGATTAAATGAGTCAGAATTCTCTTTCCTATCCTTATAATTTTGGTTATTAATCATATTATTTACAGTTGCTTTAAATATAGACTAAGATCCAACTTGGAGGTCATTGTATAGACAAGGTTTGCTCTGTGTGTCTGTGTATATTGCATGCATGTACACATTTAAGAAGCTGTGAAATTGCCATAACCCTCAGTGCAACTTTCACATGCTGAAGCAATACTTTTCCGCAAAATACATATCTAGTTTAAAACAAAATCTCATTTCAGTCTTCCTTAACTTAGGTTTAGAATATTCATTTGTCCTTCTGAATTACTTGCTGATGATGTCTGAGGTATTTCATTCATCTGAGCGAGCCTCTGGCTCCCAATCTGTAAAAGGCAGGAATGCAGAGCCTTGCTTATCTGTGTCAGGTACTTGAGCACTTGTGTACTGAATCAATAATCTAGCAGCTGGGAGTTGTTACTGAGATGTGATGGGCAACTGAGTAAGAGGGAAGATTAGTTCGTGAAGCTTCTGGAAATGAAGGTCAAGATTTCTTTCCAAAGACGCACAATTAAACCCAGCAATTTCTACAAAGAGAGAAACAGTTAAGGGAAACACCTTTGACATATGCACAGAGAATACCACTTCCTAGAACACTGTATGACTCATGAGTCACTGTTGCAAGAAGCTTTTCCCCCCCTGCAGACCAATGAGTTTGTTATCTGCTTGCACATCTCCTAAAACGTATTATACTGTGTAAAATTAATACATGCTGCCTTTTTTATTACGACTCACAATTGATTCTGGCTTATTTATAGCATATGAAAGTAAAATGCTGTGGACTGTGTCCTATATGTAATTACTTCCAAAGGCTTTTATCAGTGCAGAGAAACTAGCTGTTAGAGAAACTGTGGGTACATTTCCTTCAGGGAAAATATAATCACTTTTTATTCCATTCTAAACCTAATTCTTGCACTATATCCTCACTGTAAATTGATATGACAGATATGAGCTGAAAGACTGTCAGAGCAGCTGCCATAATCTGCTGACTTCTAGCAATAAATATTCACCTGAAACAAAGTACACAGACTTAAACTGAAAGGGCCACATGAAGGAAAAAAAGGAGGAAACCTGCAGTGATGGTAGAGATGGGCAATAAATTTCACATGACACAGAAGCAGGAAAAATTAATGACATTTTCTGTAGTATTCATTCTTTGTTTTTCATATTGATTATTAGGTCTTAACCTCTTATGTAAGTTCCTATAGGTTTAGTATCCTTAATAGGGGAGGTCCCGTGGTGTAAAGGAAAGCACTCTGGACTCTGAATCCCAAGGGCCCGAGTTCGAGTCTCAGTAGGGACTGTCCCCATGGCACTTAAATGCCTCCCTGCCGTCCGATCTCATCAGATCTTGGATGCTCAGCAGGGGGAGCCCCTGTTAGTACCGGGTGCTGTAGACAGTCCCGAGGATTTCACTGTCACTGTTCATCCTCGCTCGGCCGTGGCAAATGGACCTTAGGACTTAAACGGTGGGGCCAGTTCTGCGCACGCTGTGCCTCACCTAAAAAATCCACTGCGCAGGCTGGAAGGGCATGCCCACGTGGGGAGAGCCCTTCCCAAGATCTTCATTTGCGAAGTCTGGTCATACACTATCCTTAATGTACTACTCATGCATTCATTAATTTGGTTTTCTGATTCACTTTCATCTCACACCACCTATAACTAAACAATAATTAAACATTTGCAAAGCTAACCCTGCTGTTGTATTACTGGATTGCCACTAATCTGCAATTCTTTCATTTATCACATTGGATACTGATTAGGGTCCATACTCCAATATAGTCTTATAGAGATTACATCCATAAGAAGATAGGATCTTCAAGGACAATGTTTGGAGTCAATCTTGGGATGGGGATAGTGTTTTGAGCTGGATGACACATGGTCTGAATACAATCTGGAGAAATCAAAGCTTTTTTCCTTCCCTTTTCTGGAAAGGCATTTGTGCTTCTACTTAAGAGATTTTGAACAAATTTTGCACTATCAGTGTGCTATTTATTTTAATTTGTACATCTACTGAAATTTACTCAGCAATCCTGATAAAGAAAAACAAGCCTTGATCCAGGAGACAAGAATTACTAAAATATAATTATGTTTTGATGTCAGCATAGTTTATCATCTGCAGCACAGCACAATCCTTTTGCTGTGGATTGCCCACTAAAGTGAGGACTACCATCTTGAACATGCTAAAACCAACATATTTTGGTGGTTTCTCAGAGCAGATCACAGTTTTGATCTGATACCTATTTGAGATTAAAAATTACAAATTCCCAGCTGAGAATTAACAGAAGTGAATGATCTATCCTGCATCAAGCAGCTTTGTCCAATGAATAAACTCCATAGCATTATGAATTAAGTTTTCCAGGCACAACTGAAGAAAAGGCTGTGACATCAGATTATACTTTTGGTGCTCTCAAGAGAAACACAAGGAAATGATTAGGAGGTCCTTTAACAAGTGACAGTAAAGAAAGATACTCCAGTAAACACAGTCAGCCCTGCTTTCAAAATCTTGTGCTATAAGAAGGAAGGCAAGCCAAAATACACTTGTGTCCCACATGACCACTGACTAGAGGATCTAGTAACTAAAGTAACTTTCTTTCCTTATCTTCAGGAAAAAAAAAAAAAAAAAAAAAAAGATGCTTGCTGTCTGAAATTCCAAATCAGGTTCTTACAAATACTTTTTGCAGCATTGGTACTATTTTAATTTGTCCTCTAATATTTAACTTTGCTGAATAACTCAGTAAAATTGGTCTCGTTTGTTTGTTTGTTTGAGATGGTTTTAGTATTTTTTTATTTTGTTTTGCTTTATTAAAATGAATTAAAGGAAATAGCAAATGAAGACCTTTTACCCTCTCCCTCTCACTGCAGTTCTATTGCTTTTGTATGTCTAACTCCATTCACATTTGCTATTGGCTGCAACCTTTAGACAATGGCATTAATGACATGTAGGTCAGCAGTTTAAAAAATTGAGGTATATTCTTTGCTCTATTATCAAAGGCCTATAGAAATGGCAAATTCGTTTTATGAATGGACATGTTCTGTATTTTTTGTTACAGATAAGAATCAGGAAGAGATGAAAGTGCAGGTCAAAATCTACTAACTCTTCTCAAAAAGGCAGGCCCACTAAACTCATGCTTTGAGCTATAGGAAGACTACCCAACCCATTTAATTTGACAGCTAGTACTAATCTGTTTCTTCAGAGATAAAGCCTACATTTTTTTTTTATACTTTGTTACTGAGCAGCTTATAAAGTGCTTTGAATGTCACAAACTAGTGCAAGAAGTATGTATTCTTTTGTATTGGTTGCTTTTTCAGAATTCCCTTTAAAAAGTGTGTGTGGGCAAAATTCTGCTGTTTCCTGCTCTTTCTCTGATTTTCATTAAAAATGCTGTTAGAAAATGGATTCTTATTTACTATGAACTTACGTCAAGAGAAAGAACCTGCTTAATGCCATAAAATAGATCTGCATGTGATGTTACTGTTCCCTTCCTTTTCCATAAGGCTCTTTGATAATGCAGATAAATCAATTTAAATTCTACCTTTGACAATTGTGAAGTTGGTTCTTCTATGGCTGAAGAATCCCTGGAGTGAATTATGTTTACAGTCACTTTTCTATTCACAGAAAGAACAACCCCCAAACCTAAATCTTTGGGGAGGAACATGCTTGGAGGGAAGAAAAAAACCTTTTGTTTTCATCATGCAGGAAAAATACATCAGATAGGAGCAACTTTCCTTTTTGAAAAGGAAAATTCAAATGAAATGGAATGAAGTTTGCATTTAACAAGTTTTATACATCTTTCACAAGCATGAATATAATTTTTTTTCTATTATACATCTCAGTGTGGTTCCAGGTGATTTTGATGAATCAGAATAATTGTCTCAGTGGTTTTATCTGAGTGCTGCATCCCAATTTCCTTACATAGTGCCTTTGGGATACCATTATCCTGCTCTTCTTCTAAAGAACAGTAAATCACACCTAGTAAGCAGCAAACATTTGAGAAATAAAGGACTACACACTTAGATAAAGGAAAGCTAACTAAGATTAAAACAATTAGGAGCTAAACTCTTTCCATAGAGTGCATACATATGTACACATATAAATAAACAACCAAACCAAAACAAAACCATAACAAAACAAAACACAAAACCAAAAACCCAACCTATAAAATGTCTCCTCACCTTACCTCTTCCCAGTAAGGAAGATTTGCATTTAGGAAAGGATTATGTTTCAAAAGATTTGTGCTGTATTGTCAGCATGCTCAGCTTTCCCCTCCAATATTTGATCTCCTCTTTAACGGCATAGTTATGAAGTTAGGATGCTGAAATCAGTGTAGTATTTTATGCATTTCAGTCTGTGAATGCAAATCAACTCCATTTCAACACCTATGCACAATTTACCACCACCACAATTTACAGTCAAAATATAACCCTATAGGATTTCATTAGTACTCAACAGCTGCAACCAAGAGTAAAGTCAGATCCCAGCATAAATCATCCTTTGTTTCTCAGAATATAGATGATGTTAAGTAGATGTCTTCTCCATAGGCATGTTTTAACTCTAAATTCTGTCACATATAGAGAAAAATCTGAAACATTCGTACTCAAATCTGGATTTAAAAAAATAAAATAAAATCATTGATCAACTATAAAGGACTCTAAAGTAATATGGGGAAAGCCTTGTGACAGAGGCCCACAAATGACCCTACAGATATTTAAAATCCATGTTTGGGAAGACTGAGAAAAAAGAATGCAGTTGCTGATAACAGATTTTAAAACAGCAGGAGAAATTATGACTGAAAGATGTCTTCAAAAGATACAAGGAACAAAGAAGAATGTGTAGGATCAATGCTACCACTTCCTTTAGGAAGATGATATTTGACAGAATAATTGGCAAGTTACAATATTAATACAAAGATAACAGCTGATGAAAAGGTGGATACAGAAAAGGAAGGAATTTTGCCTTGTAGTTAAAGGGTGTTTACTTGAGACATGATAAAAGCCTTTATGAGATTAAAACAAAAGGGTCTTGCCAGAGAGGGATGCTACAGATCAATAAACCAAGATAATATTACAGATGAGGCTTTTTGTCACTGCTAACAGATCATTTGTAGCACAAGACTATATAATAACAAGGAATTTCAAATACACAGATAGAGCATGAGGGAGAAAAATGGCAGGACACAGGGTAGGAGTAGGTTATTCACCTAAGTTTAATAAAAGAATTTCCCCAGTGCTATTCAGAACACCTTACTTTGGAATATTCTTATTGTTTTGTCCAACTTTCTCACATACAAGTGATTTAACAAGTTCTTAAACTGTTCTAATAAGTGTTTGTTGATAGAGGAAGGGATATATGAAGGTGGGATTAAGCTTGAGTGAAAAAGATATAACGATTGCATTTTCCTGCCACTAGGAAAAGATGAAAAAAAAAAAAACTAACACACTTTGAGAAACTCAGCGTGAGTCTGCATCATGTCAGGGTGAATGCTAAATGAAAGGTAAGATACAGGCAATAGCATTTTATGTTTGGTCTTTTTCTACTTTCTCTTCAAGAGTTAAGTTGACTCATGCTGTTGAATTTCACAATAAATAACTTGGAGGCTGAAACAGCCGCAAAGTTTTAACTGTTATCTTTGATAACTCATGCAAGACAGATAAAACATGAGAAGCATAGAAAGGACACATCTTCAGGCAAGAAAAAGGAAAGCTCTGCAATACAACCAGCAGCTTACTCTCAAGTTCATAAGGTACTTGAATTAATAATCAAAAAGTAGTATTTATGAACAACAGAATTTTAGTGAGGAGATAAATGACATCTAGTAAGCATGTAATGAATGAATTATATCACATCTACTTATGCACAATGTCTAAAAAAATAGTAGGCACTAAGGTTAAGAAAAAAGTATCAGAATTTGCACAGCTAGACTGCAGTGGTAGCTTTATCCCATATGGCTCCTATAGAGTCTCAAAAACATGTTCAATAGTGAACTGTTGTACAGGTCTATAGCTGATTAAAAGAGATAGCTAGAGAGTGATCACTGCAGTCAGCCTCATTAGCCAATGTGGGGACCAGCCCCACAGCACCCAGGCAGGAGGGAGACAGGGTGGGCAACCAGGCTCAGCCAAGGTCCTGGATCAGCAGGGTTGCCCACTAGGCAGGGCAAGGCCAAGCCAGGACATCAACCTAGGGCCAGGGACAATGAGGGTAACCAGGATCTGATCAGGACTCCTCTGTCATAGCTCAGATAAGGTCTAAAAGCCCCAGGCCAAGCTTAAGTAGAGCCCTGGATCTAAGAACAGGAGGGTGTGTAGGGAGGTCCCAGTTGAGGCTGATCTCTCCAATTAGTGTTGCTTGGCTTATTGGTGCCTTCACATTCAAGATGTTTTCTGTCAAAATGTTAGGAAGCAGTGTGTGACTGTATTCTGTTTTGTGTAGTGTGTTGTACCTGAATGGCAGAATGGAGAAAATCCTTCAAATTCATACATAGTACTGCATTGTGACGGTTGATCAGATGAGAGTTCAAAACTTTCCTGACATACTGGGGGAATCTTTTAAAATAACAGAATGTTGTTTAACAACACCAAGTCCAAATTGCTCTGTTAATACACCTAATCTAAATGAACAATCCCAGGCTTGTTAAGGTCACCACAGGACAATGCATAGAACAACAGGACATGCAGCCACTTGGTGTAATGTAGAGCTATCATCCTGAGGTGCACCTTCTAGGAAAGCTAACTCACTCAAGTTAGTTATTGTAATGGCTATTTAGTACACCTATGTGTCCACAAAACCCTAACCTCAGATAACTCTTGTAGCTTTTAGAGAAATGTATTAAAAAGATTACCTGCAATCAGGTAGTAAATATGGAAGTCTGGATTTGTAGTCTAATGGCTGATGACTTGCAAACAACAGAAATATAAAAGGTGCTTAATTCTAGTCTGCCATAATTTCAGCTTCTTTTCCATTGGCTGAAATATTCGTCAAAATAAAACCACTGAGACCAACACTACTCCCTCTCTCCCTCTACTTCCTCATCAGTACTCTGCTTAAAAGGTGTGCAAATATTTAAATTCCAATTCACTGGTCTTCTACCCCATTGTTCTATATTTTTCATAGTGCAGAATTTTCCATAGTGTTATCATGTCCCAGGCACAGGCATAGGTGGAATATTTCTGGCCGGTGTTCTGACTGTGTGAAATGGTAAGAGCCCTGCAGTAGGTATTCTTTATACATGGGACAGCCTTGAATGAATTGCATGCTGAATATTAGCAGCTGTAGACATAAATTTCTAGGGTTAATTACATGGAAAGTGCATATTTTTTATTTTTGACACTGCTGCTGTTTTTAGAAGGTGCCAAAACATGATCATACAAGGACAACACTCTTGATGAGCTACCAGGACTGGTTATGATAATCTATTGTTGGAGGAAGGACTCAGATCCTATAATGAACAGCTAGTACCATATATGCTCTTGGATTAATTTGTGTTATCTGAGCTGGTATAACTATTTTTAGTACATAGGAAATTTTCTCTCCATCTTTCTTAAAAAACAAACAAACCCTGAAAGCAGACTCTGTCTGATCTTAAAACACCTCTGTAGTCACTAACCAGTGACCAGCATTTTGGATTCTTTTGCAGAGGCAAATCTGAAAACTCTGAATGTTCAATTTCAGACACGTCTATGCACAGCAAATTAATCACAACTATGTTGTTCAATTTGCAATGTCTTGCTCTGAGGATATGTAAAAGTACATTCAAACAAAGCTCAGAGAATGAGTTTCAGGGATTCTTACAGCAAAAACAAGCCTTTAACAGTATGAAAAGTGACACATCTTGCACTGCAGCAGTTTAATACACTCCCAGATTCCTTTTCAGAGAAAGCATGAAACAGACTATGAACTAAGTAAAGTTCTGTTAAAAAATTGCCACACCACTTAGAACAAAATTAAATTTGTTTCTATTTTTGCTATTGTACTGTACAATAGACAGTGTTCTTTCTAGATCCGTGACTTCAGAGTCAATGAGGACAGTTGGGGAAGGCAGCAAGGCTAAATGTCACACCATCTGGAACTTGCAAGTGACTTTGGCTACAAATTCAGGGTTTTATATCCTGTGTTCAAACCCAAAATCTCAGCAGTGAATACTTCAGAATCTTATTACCATTCTATTACTTTCATTTTATCAGTTCCCTGAATTCAATGCAATTAAAGCAATAAAGAATGCAAGATAAGTGAAAATTGATATTTCCACTTTGCATATATATTTACTATATAGCTAATATATATTATAAGAAGCATTCAATTTGATAATAATGTAAGGAAAGTAAAGCATTTTTTAAATATAGAAGACATTTACTTATTTTGTTCCTGCTAGTGTAAATGTATTGGCTGTCATAGATTTAATGTTGATTTATAGTAATTTATTGACCTGGGCATTTTATGTTAACACTGACGGGCTTCCAATACAAATCAAAGAAAGTCAGATGTCATGCATTTCATTACAAGTTTATTCATTACCTCACACTAATCCAAAGTCTAGCAATAGATTAAAATATTGGGGAAAGATGCTAATGAAAAATTCTTCTAGAAATAGAAGACTGTTGATTTATGCTTAAGGCCTTAGGGTTCTTAGGTTTGTAATTTAACCAACAAGAACAGAGTCCTCATATGAAAAGCCAAGCTTTACCCTGGGGCTTTTTCTTTGTTTATGTCATCCAGGACAAAATAACTCTACTGAAATGTTATGCTATGAGTGGTGCACAATTTCACTGCCCTGTGGACTGAGAAAAAAAGCATGAAAAAAGAGACATCACTACCATCGTTTTATTCCTTTCCAAGATGATTTGGTGCTATATAGAGAGTAATTTATGTTGAATATAGGAGTGTACTCAGTGGGTCTCAAAAACACCAGAACGAGTAAAATTTGCACATCTCCAGCTCTCCTTAGAATTTTACATATTTACAAATACTACAGAAGGATTTTTCACCAAGTCCTAAAAGATAGTCAAGTAAAGAAATTTCTGTTTTGCAGTGGAGGAAACTATTTCCAGGAACTCAAGATTCATAATTTTTGAGTTTACTCGTACTTTTTGATTTCATCATTTCAGAAATCACTTCAAAGCACTCATATCACTGAGATACACAAAGCTGCTGAGCACTCAAAATTCCCACTGGAGTCAGTGCGAAAAGGACCTATTCAGGAAACCAACAATTTTTGTCTCAAATTCTGCACCCAAAGCTAAACTCTGGCTCAGTAAGATAGGCTCATTTTCTATTTTGTGCTCTACAGTAAAACATTATTTCCAATTTCTGGAAATTCATATTTCATATTAAATAGACTATCCCACCAATTGCATGCAGGTATAAACTTTCTTGGAGAGATTTTATGACATCTCACAGAAGAACCTCAGTCAAATTTGCATCTAAGATTTTTTAAATTCCCTATGTAATTGTTTTGGTTACCTTTTGGTAAAAAAAATCCTAACACCAAAATATGATATTTGTGGTGAAAAATAGTTAAATGCCATGGGAAGTTATGCACTATCTGTATGTGTCTTCATCATCTGTCACTTCATATTTTGAATGCCTCATTTGATTATTTCCTCTGGTGTCTTTTGATTATTATTAGAATGAAGATAAATGTATTAAAAGTAAAAAAACCCCCATACAGATACATGCCTTTCCTTTTGCCACCAGTCTTAGAATTAATATTACTGATTCTTAGATTTTCTTTTCACTGGTTTGTTTAGAACAGGTTTAATATAAAGGGCAGTGTGGTGCCCGAGAATTTGATGGAGGATAGAGAGCAGGCTTTGTGTGTTGTTGCATGTTGAATGAAAAAGCAGAAGTAATATTTTCCAAGTCCCAGATAGAACTGAGTTTAAACAAAGTTCTAGTAGTCAAACAATTTGAGAGCAAATGAGTAATTTTGCATTGTGACTGTTGATGATGGTGCATTGTTTGTCATTTTATCTCACTCAGATTGCTATAACACAATAGTGGAGAACAGATCCTGTTAAAGTTCAGTTAACTCTGAAATTTAGCTACCATACTGTACAGAGCAGAATGTGCTGAACTGTTTTTTTACACTATGGAGATAATTATATTCTTATACTTTCTTTTACTTAAAAAACTAAACTGAGAGAAAATGCTGAGACTGCAGCACAGGCTGTAATACTCTGTGAAGAAGACAGAATTTTTCTTTGATATCTGAATAAGACTTAAGAGAAGTTTCTGGATTTCAAACCAAACAGAAGAATTTATAAAATTGCTCATAAAATTTTCTTCACCTCTTGTTCACCTCTAAAACATCCACTTTCTGCAGCTATTCCTATGGTTTTTCAGTGACTTCAGGAGGCAGCATTAGTCAGGGCTCTAGGCGGAAATCTCCAAACCCGATTTCCTGTTCTGTCATCAATTCCCTTAATGCTTGTGGGTGAATCCCTTGGCGTATGCTTGCAATACACAGTCAAGTACAGCATGGAGATTCCAAGCTGATGCATTCACACGGCATTGCTTAGTAAGGAGTAGGGAATCATGAGATCTGAAAGCAGTCTGGCCACATTTGACATCGCTATGCCAAACCTTGTAAGTTCAGTCTTTCATCACTTCAGCGTATTTGTTCAGAGGCTGTGCTGAAACTGTACTGCTTCTGGTTCTGAAGCAGCCATGAGCATTGCTGTTTCAAGGAGGTGTGCTTCACACTTCACTGCACTGTGCAGACATGCCAGCGGTCTGCCTGAACCTTGAAATCCTACCTGCAACACAGGGACAATGATTTGACCTATAAAACACAAAGATACAGGAAGTAATACATTTTGACAGTGTTGTAAATTTTCCCTAGAGCTCAGTGTAGTGATGAGGGCCAGATGAATAAAGCAGACGTTTGAGCACTCATGCAAAACTGCACAATCCTTAAATTTGTTTCCTCAGAGTTAGTGGATACTTTTGAAAGCACCACTGATTTCCCCAAGTTCTAAGGTGAGGTAATGGCAGCACTGGTGTCACATCCCAGAGGACATTCACAGCCTTAACATCCCCAAACAGCTTCACCTGGGACCCTCCTCACCTGCTGCTGTCAGGACCAGGGTCTCTATTTCAAGTCAGATCTGAACTTTCATCCCTTTCCTGGGCTGTGCAGGTGCTGTTCTCCAGTTTCTGGGTCCCTCAGCCTCACACCACAGCTCCGTCCTCTGCAGCTGTTGCCAGCATTGCCTAGAGGATGCAAAGTCTTGTGCACTTGCTGTGCCTGGGGCTGTTGCAGGGCTCTCTCCCTGACTCAGCCACTGTAGGACGATACCAGTTGGTGAGTGTACAGTCTGTGCAGGGCTCACCTTGTCTCTACCCTTAACCCCTGGTCACAGGCAGCTAGCCCTTGCTCCTCCCTGGCCAGTACTACACTGAAGAAACCTTACCTCTCCTGCTGTCTATTCAGATAAGGACATGATATACCCCACATCAGGTCCCAAGCATGGCTACTGCTGTGTTGTTCGCAGGTTGCTGCCTCCAGCCAGTTTCAACCAGTAGCCTTGTGCTACTGCTCTGACACCCTGAATGGCTGAGAAAGGGGTTAACATGAGTGACACTGAGAGGTAAGATACTGAATGATTCTAAATTCCAGATCTTGATGTCACTGAGTTAGAAGTTAATGCCCTTATTCATATTCTCAATTTTCTAAAAAGCTGGAATTTTTCCTTTATTTAGTTGGAAATATGGGACACTTGAGAGACTGTGGAGAGGAAGACAGCAACAGCCTCCTGAGTTTGGAGACAAGCACAGATTTCACCGAAAGTAGTAGATGAGGCTATTGGAGGATAGAAAGTTGGCGTTAGCCTGCTTGTAGTGTATGAAGACAAGACATTTGCAACCTCCATTTCAGCAGCTGACTTCCAATGATAATGCTGAATGCTTAGCTGGGTTGATTCTGCTGTGTTCTAAATATTTAGCACTTGTACTGAGTTTTACACCTTCAAGGTGCTTTCTGGATGTAAATTAATTAGTTGCATTTCTATAGCAAGAAAGAGGATGAGAGAAAGATTAGGAAAATCAGAGTTATATCAGCAGTAGTGGATGAATGTGCCACATGTTTTTCTGATTTAATCTCAAAGATGGCAAAGCACCAGGTAAAATGTAACACTGATAAGAAAAGCCTTTCAATCTTTCTGGTTCTGGGTGATAGGATCTGAAGGAAGAAGGGTGAGAAGGAATTATAGTAGAATTTTTATCATGCTCTCATAGAGTGCTTTTTGAAAAAGAAGGCGAAGGACTTTTAACACTGATAAAAGTGCTGGGAATTTTGTTCTTGCTGACTGAAGACCCCGAATTGCCCACAGAATAATATAGCATAGAATCATACTGTACAATAATAAAAATTAGTTTTCCTTTGTGTATTTTTATTAGGAGTGATATATATTATTTTTTCTTTTTCTGTTTCTTATAAAACTACTAATGACAGTGGCTTAGGATTTGATTAAGACTGTCTAAATACTATGCATAGTTAGCAGAAATGTTTAAGATAGTGTCTGCTTCATCTGGTCTGTATTTCAAATCAATCAGGAGGTAAAATTTTGTGTCCATCTATTTATGCTCTTCTGTATTGTTACATAATTGGTATCGTTGCAGGTGGGAGAAGATAACAGTGTTAGGAGGGAAGACTTCCTTGCTAGCTCTTCACCCACACCATGTATATGACTCTCAAAGTGACTATTTCTTCTGTTTTAGGACAATTACCTGTATTTGCATGCACACATAAACTTTTCAATATGATAAATTTTATGTTAAAAGCAGAGATTTGCACCTGCATATGAAGAAACTGTTAACAGGTTCTACTATAAGTCTTAAAGGTCAATTTGATCCATACTAATTACACCAATGATTTTATGTTGAAGACACACTGATAATGCTACAACTGTTACAATCTGACAGAGAGCCATTGCCATAAACTCTTAGGATGCCTACTATCATGTCTTTCTCTGCTTCAACTCTCATCTTTTTTATCACTAAAACCATAGAGATTGTTCCATATAGCTACTGCAAAGTTAACTCTTCCCAGTGTTAAATTGTTCAGCTTTTCCATCTGGTGTTTTATGTCAATTAACAAATTAGAACATGAGTAGCAGACATGGAAATAATAATTACATCCTATTTTCTCTCTCTCTGGAAAGGCTCAATTAGTTTGTAATGAAAGTGTATACACTTTAAAAGCACTTTGATCATGTTAGCTAGGTGACTCTACCACTATATCCACAAGGTACCAAGTCCACTGTGTTTTGCCCTTCAAGAGACAGCCAAAATTGGATGCCTTTCCCATAGTCTCACACAAACTGAGGGTATACATGGGATCGTGCTAGACTTACTAGCTAAATTTCCAGGATAGAGCCAATGGCATTACAGTGTAAGGTTGACTCAAAAATATGTGATTCTTGCCCTTTCATGAAAGTTTTGCTGTGTTTCTGTATAAAGTTGCTTACTCCATGTGTAATTTCTACTTTGCTAGTCTTCTACTTTGGCTACTTCAACATTTCTTCTGTTAAAACTCCCAGATTACTTTAAAATGGAAAGGTTCTAAGTATGGTAAGTTCAACAATATTTTATATCTTGTCTTAGTTGTAACACTCTGTTTAAACTCTCGTTCAAAGGCAGAAATCTCATCCTCTAAATTTGGAGGACACTTATCTGAAGGTCTGCAGAATATATACATCTTCTCTGAATGAAGGTAAAGATCAGAATGGTATCTGGAAGACAATCCAGGAGGACTAGATGTGTGCTCGTTGTTTCAGAGAACTTCAAATTTGGTTTCCATCCTTCCCTTAATCTACTCTAGGTTCCCAGCTCCAGACACCAAAAAAGTTTTCACTAGTTCCTTTAAGAAGCTATGCACAGGGAACTGAAATATGGCCTGGGATTCACCATAAGAAAGAGCTCCTTTTAACCTTCTTTGTAATGATCCAATCCTTGTCCCTGCCTGGTTTCTCTGTCAGAGACATTTAGTGCAAAAAACTTCCAATTCTTTGAGAAAAGACTTGGAGTAAACCTTCCGTTTTGTTGCATGATAGAATTACTCTGTTGTAAATGAGCTGTGAATAAATGTACTAAAGGAAGGCATAATTTTTTTGTGGATTCTTATATTATACAATAAAACTACATAGTTCCCCAGTTATAAAATCTATCGAAGTTTTTCAACAGTCCCATATTTTTAACATGCCTTCACAACTGCTAGCAGCTGCCTCTACATATGTTCCTTGATTTTATGCCCGCATTACAATGGCATCAGAGCACTCCTAGCTGTGCAGGCACATTTTTTATCCACCTCCAACCTTCTGTTGCTGTGAAGGTAAATGCATTTGATGGAAGAGGAGTGGAGGCATGGGGATAATAGAGAATACATGGCATGAAGTCTCTAATGGAAGTAAGAAGGATTAAATCATAGATGTTTCCTATCTGAACTATGGCATGGTATCCTGTATGAAGCATTCACTCAAATATATTCAATCTGTCAGGTCTGCTTTATAAGGAGGCTCATGTATCTTTCTTGATAGGACCACAATTTTGTATAGAGGCTTTGATCTGGAGTTCTCAAAATAATTAAATAGATTTTCTATAAATGACTGCTGCTCCTGTCACAGCTGAAGCATAGCCACTCTCAGAAAAGAACTCTACACATGCTTTGTAGTGGAGTATGTAGGGATACAGGAGTACTTTTTCAACACTGAGGAATCTGGGGAACCTTCAGTGGTGTTTAGGGTGCTCCTCACTGAAAGAGTCATTAGAGTGCAAGTAGTAGTTTTCAGGTCTCATTGACACATTTTTTAGTAAATTGACTTGGTATTGACTAGAGTGGTTTCTTCAAATTATTGTGCAAAGAACAAAAGTTGCAGCAGTTTAGGATGGGAAGTGAAGGCATAGTGTCACCTGCAGGAGAAAATGAGCAAGATGTAATTTAATTATTGAAATTTAATTTTCAGAGTTTTCTAATAATCTTTTCTTTCCTTTTTAAAGGCAAACATCAATTAGCCTGCATAGTTTCATGTGCAATGTTGACAAAATAGAAAAATGCAACTATAAATTACTGTGTTTCATTTTTCCTAGTGTTTTCAAGTTTCCTATTAACTGATCCTACTTAGTTTGTAAACTTCAATCTTTTAAGAAAACAGAGTTGGCATGCCATGCTGCGTCTGAGACTAATACCTGAAAAAAGGCCTTAATTTAGGAAAATAATCAGTGCAATTATTTATTGTTATACAAAACCTGGCTACAATTCAAGTCAAATTTCAATTATTTCTTCACATATTTCTCTTGTCTCTGAAGAAAATTTGCTGATTAATGTCTGAACCACTATAAACTTGAAAGCCATCTGGTCCCTCATGACTTAACAATAAGAACTCAAATAGGAGCTGAAGAACTTTTCCTTCTGGTGTCTTCCAGGATGCCAAATTCAGGGGTTTGCCTCGTCTCTTTTTAAACAACCAAAGTAACAAGGTTTCACACATGTCTCCTTGAAGATAGTTAGAAGCTAATAAATATCTCTGATAGGAAGTATCTCCTAGTCCAGTACAAACTGTATAGGTACCATTTCTTGAGACAAGGAGAGAAAAAGGGAAATGGAGTGTTTTTATCTCTCTCTTTGAGCATCAAATAAGTATGTGTGCTTTCTTGCACTCAAAGTTACTACAATGCCTTGCACAGAGTGGCAGGAGAAAGCAGCATTTACTCTAGCAACAGAATAAGCTCAGCCCCTAACAGCTCTTACTGTGGGCATACAACCATTCTCTTTCAGTTGAACAGACTGCTTTTGGTAAGCTAATTCAGAAGCAGGAAAAAATTAATTAGGGCAGATCATGTCAGTCACTGGACCCCGTATGATACAGGGAGTAAGAACTGTGCATGAATTTGTATTCCCCAAATCAGAAGAGGACATATCCCCACACTTGTATTGCTCCACTGTGTTGGGTTCCCGTGTGAATTCTGCATTAAAAAAAAGCCGAGTTAAGAGTGAGCTACATCAGCATTTCTCCCCTGCACTGCTTTCCTTTGCTTAACCTTGTCTACAGATGAAACTTCAAAAGCTCATCAGGTAGATGACATCTACTAGGCTGAAATTAAATCTCGACATTGAGTTTGGATGGATAGCGACACAGGGGGTGGTACAAAGCATATACAGCAGTAGAAGCCAAAGAAATTTTCTGCTAGAGTTCTGTGGCTGAGTACCTGCCATTTCATGCTTGTGAAATAACAGAAGACAGCCAGAGGCCAGTACAGGTCCATTCCAGCAGTCTTGAAGGAGTAAATTTTTTTGTCTACTGACAGAGTTCATCTCCTCTTGGAGAAGCCCTATTCAAGGTTTTAAACGTGAAAACACATCCAGATATCTTTGCCAGATATCTGTGCTGAGTGTTTATCTTAAAAGAAGTTAATGATAAAATGAATTAAGTGAAGAAAAAAATTGGTAGCAAAAGAATTGCATTTAAGTTACAGCAACTGAATCTCATCTGAGCTAAAGAGTGCAGTAATTAAAGCAGTATTTACAATGCAGTAAAGACAAAGCTAATCACTGGCAATAATGGGCTAGATGATGTTTTTCTTAGGGAAACTAGTGAAGAATGGGGCCAGAGCAATAATTCCTTCAACAACCTCATTTGTTAATTATGGTAATAATCCTCTTGCTTGTAATGATTATCTAATTTATTACCACCAAACAGGAAAGCAATGTGAGATGAAACAACTGAGGCAATTGAGTCAGAATTTGTAGGCCTCACTCTGCAAGCTGTGTGCAGGAACCAGATCTGTGTGAGACTGATTTTATATACTTACCAGTGCCATGGCTGGTTTATATACTTACCGTGCCTTCTACCCAGACTGAGGGTAGAATCTGTAAGAAGGCAGAGGCTGCATATTCAATAGAGCTGTCAGTTGCTGCTACACAGCAGACATTAGTGGAGATAGTGGAGATTTTATCACAATTTAAAATTATGGTTTTCTTAACTACTTTGAGTTTAAAGGCTTTTGGAGAAGACCAATAAACCAGAATATTCTATCAAGCAAACTGATATAAACTATTTTAAGTACCTAACTAGCCCATAATTAAATATGGTACGTTGCTTTTCAAATCCACATCAAGTAAACACAGAGCTTGCACATTGATTTGCATTCCCTTGAGTCACTGGCTGTAGGTGTGAAAGAACAGTCTGGTAAACTGATTTTTCTGGTTTATCTGTTATTCAAATATAAGTCAACAAGTTCCTTTTACACGGATTCTTAAATTAACTGGCTATAGGTAGAAGCAAAGGTCATAACAGAGTTCATTAACTGGTTTAAAGATAGAAGATGAGAGGAAGAAATGGTCAGTGTTCATAGTGAAACAAGGTCACCCAATTGCATCTTTGCCATGTCTTATACTTCGTGGCAATTAAAACACAAGAGGGAATATAGATATTCCCTCAGAGAGCTTGAAAGTCTGATGTTGAGTCTTTACTGTGTAAGACAGTTTCCTGAGCTAACTCTTGAGTGAATTGAGCTTTATGTGGAGACTTGTACAGTCCTACATAGATGTTATCTTAAATCCTGGAAGCAACTTTGCTGCATCAGTGTGGCCTTCCCCGTAGACCAACCTATTCTGCCTGTTGGCTGAAATTTGTTTGTGAAGGTGCAATGCCATGGTGACATGGTTATACAGCATTAAGTGGTGATCTGTGGTGGCCACAGGACCCCTGTACAAATTCCCATTACATTTAAATATGACATGACATAAGAGAACTGAAGGTGGACATGTCCATGTCTGGGAACCAGTCTTACCACTTAAGAACAACTAGTATGTATTTAAATCAGTAAAAATCTAAAATGTAAAAGTAAACACAGGACAACCTAGGAAAAGAATTACAAAGCAACCAAAAAATATCCCCAGAAAGATGGAATTGAGTCACAGTTTTGAAACAAAACATAGCATTGGTTTGTTATCAGTCACTGCACCTCAGCCCCAACCACCCCAGGCATATGGTATAGCTGTCAGTCACGTTCCTGAGGAAAGCTTGCAACTGGTAGGAGTTGTCTGCAAGTATGAGGCTGAGTGGGACCTGCTGGTCACAGATGATATCTGGCACAGTGTTTTGAGAAGAGGTGAGAGTGGGAACAAATAAAAAGAGAACTAAAATAATTTTTGCAGGTCTAAGAGCTGAATGACCAATTCTTTACCTGAGCTGTGCAGACATGCCAGGGCAATAAAATATATTTTCTAGACATGACATGCCAGGAGTGAATCGCTGATGGTGACGACTATTTTATTCTTTCTACTTTCTAGGCCCCACAACATTATTACCCTTTTGCACTGTCAGATATTAAAATCATATTAACGACCAGGAACTGTATTAAACTGTTTGAAAAAGAAATAATATGGTAGCACATTTGAAGGTTAGAGACAGCCCTTGGGTGTAATTCACTAGACTGTAATCTGCCTGCCTGGTACTCTGCAGATGAAGCAGCAAGCATTGTTTCTGGGAAACTAATTATTGCCAAGATATACAGTCCCCAACTCCCAGGCACACACACAAACACTATTCTGTACATCTCAAGCTGCTGTTTAAGCTAAGACAGCTGAGAAAAGGTAGTCACCCACTCATAAACCAACTTAACAGCATTGCACCACCATAGTCTTCCATAGTACAGTCATAAGGAGAAGTGTGTCACTCTTATTACATGCAAAGGTATATGAGAAGAGGGGGAAAAAAATCCTATTGTCTAATGATTAGAGAAAGAATTACAGATACAGCCCATTGCCACAGCAAAATAGACAGTTACCAGGCATAGTTCAGGAGTTCTTTGAGAAGTGACTGAAATTCCCTAGAAGGAAATATTTTACTGGAAGTAACAAGGATTTCAGCCAATTCTGAATATTAGTGTTTGTAGAAAGAGATTTCTGTGCCCCTGCTCTTATATTAATAAAACAAATAGAATTACTGTTTATTCTTACTCTTCTCTATAACATAGGTGAACTATTAATCGAGATTATTAAGAAAATACAACTTAATCAGTCTCTTTTGGAAGGCTTGTACTGTGATAGGTGTGTCATAAACCATAAGAAAGGTGATGCCTAAACACATTCTGAATTTTTACTATCTATCTATATGATTTCCAAAATGAAGAATGTCCTATCCAGGCGACAATAAAATGAAGTCAACTTTACTAATTTTGTTTATAATACAAGGATAACATTTATAAAAGGATATATAAAAACATATATAAAAGGATAACATTTCTCCAGAATTTAAGTTTATACTAAAAGTACCAAATAATTTTTTATTTAGTTTTGAAGGCACAGTAGAGGGAGAATGCAGGGAAGGAAGAAAACCATGGGAGTATTTCCCCCCATATCTTGAGGGTTTTTTTTTAAGCTCCTTCTCCTTCATGGTTCTGTAAAACTGAGTGGCAAAACCTATAAGAATGAACTATTTTACAAATAGGGATATTTTACAAAAAAGTTGATACTATATGCAGACTCTTATTAGGTCTCATTGTTGAACAAAGTCACAAGTCTAACAGATCCTACCTGCCAGTGAGCTTGCTACTGCATTGATGATCTGGAGATAATTACATGATGCATTCTAAGTGACAGTTAAAATGACAGGAATATTCATTATCAACATTTTTTTTTTTTTTAATGTGGATGTATAAAGGTTTGAAATACTTTGCTCTGCAATAAAGTCAGCTGCAGAAAAAGGACGGGCATCTGAGGTTTACTGTAGAATTCAGAGGCAAAACAGAAAAACTTTTAAGTGAGTAGTCAGGACCCTCCCTATACTGTATATATATAAACTTTGACAGGAATGACTTCTATGCATTATTTGATGTAAACTATCTAGACAGAAAACATCATCGACTGTCAGGACTACTTCCAGTTGCAAAGTCAGTGAAAGTAATGTATGAGCATTTGAGAGCAAAACAGAGCACAGTACTTCAGTAAGATGATTTCTTAGTTAATTGCGACAATTCTTTGTGCATCAAAACAACATTTTAATTTCAATTTTCTCTGTACTTCAGAGTGCCAGCCAGAGATGGTTTTCTTCTACTAAGGCACTCAACTATGCATGGATTAATACTGCAATGAACAATACATAGGCTTCTTGCATTAATTTGTTTGGCAGTATTGGTATCTGTTTGGTACTACAATTTACTGAGACAATACATATTTTTTCTGAGTAAAAGATATCAAGAAATAACTTTTTCATGCTAAGTTGTTACCATCTTGTGTTGTTTCCTATGCCTGTCAAACTATCAAATGCTCAATGCTTATATCTTCCCTGATTCGTTGCTACAATTGGCTCACAATTGGCAAGTTAAAACGCAGAAAATTCTAGCAGTACTCTTTGTTAATCCCTGAAGTCCTTGATTATTATGTAGGTGCTATGGCAGGGGCCAGAATCCACTCATCTACTCTTCTTTCCTTCCTGGAAAAAAGCTCCATTTATCTACTATTTCCATTTTTTGAACCACAGGCAGCTCCTCCAAATCTGGTTATTAAATGACAGTTACACTTTCCCTGCTAATAGAAGATTGTGGTATTATGGTCATGCTAGATAGAGGTCAAGCTAAACATCTTAAAAAACTGAAGTATATCAATTTCCAATGAAAAAGCATACATGTAATTATATACTGCAGGTGAGAGTCAACTGCACGTGACGAAGTGGAAAGTTTATGTGCCTTAAGACAAGGACCTCCATTGTTCTGTCCTCTATGGCACATTTTATTTTATGAAGTCTCTCCAAGATCACACATACTGCTTAACAGATGTCAAATATACTTGCTTTCAGTAATCTCAAAATACATTCAAATACTTCTAAAAATAATACTCCTTCTGTAGGTAAATATTATATTTCCTGGTTGAAAATGATAATTTTAAGTCCAGTTTCATGTGAACACTTAGAATGAGAAAAAGATTACAGTACTTTTCTGTTTAATGCACATAATTGGACTAAATACGAAAGTAATGCTTCAGATAGGGTATTTATTAAGCTAAGCTTTGACTGAGGTCTATGGGAGATTAAAACCCCTATTCTGAAAACATAATCTAATTGCATGTATGCAGTAAATGGATAGTCTCAAATGTTTTTGTAAGATATGTGCCAGA
Source organism: Acropternis orthonyx (assembly GCA_035583155.1). NCBI lineage: Eukaryota > Metazoa > Chordata > Aves > Passeriformes > Rhinocryptidae > Acropternis > Acropternis orthonyx. The sequence goes on along the minus strand of JAWWEU010000158.1, from coordinate 22,011,581 downwards.
GAATCAGCTTATGTGTTTGATTTCTGTTTCATTGTTTGCTGTTGAATGTCATGCTTCAGTAAAATGTGGAAAGATTATTAATATATGAAAGCAGCTTATAGTTAGATGGTTATTGATAAGTCATTCCAAATCATGAAAGGTCATTTGTGATGCATTTGCAGATTAGGTTCAGGGACCTAAAACCCCTCACGTGGTCTTTAGGAATGAGAGAGGATTCTGGTGAATCAGCTCACCTTTTGGCCAAAACCTGACATTGAATGCATGCTTTCCAGTCAGGATAAGGGGCCCGGGAGGGGCTTGGTTACACCACATGAGACAGCATCTCTGGCCAGTGGGGTCTTAGGCAGCAATGAACAGGCCTCAGGAACATTTAGTTTTCCACTCTGCCACCAAAAAATTCAGCAGCCAGGAGGCTGGTGGAATAACACTGTGATGTATGCAGAGGAAAAATATAATTTATTAAATCAAATATCCATTTCAAGTGAGAGCAGCCTGGCATGGTTTAGAGTGAAACATAACTCTTCTGTCTTTGAGATCATAGTATAATGCTGTTTTCTGCCATCACCAGAGTAATCATACTAGTTGGCATAAACTGTCCCAATATTTCTGCTGCATTCAGAATTCATGTTTTTCCCCCTCTTCATAATGGTTGATTGGCAGACATTGCTCAATAGCTGCTGCATTGCATCCTGCAGTAGCTGCTTTTCAAGAGTGTCTGTTCAGTAGTTACCTCAGATCTCTATATGCATCGCTTACTTTATTGCGAGCAATTGATATTTTTGAGATGACAGTGAAAAGATAAATCTGAGCTTTCACTACAAGGATATTTGAGTGAAATCTGTCCTGTCTTTAGAACATTTAATTTTATGCTGCCTCACTTATAATTATCAACCGATACTTTCCTAATTACATTTTGTTTTTAATAAAAATAACTATAAAATAGACAGAAATTACCCATGCCTGTTTTTTCCTACATGCTAAATCTCTTCATAGTTGTTTCCTCGATGGGAACATAATTTGGAATGATTTTCATGTTACTTTGAAATTTGAGGTGTTCCTGATTTGAAATTAAAAAATGGAAAACTCCCATTTCTGTTTAGTTCAAGTTTGAGACAAGCTCAAGGTTCTGTTGAGCTATTCAGTGTTCAAGAAGGTTGGGCCTTGGGTGTAAAGGCTACTCCAGACATAAGTGTCATTTCATTTCTCTGAAATCACAACTGCAAACCATGAGTTATATACAATAAATAGTGTTATGTCTCTCTTGTGAGTCAGTGTTAATAGAGCATGACTCCAAAAAAAAAAAAAAATTCTTTGCTTGTCAGATACTTGGGACAGAAAGAAAAACTGCATCAAGAGAGGCCTAAATAGATTCCTGTTTGCCTGCTGTTCTGAATATGTTGCATTTACCAGTTGAGAAAGAAATAATCAAAAATAGTTATTGACAGTTCCTCCCAGTCAGTAGGTTTAGAGTTCATCCCAGTAGGAGATTATGCTTTGCAGATTTTGCTGGTAAAATTTTGCAAAAGGAACCAGACATGCTGCAAACTCCCCTCCACCTCTCTCTGAAAGAGATTCTTGGATACATTCACAACCCAGTTGGCCTTTCTGCAGCAGCCCAGTCATCCTGATGGCACGTGACCTGTAACATCTGCTCCTTCACCAATTAGACCACTTCTTAACGATAAATTAAAAACAATTCTAATTAAACACCATAATGGAACTATCAATCTGTGTTATTGAGGCAGAACAACGATGTAATTAGTTATTGATGCAAAAAGATTTGTTTAAACTGGTTTAGTTTGCTGCCAGCCACCATAGGTTTTAAGTGAGCTTATACAGAACTTGAAAATAACCACAACTGTATCTTGTTTTTGAAGCTAGAGATACACATGACTCTTATAAACTTCTCAGTTGTCCTATATTCCTCACTATTTTAAACAAGAAATGTGCATGTTTACTTATAATATTATTTCTTTTGACTAACAATATATGCCTCCACTACTCCAGTGATCTATTTAACATATATTGTATTCCCAACTTCACTGCATAAGCAGCCTTTTTTTCAAATTATTCAAAAAACTAAAGAAGAACTTCTTATATTTCAACATTTACCAACCATTGCTACCTCTGTTAGCAGAGAAAATGATGTTTTAAACTCAGACAAAATCCTGGAGAGTCAGATTTAAAAGTAAAGTGTGGAAAAAAACATGATGACACTATATGAAATGCAATAGGAAGTGGGAAGTTTTATCTGAATGGGAAATGAATGCGAATGTCTCTTCCCAAGTCTGGGGGGTTTTTTGTGGGGAATGTGAATCTGATGTGAATGCACTAGTTGCAAGGTTATTACAAGATTGCAATGATCAAAATCAGGGGTTTTACAAAAAAGAGCTATGGAAATAGTTTGAAACGAGCAAGCTTTAGTAAATCACTAGGGCATTTTATTCCATTCTCTTTTAATGGGTTTAATTAGTTTTCCTTCAGTACTGACTCTACAGCTGTCCATGATCTTAGGGTAAGACTAGTTCCTCTAGTTACCACATTATTTAGTTTGCATTCTGTTTTAAATAAAATTAATTATGCCTACTCCTCTGATATTGTACCAGTTCTGATATGATAGATATTTATAAAACTGCCAACCGTGCACCATTTTCAAGTGTGTGCCTTCTGCATACATTTACAGCACTCACAAAGGCTGGACTGTTTGTCAAGGAAAGAAGCAGAGAAATACTTCTAAGACTATACTGGAAAGAGTTTGTAATCTCTGCTGTGCCTTGCATCTTCTCACCCATTTTTGCTTCCCAGGCAAAAGAAGTGAGTTTTAATGGAAGAAAGATTTTGCAGTAGATTAGCAACTTCATCTGAATCCATCCATTCAACCCATGAACAGTACTTTTTATTAAAATTAGTTTTATCAGAGGATTAAGTAAAAGGACAATGTAACCTGGCAGCAGTTTGTTTCTCAGTAAATAAATAAATCTAGTAAAAAAAATTACAAAAACATAATAGTTTTGTCTTTTGATGTGAATTTTATGCAACCTTCAATTTGCCAGGTTGTCCATAAGAGATCTAATAAAAATTTGGACATTTGTAAAATAAAAATATAAAATTATTTTTGAATAGATGGGGGAAATTGTGTCTAATGTGTAGGCAGATGGGGTTTTTTTGCTCCCATGTAAGTACATCTCAACTGAGATAAACACTATACTCCTCAGTCATGTCCTTAATGAAAAGCAAAGCCAGCACCGCACCAATGTTGCATGGAATTTTTCATCTGTTACCAGAGAACAACTGACTTCCCTTTGTACAACATGGAGGCTTATTAAAAAAATTCCTTCAATCACCTTGGATTTATTCCATTAAATCAAGACCACACTGTTTTCCTCACATTTCCCTCTGTCAATCTCAGGAGAATTGCAAATAATGTGAAAGAACATTTCATTTCCAGTCATAATCTAGGCCCAGAGTCTTAGCTGTAATCCACATATAGGAAACCAGTGAATGACAGATGCATCATACTAAATCTGTGGCATGGTCAAATCAAGAGCCTGTTTTCTGCTGTTCATCTATAAAGCTGTCAGATGGTGACCACTCTGGCTACAGACAGCATAGGCTTAATTTTAAAAAAATCCATCCAGCAAACAAAGGGTTCTTTTTACCTTTTTTAAGTCAATTCCACTGCTCAATATCTCAGTTAACCCACAAGTGTTCCAGACTCTAGGAACAATAGCAATTGCTAACACATTAAAAGAGCAGCATGTCTCTGCTCCAAAAAGACCCTACTTTACTGTATTTTTCATTTTGTTTTGTATTCTTCTTCCTTCAGTAAGGTTTAATTCAACCTGTGTAGAAAAAAATGTCATGAAAAAAGGTCTTTTTATGGTTTAGATCGAAACAAAGATTTATGGTCTTATCATTGCTTTTTACAATCTAATTGTCTGAAACTCATTCTTGTTTCTTTTAGGTCTCCTTTTTCAAAAGTAAAAGGAAAATCTCGTAATTTTAGTCTGCCAGACTTTAATCTTTAGGCTATGATGAGAAGTGCTAAAGAATAACCAACTAGCTCATATATCTGAGATATCATTTGTTTTATTCATACAGATTCATTTGCACGGTAAGAATTGTAGTTTTCCCTGCCTATTAGAGAATAGGTGGTAGAGCATATTAACTGTGGAAACAGAGTCTGTTTCTTTCTTTTCATTAATTTTCTAGGTGTATTTTGCTATATGATTACTTTCAAATTTATAATTGAGAAGGCTGTACTTGAGAATTTTACTTGGAAACAATAAAATAAGGAATCATCTTACAAATTACCATGGAGGGGAGTGCTTGATGGAAGTAATACTTGTAGCTCCTTCATGACATTCACGTTGCAGTTTAAGGGCCTGGAATCTTCAACCACCACTTCTGGTGAGTAGCAAGCACTGCCTAACATGTATGGAGGATGTTTTGTAGGCCTTGGGACAATTGGACAACACATTTGTTGCAATATACAAGAAACCCAGCACAAAACATATCAGTAGAAGTTAGTTAGTCATGGAAATGACATAGGCACAGCTGTGTGGCTAGTTAGCAGTGTCTTCATAGTGCCTAGACAGCTAGGATGAGTCACAAACATTGTCCTAGATAAGTGTGACAAGTTTACTCTGCTGTTCTTCATTGTGTAAAATTGCATCTTAAACCCTTCCCCATTGATATTGCATTTCACCAGCAAAAAATTTTGTACATCCCAAAAGCACTATGAATTTATAAGCAATTTCTCCTAGGTCTTGTGTTGTTGCATGTCATTCATCATGAGGTTCACCAAAACCTACAAAAGTGAATATTCAGAAGGTAAATGTTTTCGAGCAGATGTAGTATTAGTGTTTTTGTGAATGTGTGGATATAGCAAAAGGAACAACAGAAATATTTATTAAATTAGAAATAAAATCTCCCCCACGATCAAAAAAAAAAAAATTTGATTCAATAGCTAATTTGACAAAAAATGAAATTAGACCAGTTCAATTATTAGACCAAAAACATTATTTGCACTTCTAACCTCATTACAAGCATTTTAGAAAAGGCCTCATTTTCTATATAGTAAATATCCTTTTGTGTCAGTGGGTGCTGTGGTAGCCTTTGGAGGAAAGAAAATTACCCTGGCTAGTTTATGTACTGGACACTGTCCTAGTCTGGGCCAGAACGCAGATGTTGTTCGATACTACCTCACATCTCTGCCAGTGGTGGGGGGAAAAGGGATTCTCTCTAACTTCAGAGAAGAAGGGCAGGGCTTCCAGTTGAAAAAATGTGGCGGCATTGTCTGCCATTGTTTGTCTCAGGGTTGTGGTGAACATTTCTGCATGTGAATCACCGTCTCTTGGTATACTTTTATTATTGATACTGTTGAAGTTACTTGTATGGGGTTTTTCTCATTGCTGTTTCCAGTAAATTGTTCTTATCTCAACTCCTGATCTCAAGTCCAATTCTCAACTCCATTCCGCCAGAGTGAGAAGGGGAAGAGGCAGTGGGGAGTGAGTGAGTGGCACATGGTTTGGGAGAGTCTTGGTGGGGGCACTGAACTGGGGAGTACCATTCCTAAACCACAACCCAAGTAGAGGGCTTCTATATTTAGAAACATTGAGGATATACAGCTCTACCAAAACAGGCCTGCTCTTGTTGGAACAGGAAATAGGTTTCATATTTGAGTTCTTTTCCTTTGTCAGCCTGTAGAACTGTAGGTTGTAGCAGAGGGAGCAAACCATCAGACCTACTGGGGACTTTTTAAGTGTTCACAGTCAACTGTTCCCTGTTAGTTTTGCCACTACCACAGTCCAAACTAGGAAACAGTAATATTTTAGAAAGTATCAATTCAACTAAAAAACAAAAGAGAATCAGAAAGAAAAAATCACAGATTTGGAGCACTATTATATTGGAGCTATTGTTGAATGTCCTGGGTCCTCTCTAGTGGATAGTGAATAAAGGTTTATTTCTATTTCTCAATGACAATTTTTTAGACTATATTTTCTCTGTTGTTGCTGTTATTCTGCTGAACTATCTTCATTAGCTGAAAAGTGTATAAATTCAAAGTATGATCCATGAAATACACTGGTGATACTGGGAATTATGCAATGACCCACACAAGCCATAGGAAATGGCATCATAGAGTTTTGGTAAAGAGTGTACTGTGAATCAGGGCTCATAACAGTCCCATGAGGTGTGCTTTTGCAACTATTAGTTATTGCTATTCAATAACATGGTTGGAGCATTACAGAACACAGATGAAGTGATAACACTAGCTACAATGAGGTTAGAGTCTAAAGCCAACTGATTATGTTGCAGAACCACAGTGTTGGGAGTAAGTAGAAGAGAAACTTAATACAGATTGGTACAATTTTTTTTGCTGAGATACTGTCACATTAGTAATTATCTAGCTAGATTACCTAGATAGGTAGAACTTAATCACTTGGCTGTTAATTATAAGGGGACTGTACAGAGCAGTATTTTAAATAGGAGGTCAATGTCTGTATTAAAGGCACTTCTTTTTATGATTCCCTAACAATAAATAAATTATTAATAAATACAAAAACCAAGTTATAGAGAGGAATATCAGGACAGTAGAACCCCAGTTGGAAATAGATTATTTTAAGACATAGTTCTAAACAGTGAGTTTGCCTGTTTGGCTTTTGATCAATTGAATAAATATCCTGTTTGCTAAAGTCTGGAGTTTTGCTTTCATAACTTTCTGTATACTTTCCATTGACTTTGTAATGACTTAGAAGGGAAAGAGAATGAATTTTGGTCCATAAACTCTAGTGAGAATAGGGTAAACTGGTGATTTGGACTGTTGAGAGACCTTCTTTATTAAGGTTCATTTACCAAGAGATGCAAGTGTAGCCTCTATTTTATTGTCTCCCTTGGAAAGAACACCGAAAGATCCCAGAGTAAGTCTTGGCTGCAAATCTACCAAGAGTAATGTATGTTATGATTCCCTTGTGATATTTCCTCTGTCATTCTTTCCTGTAGAATATATGGGAATTTATGTGATAAATCCATGGCAATTTGGCATTTGATATTCATTCGTGGTTTGGAAGTCTATTCTGCAAAGGTTATTTGCTGTCACAAGGCAATTTTATACTTGAGTTAAGTACAACCTACTCCCACCTACCTGAGACTCAGCGAAGTGAGTGGATATATTTATACTATACTGAAAAAAAATTGGATGAGGTCCTCCTGTTCCTGCAAAATTCAGAATATGAACAGACTGACAGGATTCTGATTTAATTCCTCCTTAATTGCTGAAGTCCTTGTGATAACAAATCCTTCTCTTCCATGACAAAGAAACCAGGAAGATATGCATTATGTACTTGAGTTCTCTGCAAAGAAGGATCAAGCCTGTTAGTGCTAAGGTTGGAACTGACCTGGAAGATCATGCTTCCAAACACTTTGGTGCTTTGTTAGCATTTTAGCTTACAGTCAGGAGTTTTTCAAGAGCATCATCCTGCTTCTATTACCTGGTGCTTTTGCTATATGGTGATATGTGATTAAAAAGGGAATTCTTGTAAAATATAACATATAATTTCATTAAGAGTAAATTGTTATACATTTTTCACTTTTCTTACAATTCTGAAAGAGGATATGCCATGGTTTTGTCTGGAACTGCAATTCTCAGTATATAGGCTTGGAACAGTTGGCCAGGAGGTACCAGTCACTGGTCAGGGGTGGGCTGGACATCAGTCAGCAGTTTGTGAGCAGTTTTATTGTGCACCATTTGTCTTTCTTGGGTTTTATTCCTCTCTCTATTTTTCCTTTTCATTACTACTATTTTTAAATTCTAATTCATTTCAGTTATTAGACTATTCTTATCTTAGCCTATGTGCTTCACTTTTTTCCAATTCTCCTCATCATCCCATTGGGGCATGGGAGAGTGAGTGAGCAGCTGCATGACACTTAGTTGCCACTTGAGATTAAACCACTACAGAATGTTATAACATTATATAACATTATAACATATGCTGTTTATTGTGATTGTTAGAGTACCTTAGATACTTCACCTGAGATTCTAACCCCATTGCTTTTTGCAGTGTAAAAGTACTGAGTATTATTTTGCACTGCGTGTCTTAACTTGAAATCTAGTACTGTGCTCACCATTTAATTTTCTCCACATACCATACATGAAATAGTTGTTCTCTAATACTTTTAAAATTAATTCCTGGATGTATTATTTGAAAGTGCTTTGGAAATTCATGTGTATGCACATGAATGGCATAAATGGCACCATAAAATGGCAAATTATAATGGCATTATTATAATTTATTGATTTTTGAGATGCTTTTCAGATTATTTATAAAATTAAGGTGTAAAGTGTGTTGAATTGCAACATTGGGTTCTGACTGATCTATCTACCCATTTGCACTATGGAGGTATGTTAATTTTGATCTAGTATACAGTTTTTAAAAAATCCAAAATACTTGTCACACTGAAGCACACCCTGCTTCTTCCAAAAGAGAAAAATAAATCTCTACTTCTTTCAGTCTGATTACTTACGATTGTCTCAGCAATAAATATGGATCAGATAAGCTAGTTACAGAGGACAGGACACTAGGTTTCCTTTAATTCTTGTTTTAAAGTAAATCTGCTTCTGTGAAAAAATTACCTGCCCTCAAATGCATGGAAAGCAAAAGACCAAATTTCTTTTTTGAAAAATACTTCTTTCTTTGCCATCACATTTTTTTATGTAAAATATAACCCTGCAGGGCACAGAGCAGAGGAGCCTGCAAAGTAGTCTGTAGGAGACTCTGCGCCAACGGGTTTTTTTTTGTTCAGAATATGGTAGAAACTGTCTGAGGCAGATAAATGTAAGTGGGAACTGAGACATAACTGAAGTAATGTATTTAGGCTCAATAAAGAAAAAACAGTTTCTTAATTATATGGCTTGGAGGGGCTATCACACAGGGTTAGCATAAGGGTTCTCACAAAGAAAATGGCTTTGATCAAAGCTTTATTGTTTGAATTATTTAGTTGGTTTTGATTAACATGTGATAGGGCATGAAATGAACTGTGTATCTTCTAAAATTTCTGAGTGGCCTAATTCTCACTTCTGCTAGATGCTCACTTGTGTGATAGGAACCCTTTTTCTTACGTGGATGCTCCCAAAAGAAATGCCCTGCTCTCATTTGTTTAAACTCTTAAATTCAGAAGAACAGATGAAATATACTAAAAATAAATAGTTCAGTGTAAATTCTTCTGTATTATCTGGAAATGAAAGGAAAAGCTAATTATTTATAATGTGAAACTTCAAAGCAGAACACTCTCTCATTTCTTTTAAATGATATAAATACATAAATCCTACACAAAACAAGAGAATAAATCTAAGCAATAACATGATATAGTAAAATCGATATTGATTATTTGGAATAGAAGTGCTTTATGTGAAATGGTAACAACATTTTAGGATTCCTTAGGAAAAACCCATTGTAATAAAACTAGAATTAATTACTACAATATAATTACCTTTTAAATAACTAGAATTCTTTAATAGAATTTACAATGTCAGAAGAACTATTCCTTTTAAGCACAGAGCAAACAGCTGCTCTGCTGCATGCAGTTACAGAGCACTCAGAAGCTGTGTCGATGATCTACCCTTTTTACTAACTGTTAATTGACTCATTTTTCTCTCCGAAACATTTCTTCACACTTTCACTTTGTCTTGTGCCTTCTACCTTTTTCTGTCCAACCCAGTGGTATCCCTAAGAGGCCTGAGAAAGTGGGAAAGGTCATGTGGATCAGCTGCCCTAGAACTGGCCTTTGATACCACTTGTGCTAATAAATTAGGAGGACTGGGCAATACATTGTGCCTTGTGTCCCCTTGCCCTTCTTCTGTAGAAAGGTAGCCTAGAATGCCTTACCTTGAATGGTGCATTACTTTCCTTTAATATCTGTTAGAGAAGATAGATATATTAGAGAAGACAAATGAAAGAAGTCAACCTTCCCTTTGGGCTGGGAAAAGTGAGATGTGTGATGGCCATTTGTTCCTGGAATAGCTCAATGGCCGTTTTACACTAATTTCTGAGGTAGTTTCATCTACCTGTATGAACTTTCCTGTCATTGAAAAGGGTTCAAGTTCCCACCTGTCATTCCTGTTCAAACTTCAGATATGCCAGATCCAGAAAATTGAATGCTTTTAGAGGAAGCTGTGATCTTGAACTCAATTCAATATTTTATAGTAAGAAATTTTAGTGAGCAGAGGACAAATTTGATGTGCTTTCAGTAGCCTGTGTTGCCAGGGAGATGTGTTACAATACGCTGTTAGGAATCTAAGTGCACAAAGGCATTGTGGTTTGGTCATCCTGTCATGCAATGAAGATGTGAGGAAAGTATGAACATAAAAATCCTGTTTCTCATCCATTCTAATGTGACTATTTGAAATCTGTTTGGCAGATATGAGCCCTTTTGTTCCAGAAACCTGTGATTAGTTGCTAATTAAAAGTTGCAAATGTAACTCCAAATATAGCTCCAAAATAACTTTTTCAAAATCAAGTCCAAATTATTTTGTTCCCTCTAGTACTCATAACAGATAGAGATAAGGGTTGGCTACTGTACGATATTATTCCAGGGAGAGAGATTCAGGCTGTCCCTGAATAAGTTCATCCAAAATGAGAGCTGGCAGTGAAGCACTTGCTAGTTAATGTCACTCCAACCCATCTTCACTTCAACCACTGAACTCCAAAGAAAAAGCTGTGGAGGGTGTCAATGTGATGTATGGAATGCTGATATTGCAAAGCATTTTGCCTTACATACTTCTGACAGCACCGCTGCAGTGATGAAATTCTGAAAGAGTAATCTGTATTATTTATAGCAAAAAATATCTTTATTATTTTTACTGATGTGTTGTAGCACAAATTGAATATTCAGTAGAAATGCTGTTTACCTTCAGTTACACTCTCTGCTGAAAGGACCAAATACTTTCCTGTGATTGCAAAAGTGGTGCATTTCTTCTTGTTTGTTATCTGGCTATAGTGTTTGTATACATGCTTAGTTATACCAGTAAAAGGTGAGAAGGCTGAAGAGTGTGAAATATTGCACATTAGTGTCTGGGACCTTCTGCTGGCTTTTGAAGCATCATGTAAGGATAGCCTAGTCTTGTGAGCTGCTGCAAGGGAATATGTCCACAGTACCCAACCAATCCTGGGGCAACCAATCCTGGTGAGGAGGCCAAAGACTCCTTAATTAGTGCTGGGACTATACTCATCCTTGTGTTTGGCTCATGACATCATGGGTCAACAGGAGGAGCATCTTAAGCAGTAGTGAAACATTTTCAGATTTTGAAGGATTTCTTCCTTTTTCAGGAGTATAATTAAGTTCAGTTATATAAGAGCCGATATAAAATCAGTAAGCTAGTTTTCTTTTAAAATACCATCTTCTTAAATTAAAAAAAAAATTAGAAATACATTTTGACATGTTTGTAAATAAGAAAATAGAAGATAATTTCTTCATATTTTATTCTGGTTTTATACTACTAAAATTATTTCAAATGAATTCTGCAGTAAGGTGCAGAACTTAGTTTTAACTTCACAATTTAGAAGTAATTCTTTTAGAATTTTTAATCATATTCAAATATTTATCTTAATTTTTTAATATATATAGTACATTATGGTAAATTACATGTTGTCTTTATTTCTTTTAATATATTTCAAGAAAGTAATGAAATTATAGGATCAAACATTTTCAATTTTGCTAAAAATATTTTTTGAAATGTTGTTTTTTTACTCCTGACACTGAATTAGAAAATTCAGGACTATAGGAATTTCCTAAGAAATGGAAATTATATCTTCCAACCTGCTGATAAATAAGTGACATATTTACATATGAATGTTCTAATGGTAAAAAATGAGGGAAGTAACTGAGTTAATTACTATGAAGGTCTTTCAATAAAGACTTTAAAAATTAAAAAGAATGTTGAAATCCACACCAAATTTAAGTGGAATCTCACACAAAAAATTTCAGTGTAAGTATTATTTATGATCTGCATATACTTGTCTCAGTTTTGTTTTGTCCCTCAATGGACTGAATCTGAACAGGCTGCATCACAGAGTCCCAGTCTCTAATTCCCAAGTAATAATCCAGCCTTGAAAAGAACAGAAAATATTCTTTACCATTGCCTTCAATTCATCTATTTACTTGACCAAGGGATCATAAGCAGTAAGTACCTCTCAGATGCTGTAATTCAGATTCAGTGATGCTGTTTGGAGATAGGTTCAGAAATACATCACTGATATCACTATATACAGACTCTTAACGTTTCAAGTAGCTGGCAGTCAAAATGACACTGCTGAATGACATTGCCAAAGTGGGAACCATGGCAAAAAGATAATTTGAGTAGATTAGTAACATCTTGAGTTGGATCAGATGTCATTTTTGCAGTAAATACATATGATTTCATTCTTACACATTTTGGATGATATTGCTTTAATGAACCAATTATTTCAATGGCAGGTAATAATCCACACTGGATCTGAAAGAGGTACGTGTGTGTGCATATATTATTTAGACAAATAATTAAATAAGTCATATTAAATATATCAGTAATCGGCATTTAAAAATGTGAAGGTAAGGCACATCTGGGCACCTGATATAACAAGCTTCTTCTCATGGATTTTTGTCCACCTTTCCTGAATGTATGCTGTACATGTTTACTGGGCCTGAAAACCTGCCATTAATTAATTAATTAATTCATTCATTCATCATAATGCTGGGCATTTCTGAACTATATGTTAATTTTGATCTTTATTATACATTCAGAGCCCCTTATATATTTATGAAAAGCATATGCTAAAAAGAAATAGGGTCAATGCATCTGTAATTTTTTTAATTCCAAACTATATTTCCTATTTTTTAGAGTAAACAGACATTTAAAGAACATGCAATGGATCTTTTACCCATTATAGCAGTGTAACCACTGACTGGTTGCATACAACTAATCTCAAGTCAAGGAATTTGACTTGGATGAAACTATAGTTGGGCATAAATGAGATTACAGGGACATCATGTTTTATAATTCTACAAAAATCCTGTTTCTGGGCAACTGATTTGCTCATGGCAGCTCCCAGGTCTATTTTTGAGTAAGAACTGAGTCTCATTTTGCTTACTTTTCTTCTTTTTGTGGAAAAGATTACAAAAGAGAAAATCAGTACCTGGAGGATACGATGACCTTCACACAAAAGATTACTGTAAACCAAAATATAAGCAGGTATTCCCCTGAAGAATGGCAAAGCGGTGAAAAGGATTCAAAAGGTTTATTTCAGAGGTGAGGACACTGAAAACTTATAGATCCTAACAGCACTGTATGTTCAGCAGTGGGCCTCAGAGCAAAAAGCAAAGGCAAGGCTTTCCCTAGTTCCTCGAGCTTTATCATCACTTCTCCCTCCTCGGCTCCCTCATTGGCTGCTAAGGTCTTGCAGCACATCTTTGAGTGTTATTTCTCTTGTGCCCAGGGAGTAACCTTCTGTGGTATGCATGCAGAGAAACATTCCAAAACTGTGTCTGGTAAAGATGCTAATTTCAGGCAGAAAAGTTTCCTTAGCGAAAACTGCCTCCTTGGTAGCAATATCTTCCAGAAAAGAGCTATTTAAACCTACAGTTACTTTTAACAAAATTTAAATCTTTAATGACTTTCATAATTGTGTTTTTTATTTTATATAATTTTCAATTACTTTATTATAAGATATAAATTCTTTCTTCAGATGTTTCATTATGTATAATATTGCGCAGGAGTAAGACTTCTGTGACTCTCAAATACTGTATTATTTCTGTGTCATTTTGATACTCAGACTGGGTTTGCTGACTTTGTAATTGGGAATCTTCTGCATGTTTTCAGCAACTGGAGACAGAATATAATATTCTGGAAGGCTACTAGGCCTATTATTTTTCAGTTTGATATAGTTGATATAATATTTGATTTCTCTATACCTATGAAATATTTAACATAGGTAAACATTCTTATCAGCAGAATTACCCCCTTACTACTCTTTTTTTTTTTTTTTTTTAATTGCTAGCTCTGCTAAGTGAAAGATAATTTCCATGTGGAAGTTGTTCTATATAATGTGTGAAGAACTGAAAATAGGAAAGAATACATGCATAGTCCTGTTCCTACTGGACAGGCAGTCATAACACAAGCTCCCTACTACTGAAAAAACCAGTTTTTGGTGGTGTTGGCAGAAAGGTCACCATCTCATTTGTCTCTAAGTCTAAACTATCTTTACATCATCAGCTGTACTCTTGATAAGTCAGTGCATTAAATATATTGATATATTTTTAGGAATTCTTCAGCAATCCTAAATGTGCATGAACTCAAGGAAAATTGCATCTGTGTCTTCCACGTAACATACTGATTAGCTCATGATTGCAACTAGAGAGAAGCACTAGTGTCTACAAGAGGAAGAGAGCAGTGAAAGTTCCACCTCCAAATCCCAGGATGAAAAAAAAGAGACCACAATTTTTTATCAAATTCCTGGAAAGGAGAACCATATCATCATTAAGATTGGAAAATACCCCCAGGATCATTGAGTTCAACCCCTGACTAAACACCACCATGCTAACTGAAACATGGCACTAAGTGCCATGTCCAGTCATTTCTTGAACACTTCCAAAGATGGTGACTCCAATACCTCCCTGGGCAGTCCATTCAATGCTTAACCAGCCTTTTAGAGAAAAGGATTCTTCCTACTGTCTAGACTGAAAGTTCTCTGGCACTTCTTGAGGCTCTTTCCTCTTGTCCAGTTGCTACTTAGTTGCCTGGCAAGAGGTCAACACCCACCTCACTACAGCTTCCTTTCAGATTATTGTCAAGTGTAATACCATCTCCCCTGAGCCTCCTTTTCGCGAGGCTAAACACCCCTGACTCCCTCAGCCATTCTTCACAGGACTTGTGCTCCAGACCCTTCACCAGCTCTGTTGCCCTTCTCTGGACTCAATGTCTTTGTTGTAATGAGGGGCTCAAAGCTGAACTCACGGAGTGGCCTCGTTAATGCCCAGTCCAGGACAATCACCTCCTTCCTTGATCCTGCTGGCCACACTATTTCTGATACAGGCCAGGATGCCATTGGCCTTCTTGGCCACCTGGGCACACTGCTGGCTCACGTTCAGATGGCTGTCAACCAGCAGCCCAGCTCCTCTTCTGCTGGGCAGCTTTCCAGAAACTCTTCCACAAGCCTGTAGTTTCAGAAAGCCCATGGCTGTTAGATCACTGTCTCCTGTGGATGACAGTAAGAAAGGAAGAATTTCACTGCATCAAACAGAGGACAAGTACACCTGAAATTGGTGTTATCAGCAGTGGGGAACTGCTGTGCAAAAATTAAACCTGTTTTGAGTAGTTCCCACAGTTTACGCACTGATGCAAAAGATGAATGCTTGTGTATTTCACATAACCACTATGGTAATGCTGTCTGGGTATCTTCCAGCTAAACCTCACAGAATTATAATAATGTGGTGATTAGAAAATGGGATTTATGTTCCTAAGCACCACCAAAGTGCTGTAAGTCTGTTCAGTCTGACATCCTGAAGCAGTTTGTGAAGTGCACTCTAGTTTATGAAAACCATGGTTACAATCTCACTTTATGTTTCAACATGACAAATCCGTCTACAAATAATTGGAAAAGCAGGTTGAACATCTATAATATGTACAGCTTTTGGTAAAAGAAAACCCCACTGACTGGTCATTGCTAAGACTGCTTTAGTATGGCCTTATCTGCAGTGCTCATCAGAGGTCAGTGCAACACTATTTACCTCTCAGAAATGATGCATAGTTTTACAATTTCGGTGTTCAAATTAAATTGCATTGATTCTGCCATTTACTTCTGTGTTAAAAATTACCTTGAATGGTTTTAGAGTAGTGACCCAGAAAGGTTTAAACTTAAAATGAATGACCAAGGGTTCAGCTTTAGTCCCTGTCATATTAGGAATTACAATCAAAAAGCTCTAACAGCCTCCCTGTGTGCTGGGAAAATCTTACTGGTGACATCTTGTGAAAATCCTCGATTTATTCTTTTTAGTTTTACATTAAGTTGCTGTCTGCTTGAAACAAGTCTAATTACAGCAGGAGTTCAAACCAAGCTATATTTCAGAAACCTCAAACAACTGTTCAGAGCTGTCACAATAACAGAAATGGATGCTCTTCTGCATCTGCCCCACATGGTCAGGGAACAAGCTCCAGGCCCTGCTGATTACAGGGGCTGGTAAGAAAACTTTGAACTGCAACACAGTCTGCATCACTCTGCATGGATTGTTGAAGTCGGAGAGGCTTCAGTGTCACAGACTGACTTGGTAACAAGAGCATGTGACTGACAGTCACGTCAGCCTGCCTGCAGAGATCATGTGTTGCCCTTCTACAGTGTACATGCCAATAGTCTGAGACACGTGTGGTCAAGGAGACCCCAGCCTGCGATTTAACCAGGCTGCCTGGAAGACACTGGGGATGCAGTAACTGTAAGGGCTGAAAAGGAGATGCCTCATAAGGAATTCTTCTTTTAATGTGAATAGTCACAGGTTTACTTTTGTGGTGAAGCCTAATCACACTCTCTCTTCTCTGTCAAAACTTAATATTTAATAGAAATGATTTATATAACAAGTATTTACATAAGCCTATTGAATAAACTAGGTAATGATATCCAGTTATTCCTTAACTGCTACTTAGATTTGTGCAGCTCCTCTGAAATATTAGTATTGTTGTTTCAATAATCAGTAAAACAAATTCTTCATATATATGAAGAATATGTTCATATGTTGGCACGTTTTGAGCTTGGGATGACATTGCGTTTTTGTGGATCTTGCCTCATTAAAGAATCCCCAGCAAAACAGTCAACTTTGTATCCATTTCTTCTCTGCTTGCCAAAGACTGGATAATCTGTCTCTTGCTCCTTTTTATTATGGGTCTATCCAGAGATGAAATCTGCAAAGTTAATGAAGACACACTGTACAACACCACTGCTTTGTGTTATCTTTGGTGTCCACTTAATAGGAAATTCCATATCAGGACAGAAGAAAGAATAAATATGAAGAACTGTATAGCCACTATCAGAATCATAGAATGGTCTGTGTTGGAAGGGACCTTAAGGGATCATCTAGTCCAACGCTCCCACAGTGAGCAGGGATATCTTCAACTAGATCAAATTGCTAAGAGTCCCATCCAACCTGACTTTGAATGTTCCCAGGGATGGGGCATCCACCACCACCTCTGTGGGCAACATCAGTGTTTCACCACCCTCATCGTAAAAAAATTCTTCCTTATATCAAGGAAGATGCTTCCTTACATCTAGTCTGTCCTCATCATCCCCATTTGTCCTTTCTCTGACAGCATCCAGTAGTAAATAGCTAGGAAAATGCAAAAAACAAGGAAAAAAGTACAGTAATTCTGCCTTGCAGCTTGCAGTAACCTGTTGCTTACTGAACTAGATCTTGGTATCTAATGTGCATGTTTTTGGTTAGTTGCTTCCAAGCTGATATTTTTGTCTTTTCCTTATTTAGTTGTCTATTTCCAAATATCTGGAGATCTGGAGATTTCAGTCATGAGTTTCTAAGACTACAAGCTTTCCAGTTCGATGAGTCATAAATCAAGTTTCACTGTTTCTTTTCTATAGGTACCTAATAGAATCTGACTTCTCAGCATTTTTTTTTTTTTTTATTTTTTTATTTTTTATAAACTTTCTGGTTTATATGTACTTCTAAAGGTACATGGTGTGTAGCAAAAACCCCCACATTTGAACAAATGCCTGTATATAACTTTATCTCATTGGAGGCTCTTGGAGAAGTAAGAAAATTATCTAGAACAAATACTGAATTTTGTATTTGACACAAACAAATCTATGCCTGCATTCCTTCAGGAGGTATTTTTTTCATGTGAGACCAGTGTAGCTTTTCTACTGGATTTTTGACATTTCTGATACACCAAGCCATCTGTAGTATTATTAATCATAAAAGGTTTCTGCACTTTTTATTTTTAGTCCCTCAGTGACTTACAAGATCCTTTTTCATTAGTTTGCTCCAATAAGTAATGTATCACGATCAAAGTAATATATTGTATAGGGCTGAAACTTTGACTTGGGAAATGATCAGACAATGTGTGTTAATAGCTTAAATTATTTCCTTAAATTATTCAACCAGACCTGTAGTTCTGTAAGTCACAGTGCAAACTGGCATCTTTCCACATGGCTATTTTCAGTTACGTATAAATGTCTCACCTCTGTTTCTTTTTCTTGTTTGTAAGGATGGTATTGATGATGATGTCAAAACGATCAAGATTTGTCTGTGCAGCTCTCTGCATTAACTCCAGGGTATACTTTTTCTTAGACTTTCCTCTGGTTTGGGGTTGTTTGGGTTGTTTTAATCTTTAACTCAACAGCTTTTCCTCTCCTTCCATACGTGCCAGTATCCTCTAGATGTTGACTTTCACCTGAATAAAAATATCACTAAATCTTTTTAATCTTTATAACATTAGAAAAAATAATTATGTTCTACAGAAGCAGCTCACATCCCAAAACAAATCAAAGTAACAGTCTTCATTAAGCTCCTAAAGGAGTGTTAAATATTCTGAACATATACACTGATGGTACAAAGGCAGAGGCTGATGTGTCTTTTTAGATAGCTGGTTGGCATCAGCCATATGGCCCAAATTTTCTCCCTTTGGTGGTTATTGAAACGTTTCCTTTTTTTACATCTTTATTCAATGTTTTTGGGTCTCTGTAAAAGCGAAGCATTCTGTTAATTTCTTCCCTTGCATTAATCAAGAAACCCTTAACTTCACGTTGTTCAAATATTTCATGATGTTCTTTTCTTTTCACCTTTTGTATTCTTCACCTTCTATGATTGCTAAACACCTTCCTGACCTCTAACTTTGACTCTCCTCTGAAGTTCATGCTCCTAATTCTATGTTATTATACCAGGACGATTAACTGACTTGTCAAATAAATCACTATATGCATTCAGCTACCATTATTTATCTATTAATTACATTATCAAAGAAGATATTAATGCTATTCTATCACCTTCAGACAATTCTAGAACTGAAACAAGTGGTGGACTTGAGCTTGCATTCCATCATGACTCTGCACATGCATACCAACAGCAGTATAAAACACAGATTATTGATAATTCAGCATTTTTGTGGAGAGATGGCTTGGAATCAGACTAGCAATAGTTTGTGACATTAAGATCTCTTAAAAAAACCCACTATTGCATGCTTGTCTGGCTGGAGTTGACCCATGACATCATCACAAGAACTCATGCTGGGAAATTCGGGTCATGGTGTCACATAATACCACAAAGAGGAGCAAAGTCTATGAGCAGTAGCCATTGTCATTCCCACAAAACAATTACATCAGAGGGATGGCCGTGAAAGGGCTCATTTGATCCTTTGGAGATGGGCCATCTCGTCTTATATCTTTAATAGTTACTACTGAACTATAGAGTTGGTGCAAAGATATATATTGCTGGTTTCTTTTCCATAGAGTAGAACTGGAGGGACGGATACATGTGTATGGTAAATTGGGGGTGGTTGGGGGACACTGGTTTGGATTGAAAAAGTAGTAAAACTAAAACAAAGAACATATTTGAGGACTATTAGTGAATGAGTCCCTGTACTTGAGTCCACTCAGTAGTGAATGGTGTACCAGGAACTCACAAATTGCAACTGAATTAACACTATGACCACATTATATTTGAAATCTTTCCCTAGATTTCTCACTGGTTTGGGACTCTTGAGGTAGGAATAGGACAAGTTCAAGAAACTGAATACAATATCCCCTTTATTTAAAAGCTGAGACCAACAACTTCTCTATTATTTAAGGCTGAAATGGATTATATTGTATTTGCAGTTTAAGGCTTGCCTTATTTTTTCTGTTTGTTTCTACCATATACTCCTGCCTAGCCCAAAACCCCAGCAGCACAGCACTGTATTAGTCCAACGGCTGGGTGCGAATGCTTCCCCAGTCTCCCCGACCACGAGGCTCCACGGGATGCCACAAAGAGTCATGAAGAGACACAAGAGAGGGGCTAGAGAGAGCTTTATTATGCATAGGCAGGTATATATAGACTCTGGAGGGATCCAAATTCCTCCAGTAAAAGGCCAAAAGGGATTTGGAATACTACCAATAGGAATAAAAGGTTAACAGCCAATGGGAAGTGCTAAATAAGGGCCAATAAGAAGGCTACATAAAGTTTTTACAAGGACAGAGGCTGCATTCCTAAGCAAGCAGATAAGGGTCTTCTCCGGGGATTTTCGGAAGAAGAACAGTGACTTTGCAGAAAAAGAACAAGGAATCCATTTTGTAGCATGCATTATACAACAATAAAACCCTCTGTTTTTAAGGCATTTGGGTTAGCTTTTTCATCTTCTTCACAAGTAATTTTCTAACAATACTTGAAATTATTGAAAAATAAATTGAATATTGAAATATTGAAATACTGAATATTGAAATATTTAAAATCTATTGCTACACATTACAAATGCATGGGGGTTTCTGAGGTGATTTTATTAGCAGGCATAAGAAAAACAGAACCCACTGGCAGTGTTGAGAGTTAGCAGCAGGCCTCAGGTGACTCCCTCTAAATGTTCTTCTAACCACTTCTTGGGTCATGATAGGTGGTTTCTTCTGCCTACAGAGCACACAATATGTTAGGAATCCTTGAGCTCTTGAGATGCAGAAAAATAAGTTGATTTTACTGTGCTCCCTCAGGTATGACAGACCAAGTGCAAATAACTTCCTGCCAATTAAGAAATAATGACAATAAACACATAAATAGAAAGTCTCCTTCTGGCCAAATCAACAATAAATAAGCTCCAGGGGCAAAGGTCTGTTTTGGAGGCTGAAAGGAAAATCATATTGACAATGGTGGGAGGAGGATGTTAAGAGTTGTGCATATTTTTCTTTTCTAGAGAAAGCCTTCAGAGTAATATTATTGAAGCTAATAACATGAAGCATGACAAAGCTTAATGGTAAACTAATTCTTGATTTGCTTGGGAAAAGGTTGCTTCAATTTTCCTTAGTGTTATAGATATGCAGTTATTTGTGAGGATTTCTTGTACCAAGGACATATATTATACACGCTGTGCACTGCATGCGTTCTGTGCTAACAGCTGAGAGTCCACACAGAGCAAATTACTGCAAAAGTCATTACCAAAGTATTTATTGACCTGTTTTTTTCTATTGCCAACAAGGTAACCTTATCTTATTTTCATATAAGAAAGCTGCCACCTAAATTATCAGCTGGGCCACTATGCAAAAGAATTCACAAAACCACAATAGAATAAAATTTTAAAAAATGAACATGTTACAAATACAGCCATACTAGTATAAGAACAATATAAGCAAATTAGATGACAATAGGAAAAATGAAAAAAAAGCTTCCACTGGGATTACTTGGGACTGATTGAAGGTAGTTTTAAGAGTCTTTAAAGACATATCCTGAGTAGACATTCCTTAGAACTTCCAGAAAGGACTTTGGGGAAAAACTCCAGCTTTTTAAAAATGGATCCATTCTGGTTTTTCTACTGATGTCAAATTTTTAAAAGATTTTTATTATCAATATTGATAAGAAATGCATTACAAGCAGTGATGAAGTGATTTTGTATTTACCATTGTTAACCCAACATGTTAAAAATGGTAAATTCTTTATAAATCATTACTATTAAAAATGGGGCAAGAGATGAACTCACTATATGACCTCATATTACTATTTCACCTCTTAAGGCAGAATCAATGAGAGCTTAAACATTCCTGAGTAGCAACCTGTCCAGTTTGCCCTTAAAAACCTTCACTGGTGGAAAATCACAAGCTTTCTAGACAAACTGTCCTACTACTTAAGTATCTTTACAGCAGAAGGGTTTCTTAATGTTTAACCTCAATCTCCCCTGCTGCAGTTTTAATCCCATAAAACTGGTTTAAAAATCATGAGATTTTAAAAGTAATATCCCATGTGATCTTTATATTATTTACCTTCTAGTGTTTGATCCTTTCAGATTAACCTTTGCAAATGTCTCTTAGCAGCCATAAGAACTTGAAGCTTATTTTCTGAAAACTGAAAGCTGAATTTCTTGTAAAATAATATAACTCTGTAAACTGGGACTTCAAGGGGAAAAAAACCCCACCCAAAATTGCAGGGCTTGTAATAAATATAGAAGAGGAAAAACCTGTCTGTGAGAAATACATGATGGGTCATGTGTCATTTTCTGCTCATCTACGTTATAATTAGGTATGAATTCATATAAATTAATGCAAGTTTAAAGCCTGTATCAGAACTCCCTCATACTGCTGAAAATGAGAAGCATTGTTTAAGTCAATGAAATGAAAACAGATGTAGAATAAGAATGGATCTCATCCTTAAGAATGCAAAATTGTGGGCCTTTTTTTTTTTTTTTTTTTGTAAAAGAATCACTTTTAAAGATCTTTTTTATTAACTGCTTCCACTAAAATCATGCCAGACAAAAATAAGCATGCTGTGCATATTTAAGTGTTATAAACCATATCAACTGGAACAAGCAGATTTGGAGGTAGATTAATTTTTGAAGGCATTTCTAATGTTAACTAATGTGTGTTCCTGAAACCTATTTATTAGACAACATTATTGCAAAGAGATACTCTAACTCTGCTATATGTCTGGGAATTTAGGACCTTTCTTAAGTTTTTTCTCAGTGCAATTAGTTATAGCTTTGATTGTTTTAGGTAAGGGAAAGAAATAAAAAATCACATTTCAGTAACAGTTGTAATATGCAATTTTTAACCTGTTTAAAGGGTTGTGTCTCTTAATCCTGCATTCATTGTATTGTTAGGGAAAAAAATTATCAAAATAGTAGTGTATTTCTTTGCTTTTAGCAATCCTTCAGCTCATCAGTGTTGTGCACAATATTTTCTTAATGTGATGTAGGACTGAAGATGAAGGGCTGTAAAATTCTTAGCTGTGTTTATACCTTCCTATGCCAAAATTACTTTTTTGAGTATTTGCAGATGTTAGTACACTGCTGCTACCATCCATGCCTGAAGTGGATTACTGCAATACATTTTTCATGAAAATATAACATAAATCAGATAAGAAGCAGAGCTGATGCAGGAGGCACTGAGCTGAAACATAGGTGCTGTTTTTCAAGTGCAATACAAATTATTGGTTTTGACCTACAAAGACTCTTGTGACTTCAAATCTGAAGAACTTTGTAGTAATGTCACAGTTGTAATCAATGACCATGTTAAAGTGCTCTGGTTTTAAAGGATCTTCCATCAATAAGTTCTCAGGGAGTCATCCTGACTATCAGCTACCAATCCATTGATCTTCAGGACAAACTGCAAGCCATCTTTTCTGCCATACACTAGATGCCACTAGGGTATAGCAAGTGTAGAAGGTAAAAGGAGGCAATAGTCTAGAAAATGCAAGTGTTTGTCTAGTTCTGCCACTGACACACAGGGAGGAGTAATTTTCCTTCCTTATACCTCTATTTCTCTTCTTATCATTTGTCTGTGCAACTAAAACAGAATATGTGAACATCTACAACTGTTATTTTTACTTTTAGATTGGCTACAACAAAAAGAGTGAGAAGGGAACATACACAGACTCTCCTTAGGGAAGTTTATAATTTATTGACTGAACCTTGATGCCCTTTTGCCCAAATATTTTTTCCTTGAAATATATCCTCCTCCAACTATAAATATGACACAGCAAGGCAGGACCGGGATACAAACTGACTTTAGAAGCTTTGATACCCCTGTTGGACTACTCCAATGAACATCCGGTCTGATGCACTTTCCATGATATATCCTCCCAGCTTCTGTCAGTCAACAATCCAAGGAATCATACAATGGCTTGGGCTGGAAGAGACCTTAAAGATCACCTCGTTCCAACCCCCAAGACCAGATTGCTCAAGGCCCTCTTCAGCTTGGCCTTGAACATTTCCAGAGATGGAGCATCAACAATTTTTCTAGGCAACCTGTTCCAGCACCTCACCACTCTCACAGTGAAGAATATTTTCCTAATATATAATCTAAAGCTTTCCTCTTTCAATTTAAAGCTGTCCCCCCTTGTCCACCACGACATGCCCATGTGAAACATTCCTCTTTGGCTTTCTTTTAAGTCCCCTTTAGGTACTGGAAGGCTGCTGTAAGGTCTTCCTGGATTCTTCTCTTCTTCAGGCTGAACAACCCCAGCTCTCTCAGCCTGTCTTCACAGGGGAGATGCTCCAGCCCTCTGATCCTTTTTGTATCCCTCCGATCCTTTTTGTATCCCTCCTCTTGGCTCACTCCAACAGGTCCATGACCTTCTTATGTCGAGGTCCCAAGAACTGGGTGCAGTACTTCAGTGGAGGTGAAGTGGAGGAGCAGAATCTTCTTCCTAAGACTTTAAGTATCAGAGTCTGTATTTAGATGGTTCTGTGTTTTTTGCCATTTGACTTACCCTCAATTCAAATCTGTGACTCCTTTTTGGAAACATTCCTGCTTTTCAGTTCCCTTATGGTCTTAGAAAGAAAAACACAGTAGATGTTAGTACTTCTTGTTCGAAACAATACTGCTTTTTATTTGTTTTTTATTTCCTACCTGATAATTTTATTTGGTTCCCTGTAGGTTTTTTTTCTTTATATGAAATATAAATTTTTATTTTTTAACTTCTCCCCTACTTTCTTGATTTAACAAGTTCATGATATTTCTCTTTCATTAATCTCTTCCTCCTCCTCAGCTGAATATTTTTGTCTCACCTTTTTCTTCTATGAAAGCTGTACTTTTCTCTGTATCTTCTCAGACTCTAACTGAAGTCCTACTTAGAAAGGATTTATGAAACAGCATACTCTCTTCCCTGTGAGAGCATCACACAGATGGAGTGAAGCCCTGATTTTGAATTGGGTCTATGCACATTACAGTAACAAAACTAATTATGATGCTTGCTAGTGTTCATGTGTATGCCAATTGATAAAAGTGGCATGAATTAGACTTTGATTTCATTCAGCTCATTTTTGGAAGAAGATATATCCTGTTTTCATTACATTAGTGCACACATTTCTAATAGATAGCAACATTGCTTTGACCTCTAGATCTTTGCTTTAAAACTAGTGTTCATATCAATCCAAATAAATAAATGAATTAAGAAATAAATTCATTTATATCTTAGTTCTCAGAAAAGGTCTCTGTTGTGTAAATTACTAAAGTACATTTATATCAAGATTTGGTTATTCTGTGGAAGAATATTTATTCTCTGTAATCCAAGTGCTTGGAGGTATGCCATGGAGCCTATGCTGTGAGCATCACACACAAGGGTATTTTGGAAAGGAGAATAGTGACCTGAAATTCGTGCAAAAGAGTCATTCAGATGAAACAGGAGTTCGCTGTAAGTTTTTGCACACTTTTGACCCTGTAAGCTTTTGCACACTTCTGACCTCCTTGAAGCATTCTCAGTACTGTTTTATACAGCAGACTTCCAGAACTACAGAGAGGGAAAAACAGGAGTTGCCTTTTTGCTTCATGCTCACCATGTTTAAAGAAATCAACCTGAATGAAAGGCATAAGTGACAAAGATATAGCCTACCAGGTAATCCCACTATATAAAGATTCTAAATACACTGTAACACATGCACACACACAGAGGAATGTGCATGAACACATATATACCGTGTGAATACATGGAGACTGGGACAGGATTGCAAGATGCTACAGTCTCATTTTGTGTTATAATAAACACTCATTTTCCATGAAGACATACACCGCAGCTAAAAGTTCACCACAAACAGTATGTAAAATGAACATCTGTGTTCCTTACCAGATGCCTAGCAAAGGAATACACTGGAAAGCAGATTTGATTGTTACTATGCTGCTGTGTCTCTTGTCTCTACTCAGTACCTTATTTGAGAATAAAGGCATTAAGGAATAAAGACAGTGCCTGATGTTCTCCCTGTGTGTCTGATTGTTTTTTAGCTGTGATTCAAGGAATCATGAGGAAAATATAACCCAAACAAAAGCAGATGTTCAAAGAGTATTCACTGATTTTAATGAATGGTTCTAAATCTTTCTCTTCTGCTGGAGCATGCCTAGACCAGTACCACATAATAAGGAAAGAAAAAACTCAGGCATCACAGATCACTAAAAGAAGTCTTGCTATGCTGAATTTATTCATTGACCATGATGAATTAATTCTCTTTTTGCTGGAGATGTCCATTTTAAATCAGACATTAATAGATTGCAGAGCTGTATAATATTATTATTTTATTATTATGCTATATTTTATTATATTGTTGTATTATATTTTTTATTATAATAGTAATGAAGAACTGCCAGGCTGGAATGTCTTCTAGGAATTTCGTTCAGATTTTGTGTTCAGATAAGATAAACCCAGATATTCTTGCAAGTAACTCGCTGGTCTGGACCACTAGTGTTGTTAGTATAGAGAATTCAAATACTGGTAGCAATACTTCCTTCTGGAATTTGCTTGTTCACCTTTTTTCCAAAAAAGCAATGCAAAAATAACCAGGACTTTTACTTTATCACTCATAACAATATGACAGAGACCAACTTCTGTGTCATTAAACAAACAGGAAAACATTAATCTGGAAAGACCCCAACAGAGGAGTGAAAACAGTTCTCTGCTGGAGCTATTAAAAATAGTGAGGCAAAACTTGATGTAGGCCAACTGCCTTCCTTACAGGCACACTCCGTTTGCTATGAAAAATAACCCAATTATGCTCCATTTCATCATACAGAAAAATGATCCAACGAGCTAACTGTAGATAATAAATCCAACATGCATAAATGGTACCAGTGCCATTAGTTGCTATACTGAGGCAATTTAGCCCAAAAGAAAACTAATAGTTTTAGCACTCACTGAGGAGATATCCAAAACACTGTAGCATGACTATATCCAAGTTCAAACCCATTACTGAGAGGAACAAAAGAAAAAGAATTTCATTTCCTGGTAAATATATAGCAGAAGCCAAAAAACTCCTGTGTAGCATAGCTAGACCAGAGAGAAACCCCTGGCCTGTTTGCTTGACACATGCTTCAGAGCTCAGAATCACAGCTGGGTAAAGGGGTCAAAGTAAAGGCCTCCTAGTTCTCCTTCCCGGGTACTTCTCTACTGTTCCCAGGTACCTGTTGCCTTCAATTAGCAGAAAGATAGGCTGAGGTTATAAAGCAATTCACATCCTAAAGCACACATGACAGTTGCATTTCTATAGTCACAGAATATTCTCATTTGCAAGGAACCCTACAAGGGTCCTCAAGTCCAAATCTTAAGTGAATGGCCCATACAGGGATTGAACCCCCAACCTTGACATTATTTGCAGCAGTCTCTAGCCAATGGAGCTAATCTCAGGGTCAGAAGTAGAAGCTACCCTTCCAGTTCTTTTCAACAACCATCCAGCTCCCTACCATCATCTAGGAGTGAAGCATAAGCTGGCTTCTCTTAGGGGATAAAAACTTCCTAAACTGAGTAGCAAAATGAAGAATGACACAGCTTTTATGATATGGTGGAAGAAAGGCTATTACAGTATATTTCTAGCTTTCTTGCACAGTTTGTCAGTTACTGATGTGAGGTGTTCTCTTACCATTTTGAAGATGCTCTCCTGCCTAAAGATTCTTTTCTGAAAAGGAACATAATATGAACTTTG
The DNA here is from genome assembly GCA_035583155.1 of Acropternis orthonyx. Taxonomy (NCBI): domain Eukaryota; kingdom Metazoa; phylum Chordata; class Aves; order Passeriformes; family Rhinocryptidae; genus Acropternis; species Acropternis orthonyx. The sequence goes on along the minus strand of JAWWEU010000158.1, from coordinate 21,983,980 downwards.
AATTTGAAAATGCTCCATAGTCATATGCCTTGAGGTTTAAGATCACTCCTACTTAATGGAGAAGAAAGGAAAAGCCTGAAGAAATAACTGGTGCTGTGTTGCACAGCAGCATTGAAGGAGACCCTATGACTCACAGTTCTGCTGTAAACCATGCTCAGCAGAGGTACATTGTAGACAGTATAACAAACACTGATGAGATCAGAGTTTTGTTAAAGGAGCAGAGATATAATTCTCCATTAAACCCCAGATTTTACATAAAGGAAATGGGATCAAGTGATAGATTCTGGAAAGCACTGAGGAAGACTCTCAAGGCTTCTCCTGTCTGACACTGCTCTTGTTGCTGAGTGACAGGAGGTGACCTAATGTATTGATGGCTGTGGACCTTTTGCCATATATCTGAGAAACACAGAAATAGAATGAGACAGAAAAAAAGCCCATCTGCTGCATGTTGATCAGGTAGACAGAGGAAGGGTTGATGCTTCTCTCTGAATTCTAGTGCTTCTGAAGGGATACATTTATTTGTTCAGACCTACTATGACCCCCTGAAGAAACATTGTCATTTCTGGGCATGCTCTCATAGCCATGCCTTTTATTTTCTGTCTTAGCATAGCAATTACAGTAGTACACCAGATGTTACAAAGAACTTGAATTATCAGAGTGTTTGAAAATGTATAAACTTTACCATGTATGCCAGTAGCACCAGTGGTGGACATGGAAATATACAGAGAACTGGAATGTCATAGAACCAGGTGTGCTGGGGTCCTTTAGTCAGGCATAATTTTGATCTTGAGTATTTAGTAAGAAGTTCTAATTCCCTTTTACTGTAAAATAAAACAAACTGCAGTCCAGGCTATTGTACACATGTTTGAAATGTACTATATATTATAGACTAGCTGCACTGCTGATGACCTCTCTCTGTAGCATTTCCACTGCAGAAAGAAAGAGTACAGTCCCTTTTCCCTTCAATTTTATTTAAAACTGACATTAGAGTTATTTTTTTTGCCAGCTGCCCTGAAAATGCCTCTTGATTATCCTACCATGATTCTGTTCTCATAATAGTAACTTCTAAATTACTAACTGTTTTAGTTCATAAAATTTCACTGCATAAACATTCTGTATTCCTGTTACTCCTGTTGGGAACTGTATAGGTTATTCTGATAAACTAGGTGGATGTCCTTATAAATACTATGATAACATATAGTATCACTGTCACTTCATGGGTACTGTTCACTTTCTCTTTCAACTTTCAGCATCTTAAACGAAGTCACAGCTTGGTTTCTTTTTCTTCAGGAGTGGAAAAGCTTATTAGCCAAAGGAAAACCCACAACAGTTAAGACAGTGCTGCCCATATGACAGGTCTAATCCCATCAGGGAGTATTTGTAAAAAAAAAAAAAAAAAGTATTTTCCATGCAGATCAGTACTCTTGCTGAAGCCCAAATAAACACCTTTCTTTCACCTTTGACATTTCAGAATCAGGGATCCATTTCAAGGATAAGAATTAAGTGTGTGGAATATAGTAGTTTGACATAAAAAGCTATCTTGAGAGATACTTCCATTGTGTACATGAAGGCTCCTGTTTTGGTCTGTTCATTGAACTGAACCAATAGTCAACCTTTCACAGATGTCTGAGCCTCTGAAGAGTGAACTACAGACACAGTTTAGTAGCAGAAACCAGAACAGACTTTAATCTTTGCAGATGGGGTTCAAGGTACCAGTAAGCTACATATATATATATACACACTGTTGTGTTTTCCTTAATATAAGTGCTGCAACTGTTTGTCTCTATATTGTCTCTATATTGACTCATTGTTGATGTCAGAAGCCAGCTTCAGTGTGATGTGACTTACATGAAATGTTTTTGAAGAGACTCCACTCACAGTGTCTCTTTAATGCTCTTCTTTTTGTTATTTGTTTCTGCTCTGCTGCTGCTTTGGCCCTTCTCACATTAGTTATATCACACATTTCACTGAGTTTATGTAGAGCTACTCAATGAGAAAACCAAACACAACACAGAATGTATTGAATTCTCTAAGATTAACTAGATTATATTTTGTTGTTTTGCTGTTTTACATACTGAAAAATTTTGATAATGAGAAATATTCTTAAGATTTCCAGAAATACTTTTATTTCAAGCAAATTTTTAAAATTATGTAATTAAAGGAGACATAATTGTTCTGCACATATTTATCCTCTGCATGCAGATCTTTGCTCACTACTTGCTTCAGATGAACTTTGGAGTTCTTATCTTTGCAAAATGGGTTTTTGTATTTCATAGAACATGTATTTTTAATTGAATAGAGCTTTGTTCCCCATGTATTTTAAAACAACAAACCACAAAACCTTCTCTCCAATTTGAATTTACAACTAAAAGTTTACAGTTTTCCACTGATTGACAGCAGAGTATTTAAGAAGAATCAAAAGCAGGCTGAACTTCTTTAAAAATTAAATTTATTGTGTTTTCTAGGCATCTGTTGTGATTTTTGGAAGACTTTCAAATACCACCCAGGTGCCACTGTGTGTGTCACTCTCAGTGGCACAGATGGTTCAATTCTGCTTATTCTAAAAGCTTTTGATGTGAGCTGTGATAGCTGGAATTGTTTATGCTGTATTAATCTAGGAGGCTACAGATCAAAACTGCCAGTGTGTGGGATTGAGCTGACTGGAAAGAAATGAACAATGAACAATGCTTACATGAGCAGCTGCCAAAATTACCATAGAGACATTAGGAATAGAGGCTATGAATATGCCCCATCTGATTTTTTTTCTCAGAAACTGTCATAGAGTTAGTCATGCTAATTCACATCTAACCACTTTAGTGTTCTTTTTTCTCATGGTATTTTGTTTACAGACTGACTGGCACCCTTTTGGTACAGACTCTTACAAGCACTGTTGTGGAGTTTGACAGAACCTGAATATTGGTGAGGTAAAAAGCCTCTAACACCCTCCCTGGTGTCCAGGCCACACTTGGAGCCAAGGGATACTATTGTTACTTGGGCTGCAAAACTGAGTTTTCCCTCTCTGGGAAACTGATATTTTTTAGCATCACAATGTTACAAGGAAGGAGAATCCATCTTCACTTCAGTGCTTACTGCACCTAATGATAAGTGATTGCCTGAAGATGGGGGCAGCTTTTGGACAACTTCTGAACTTGCATAAGTTGACATGAAGTGTTGCGAATAGCTGAATCTCTGTAACTAAATTATTCACTTTAGTTGTTAAAAATTAGGAAATTAAACCTCTGATCAAAATGCTAAGCACATTTTCCTGAATTACATGGAAAACTGAAATATTTACTTATAGTTGGTTTTGAGCTTCCAAAGCATTAAAGGCAAAAACCAAAAATCCTCTTTTGGACTAGAAACAAATTTATATAAAAAATATCAACTTAAAATTGAAAATTTAATATTTAATACTGAAAACCTGAACATCAATTCTCTGATTATTTTTTTCCTTGTACCTACTTGATAAAAATAAATCTGAATTTGATTTCTTCAGAGGTGAAAGAATCATGATTAGATCTTTCAGCCAGGGATCATCCAGTTTTACCAGTCAAAGACGATATTATGAATTGGGCTCATCCAGCTTTGCAGTGAATCAGTCTTCAGAATTGCAGCTGTTTCAATATTCCGTCAATATATCCTGAGGGGTTTTTTTAAAATTATTTATGCCCCTACCAGATGTCACTTTCCATTCCGCTTATTTTTTCATTGTGTTTTTTTTCCCCCTTTCATTGGTCTTCTACATTTCTCCTCATTTTTTTTGAAATAATAAAATGAAAAGACATAAAAATTTTAGGCATGCAACATAAATTGTAACAGAATTAAAATCAAGGAAATAAAATGATTTTTTTGGGGAGAAAGATTAATTGTAAAAGAATTCTCACGTACAAAATATAGAGGAAAAATTCAAATTTCTTTTTTCCCAGAAATCACACCAAATTATTGACTTTGTATTCAAACAACATGGCAGAGCTGGGGGAGCCTACACGTGATGTGGAGCTGGCTGCCTTTTTGAGCTATCCACCATACAACTTTGTATGACATTTTTGAAAATTATCTTACTGATAATCCTCTACTGTATCTCCAGAATTCCCAGAGAGATTAAATATGACTTCATGTGGTGTAGAACATCCTCCCTATCAGTAGTCTAACTCTAGGACCTTCACCCCAGAGATCATATGTTTCTTGTAGGACTGAGCCCATATGGGTAGCTAGTGCAGTCAGAAGAGAGATTTTTAAAAGCCCATTTCAAAAGGCAAAACCATATAAAGTGGTAAAATCTAATGTTGTACTTTTAATCACATAGATAAGACAGAACTGCTTGAAGTTTGAGAAAGGGGGAAAATGGAGAGATTTCAATTGAATTTTTTACACTTTCTGGAACCGGTCTTCCTGTGGATAAAAGATTTAATATCATTAATGTTACATATTTTTGTGTTCTGGTCCACTCCTTGCCAATACAAAAGTCTAATTCACTTTATTCTCTCTCACATATGAGACTAACTCAATTTGTTTCCCCAGGAAAAAGAAGGACACAACTTATATTTTTTTCAAAACTGAAACTTGAAGGATTCATCAAAGTACATTTGGGTCTGTGTTTCTTGACAAGCCCCAGAATTTTCTTCTCTCTCTGAGAGCAGTGATAGTTATAAATAAAAAAATTGTGGTCTAAACTCTGAGTTTTATTTCTACATATTAGTGTTTATCTAGCTGCATAATTGTGTGCAATAATGAATTAAGAAATATGCATTCCAGCCTGAACAGAAAACAATGACTGAACTTTGCAAATAGGCTGTTTTAAAAGCACTTGCCTGAATTTACACTCTATGCATTAGTTTAGTGTGATTTAATATTCTATTAATCAGACTTGTAACTTGTACAAGAAGTCCTCTTCCTCCTTTGACCTTTGGATTATTTAATATTGCTCTAACATGACCACCCTTTGAGATCAGCTCTTCTGGTTCCATTGTACATCTTCTGGATAAATCTCTAGCACACTGCGGTATTCAAGAGGTTAATGCAGGTTAATTCAGAAGGGTTTAGTCAGAACAGAACAGTTAGAACACCTCTCCCTTTTTTTTTGTATTGCCTTATCTGCAAATATCCAGCCTGCTCAGCTTCTCTTTCATTATACAGCTGTGACCTGGCAACCTGTTATGATAATTTGCTTGGTCTAGAAGGTCAAAGGGTATGTCCAGGTTGTAACTTCTGCACTGTTTGGCTAGCGGGGTGCCGCATATGGTTCAGATCTGGGACCATCTCACAAGACAAACCACTTTGTAATATCCAGCCTCCTTCCAATGTGGAACTTTAGGCAATAGATGGCAGTGTTGTACTAAAAACTTTGGCTGGAAAGAGAAGGTGACTTTAGTGTCCTGCTGATGGAACCCTGTATCCCTATAGCGAGAAGAGTGCACCTCTTCTATGCTCAGTGCACACCCTCGCTGAGACCCCTGGTTCCATCAGGGCTGGGAGATTGCTCTGAGCACCTCTCCGGGTTCACTGCCCTCCTCAATAGCTGCCTCTAGGGAGAAATAGGCTCATCACTCTCTCTTTTTGGTCTTTTGTTTGTGGTTTGATGACTAATAGCTCTAGGTGAGTAATAACAAAAGGGAAAAGTTACTTGTGTGTGTTGCTGTTATTGAATAGCAGACAGATTAAATGCTGCATGATGCTGAGTTTTCTAAATGAGAGTATTTACTCAAATTTTCTTCCCTTTTTGTTGTGTGTGTATTTTCTTATGCTGGTAGAGAGACTTCATTAATCAATAGGTTTTACAAGGGACTATGTATTTTAACAGCAAATTGTCAGTTACAATTCTTTGCTACTCGGTTTATCCTCCAACACTTCATTGTTCCCTATTAATCAATGCAGCAGAGGTGAGAACAGCTAGGAAAACTTGTGCCTGATGTTTCTGTTCATTCATTTATTCTGTGATTTGTTAGTCTGCCCATCCCTAAGAGCCTTCCTGTGCTTACTCAAGTGGATCTACATCATCATCCCCAGGGTTACAAGAAGTGCTGATTTTTAATTTCTAAGAAGCTGAAGTTTCAATTTTTTAGTTACAACAATGAAAGCCTCTATTTTGCAGTTTTGAGTGGTTCTGTACCAGGATGTTAGAAAGTGAAGCTCACAATCCCTTCAAAGGCAGGTCAACCTTGTCTAATTTGGTGGTTGAAGCCATTAAGTTATGGATGTTAAATGTCTTGTCCAAGGTCACTCGGCTGCTCAGTAGCAGAAGAGGGACTAGGACACAGAATCCTTACCTCTCCATTTTGTTTATTCTCATCATCTTTATCCAGATTTAGTCACCAGACTGCACTAGAAAAGCTGATTTTCAGGTACAATTAAAGCTTAAAAGCGGCAGGCAGAGTGCTGGTTCAAGTCCCAGTATAAGGGCAGTCATTGATTAATGTGGATCAACTACATTTTCTGAGGGAAAACTTGCATTTCCCTCATCAAAATTTCTTCCTTTATAAGGAAGCTTATGTGTAGACCTCAATGGTTTCTTTGTATTCTGTCTTTCTCGATACTTTCACTTACAAGTATTTATTTCACTTTCATATAACAATGCTGTAGATGAAGAAGCTTCATTAGTGTAATGCGGAGAAAGCTCAGCTTTTTGAAACAGAATAGTCATACCAAGTCTTCTAAGACTTTGGGCTATAAGTATTTTGGAAAGCTGACAAAGTTCCAGAGTGTTTTATTAAAAAAGAGAGTGGCCAAATATTTTTGGGGTTATCAATAATGTAATAGTTGTGCAGTGGTAATTTTGCTACCATTGTTATTTCTTTCTTGACTTTGTACACTGGTCTCATTTCTTGAGAACAACACACTGTAACTGTCCATTTTGAAATTGCTTTGATATGTAGCCTGTGAAAAATGTTGTCTGGGCTTCTGCAATGTTATTGCTCTCCAAATCAACTCAAAACAGATTGAACAAGGATGACTGGTAGAAGGATTCACATGCATGACTGGAGAGTGACTTATGGTATCGCAAGAAAGCATTGTGCTGAAAGCTACCATAGGCTAAATTTCCAATGAAGATGACTGTGAAAAGAATAAAAGTGACTGAGAGAAATATATATTGATGTTTACAAATTAATATTTTCTTTCATACTTTAGCCCACTTTTTCTGCACCTGAGATCTTCAGTTTTGCCATATAAACTCAGGTGAAGCAATCAGTGCTACAAGATTTTTTCAATCTGTCACAGATTAGGCAGCATAAATATTTTTGGTCAAGCAGAGATTAACAGAATTTAAAAGATATCAAAAGTGCACTAGTAGCTAATAAATTCAGTTCAAGATCTTCTTTCAGATAATATCCAAGAAAAGAAAAAGCTTTGGTTGAGCGTGTTAGTTACTGAAAATTATTTGCTTAGCTCTAAATGCTGGAGTGAAAAGCTACCAACATGGCTTGATAAAGGAATGACAAGAAATGTTTGGGGAAAGGGAATAAAGAGGGAAAGGAGAGCACTGTGGAGTGTTGGGAAAATCACATCAAAAAAGAATGACCAAAATGTTGTGTCTCTGTATAGAAGTTAGTGGCTTTTGGCGAGTGTGTTAGGAAGGAAAGGAAAAAGAGGAAAGAAATGAAAAATACTAAAAAAAAAAAAAAAAAAAAAAAAAAAAAAAAAAAAAAAGTTAGTGAGGCTCTTCTGATGTCTGATCTAGTGAGCTGCCTTTAGAAATTATATTTAATGGTGCACCAAAGAAAATTAAAGAAGAAACCAGAATCTGAAATTAAACATCTGAGAGTTCTTTAGGAAATCTAGGAAATAATTTTTTTCACATTGCCCCAAAAAGCCTGTCCATGTAAGTCCTGCAGGGCAGTAGGTCTCTCTTAAACTTTTTTTGCCTTTCTACATGGACAGAACCGTCATTTCAATTTGGACAGTAAACCCCAAAATATCCTTTGCCACTGAAGTCAGTAGCACCATAAAAGCTGCAATGCTGGTTTCAATGTCAGATTCCAGTTTTTCTGTCTCCTTTTCAGCTGTGATCAGTAACAGATGTATCAGACAGACACAGATCATAGGATGGTTTGGGTCAGAAGGAACTTTAAAGGTCATCTAGTTCCAAACCCTCTGCCATGTGCAGGGACACCTTCCACTAGACCAGGTTGCTCAGAGCTCCATCCAGCCTGGCCTTGAACATTTCCAGGGATGGGGCATCATCAGCTTCTCTGAGCAACTTAGTCCAATGTCTCACCACCCTCATAGAAGAATACTTGTTCAAGCACTGCACACTATAGTACATGTATATAGTGCAAAGTTCTTTTCTAATTCGGGGCTATCTAAAGACAGGCTTATGTCCCAAGGAGTGCAGATTGAAATTTATAACTAGTAACATGAAGATATTAATCTATTTTCATCCCAATATTTTTATTCTGAAATGTAATGTTAAACATGCCCTGATTCTCTATACTTGCAGTGGGGCTATTCATTAAAAAATAATCAAATATGTATGTTTGTAGGCTGGGCCTGAGGTCTTTGAGAGTTCAGAGATTTGGAAAGCTTTCTGCCATAACTGAATTAGAAGTTAAGAATAATAAAATGGTTATAAAGTTGCAGAGTGGCATAGCAGCCAAGGGGAAAAATGGGATTTTGCACAGTATAGGTTCTGGCAGTACCTGGCAGCCTGAACATGACTGTAACAGTATATTAAATTTCTTAGCTATATTCCAGAAGTTCCTCTTTGTGTTATCTTGCATCAGGAACTATCTCAGTTTCCTCTTCACTGAAATAAATAGCCACCTGTTCAATTAGTGAATTGGTTTCTGTAAAGAGTTCTGGTAAATGGCAAGTGCTTCATATTGGCATTCAAGGCTACAGGATAATTATCTAGGAGATTTTTTCCAAAGGTCACATTGATTTAGTCTTTTACAGTCAAATTGAACAAAGCAGAGGAGATTGTTTTGTCAGCAACAGTCCTGTACTAGGATGAAATTCAGCCATATATGGAGCATCAAAACTAAACTTAAGCAATCAAATCTTGTTTGGACATGCTAAAAGGAATCTAAGTGAGGCACTGGCATTGTGTGTTGCTTTTATAAAATTCACAGATATTGTAGGGAAACATAGCCAACACGTACCTTATAACTACTGAGCATTTTCTTTATTCATCTTAATCCATTAATTATGGTAATATTAGGGGTTACAGTGATTGAACAACAGTTACTGCACTAAGATAAAACAAACCTGAAACCACCATTGAACAAGAAAGAAGCCTTTACATTCTTCTTACAATGCAACCAGTTGATATGTCCACTAAAAAAAAAAAAAAAAAGCCTTTCTACTGTGTGTCTAGATACCTAGTCTTACATTCCACTTTCTGCCTCTTAATTTAATATTTGATTCAAAACATGTAGTGTCAATAGCATTTGGTAAGTCTGTCATCATAGATCAATTAGCAATAGTGTGTTTTTTAGGTTCAAATGTCTGACTAGACACAAAGTACAGGGCAAGAAAACTGTCAGAGCAAGAGCACTGTTTGCTCTTTTGAGGAAGAATTCACAAAAGTTATTGACAAGTGTGATGTGACAGCAGATGTAATAATGGAATTTCTGACTTGATCCCAGACTTAATGGGTAAATTATATGATTTGTGTTTCTAGCTTGCATCCACCAAAATGAGATGTGATTTTTCCAAAAGTTACTTTCTTCTAATCAGTACTGAAATATACTAGACCAGACTTTGTTTGTCCCTAATCTGTACATATTTTAGCACCTTGAAGTTCCAATGTTAATGTTGAGTGACTCAAATCATAATGCAGCTAGAAACTTCCAGTTGTTTTATATAAAATAGGGGCAATTGTTGGCCTGACATAAATAATCATAAGAACTGTATCAGAAAGTGTTGCATAATACCACTGGCAATGTCTTTCCCCACTAATAATATAGAGAACAAGGAGACTTTCTTTAAAAGCAATGTTAATTCTTTTTCAGGTTCAGCATTTTCTCCAGGAACAGAGACAGAAGTTGAAATTATCAGAAACTGTAGTAAAAAAGAAATTAATGTCTGTGAAATCAGCAGTTTTTAAAATAATGATACTTTTTTCTGCTGTGAAAAGTATCAATTTGAAAGCATTAGTGGTCAATAGACTCCAATTTGATTAGTAAGTGTGATTACCTCTGGTTTTACAGATGGAGAAACAAACCCCTTGACTTTCATTCACATCATAGGGCACTGTTACTTTTTATGCAAAGAGCCCATAATTCTTCTGTTTGACTGTGAAAAACTCAGTGACACAGAGTCTCCCATGTGAGAAAAGAAATCTTTGGAATTTATATTTCATTGTGAAATTAGCCTAACTAAAACTTCTGACTTCGGGGTAAATCAGTTTCTGGCAATATTTTGTATTTCTGCTGCATGTTTGGTTGTGGGACTCAACATTGACAGCATTTTTGCCAACTAAAATACCAAGAAAGACAAAAACTGGGCCTGAAGCATCCCAGAAGCGTCTGCTTTCTCAGTGAGTTTAGAGGATTCTGTGTCATAAGCTGAGCCAGTGGGGTTTTCATGATTCAGTAATCCTTCTTAGCCTTGTATCCTGCAGGGAAAGGGTCTTGGAACAACATCTAACATATGACAGAAATGAAAAGACTCACTCAAAGGCAAAGCTGTTCACTCAAATAGTTTCTTTCTCTGAAGTTCTACATTGGCTCTTAGGACTTTACTCTTAGATGAACAGAAATGGTTATATAAAGACACCTAAATCACATTCCCTCATATTGGGAATTTTCATTGAAAGAGGATAGGATTGTAATGAAATATATAGTATTATAATGCACTATAATCCAAGAAAATAAAACCAGTATATTGCAAACATGAGTGGAGAGGAACACAAAGTGAAAATTTGAGCTAGTATTATTATATTTTACACCTCAGATTCAAAATCTATAGATTTCTGCAGATGACATAAATAGTCCCCATGTGTTCTTGAGAAGCTATGCATTAGAGTTATATGTGCTCCTTTTTGTCTCTTCCCTACCATGATTTCTTGTCTTAATTACATCCAATGTTTTCCTTTTTGTAATATGCATATGTAAGGGTAGAAAAGGTTCTGTTTCAGGAGCTCCTAGTGTTTATTTTTGCTGCACTTCAGATTTGTGGATGGTCCTGAGAAGAGGTAAGAACAAGACATGAAATTCCTGATTAAAGGCACTTTAAGACTTTCAGAGGTGAGACACAAATTTAACTTCTTTCCATTTTCACCATTCCCCTAAAATGTGTGAGGAATTCTTCAGGAAATTTGTTACTGGCTATTAGTGCTCTAGTACAACAAAAGGATGCAATGAAGGAAATCCACCTTCAGGGCTTGCCTGAAGCCTTCTGACCTTTTTTGAAAGAACATATTCATGTTTTGCTCTCAAAAATACAGTTTATCAACAGAGTAACCAATAAAGTTACACTTGGTTAAAGACTTGTAAAACTTTTACATTAAAAATCATATTATTGACCGATGCCTACCCTAGATTTTCAGTTTAAAAAAAAAAATTAAAAAAAAAACAAACCAAAACCTGCAACAACTCCAGAACCTGATGATTTATTGTCTAAACTATTTCTGTTTTACAGAAATTTTCAAGTGAAAATTAGTTTGACTATGGCATTTTGCAACCAAGAAGTTAGCAAAAAGACTTTCAGGAGACATAAGAGGAAATAGTTCCAGATCATCTCTTCCTAAAGAAGAAGAAATTGTTCCATATCAACTCTCCTTATAAAGGGTTGATTATCTATTTTAAAGATTATATTTTATTATTATTATTAATATTAGTTATCATAAACCAGACTTTTCTCATTCCAAAGCGTGGAAAATTTTAAATTTTTGAGAATTGCTGAAAGCAGCAAAACTAACAACTTAACTTTTAGGTTAGCTTAACAAATGTGGCTGTGATTAACCCAGAATATACAAAAGTGTATCAGTATGCTAGAAATGCAAGAGGAAACACCAGTGAAGAGAGAGCACTAAGAGCCGCACAGCTTGGAAAATATTCAGCATGTGTTTCTTAGCATTAAAGGAATTAAGAGTAATTCTCTGTGTGTGTGTGTGTGTGTGTGTGTGTGTGTGTGTGTGCGCGCGCGCGCATGTGTGCGTGTGTGCGTGTGTGTGTGTGTGTGTTGGACTCAGGTATGTAGGACTTCTTATCACATGTTGCAATTTACATAGTTTGTATCACAGAAATTCTTAACTGTCTCTTCCGCACTAAAACACAGTGCAACACTCTGACAAGTTTTTGTGACTGGAGCAAAGTTTGAGAACAGAATTCAAGGGCAGCTGACATTGAAATCCGAGTGCTGTGAGTTTTGTCTCTGATATGTTAAAAAGTACCTCTGGGTGAAACAGTACTGAGTTTGTCCTTGAAGCCTCAACTTTGGCTGTGTTCTTAACAGGGTTCTTCCAAACACAGGAGGAGAATGCTGTAGTGGCCAGCCAATAATGGCACTTGGTGTAAGAGACAAATTGAAAAGCTCAGGAAAAGTCTCACTTTGTGTTGAATCTAAAGAAAAATGTAGATAATGGAAATATTTATAGGGAAAAAAATCCACAAAATAAAGCAGACAATTGTTTTCAGGTCAACTTTCTAACACTGTCCTTATCCAATAAGAAATAGCTTGTGTGAATATATTTTAAATAATTTTGAAAATTCTTTTTACAAAGAAAGAATTGTTGAAAAATTTTATTGTCAAATGATCATCAAAGCATTTTAGTAATCCTAAAATAAAATTAATACTTTGACATTTTTTAACACTTTTTCCCCATCTGTTTGAGCTGAAAATATTTACAGAAGTTTACCTGAATTTTTGCAGTTTCTGGCAGACCGGGGCTTCATTTTACTGCTTGAGCAAAAATGTCTTCAAATCCTAGTCTTTAGCCTTGCATTCTAAAAAGTGGTTGCAGCCTGTTCTCTGCTAGAAAAGTCTGATACAAAGTCTCATATCAAAGCAAAGAAAAGCAAAAGTGACTGAATTTGCTACTTGTAAATTTCTAAGATTAAACAAAGGCTACTTACTGAAAGCAAGAATAAAGCACATTCAGGAATAAATAAATGAGCAGAGTTTTTCTTCATTTGTAATATGCAACTAAAAGACTGAATTGTGTCTCAAACTATTCCACTTTGTGTTTCTGAGGTAAATGTCATTGCTTCTACTAGTTTCTTAGCATTTTCTTCACAGTTTGATGCTTTTAAGTCCAATGTATGTCAAATCACCTGTAGAGGTTAACAGTAGCTGACAACCAACCAGTGCAATACCATTGGCTGAATTTTTTTGAAATGTGTCAACATTTCAAGTAAATCTACTGGAAAAAGATTTATCAAGTAACTTTTTGCAAATGTGTTCTCATTTTTGTACATCCAGTTCTACTAAATAAATGGTATGAAATCCTGCCCACTTAAACCTCAACCCTTCTCCTTATAATCACAAGATCACATTTCTTCCTGAACTTCAGGCCTTCCTTAAGCCTTTTAAAAGTGGTCACCTCAAAATAGTAATCTGTACTTGTAGATTGTAAGATCAAACTTCGACCAAAACTTGTAGAAAATGATGGTAAAAATGCTGCGCCTTTAATAGCAAAATTTGCAATTCTCCTAGCTGCTAAGTTGCACTGGCAAAAATTGACTGAAATAAAGCTTGAAAATATATCATATATTGGCAACAATATGTTGTAATTGGAAATACATGCTGAGCAAGGAATGCCCAGATTAAGTTGAAAATCCCCACATTTCTGCACAGGCTTTGTAATTGCAGTGCTCCTATTATCCAGAATGTGTCTGACTGGTTCATTTCCATTAAATCGTGCATTAAAAATATCTCATTTAATAGCAGAAACATGTCTTGAAATTTAAATACAAATATCTTGATGCTCATTTGCAAGTAAGGAGTTTTTTCAGTGAAACTGCCTATCACTGAAGTTACAGCTAGTATATGTGAGGTAGTGGACGAAGTTCAGATCTCCTAATGATTCTTTTCAGGGAAAAGCTTAGGACCTTGTCATTTGGCAGAGTAAGTTTAAATTCTCCTTGTTTTCCCATAATAAATAATACAGAGTTTTAACTAAACAGGACAAAATAATTTATCTGATAAAGAAGATACAGTCTGGCCCTTATTAGTATCCCCAGAAGCATACCACTGTGCCCAAGGGAACTGCAAAAAATGTGTACCCCAGTTAATAAAGTTCTTGATTAAGTACTGTGAATAAAATTAAGTATGCATACATTTTCCTTTCTTTTGAAAATCCCCAAGATTTCCTGCCAGTGGCAGGACGTTTGCACTGTGTATGTTTTGGATAAAGAAGTCTTGATTTAAAACATATATATATATATATATATATATATATAAAAAAATTTTTGTGTCTTTGTTTTAAACAAAGTGTATTTGGGAAGAAGGCTGAATCAGAGCACAAAGATGAGTAATCACTGTTGGGTTTATGCTGCCTCTTGCAAATGGCAACACCCTTTCCCACTCAACCTGGAGAAAGTGTATTTCTCCTTCCCCAGTGAAAATGAAAGTGGTGTCTAAGACACCAGAGAAATCTGTTCTAAATATGTCTTGTTGGAACAGTGCATGTTAGTCTTAGATGTGACTGCATGTGCCTCTTGCCCTCTTAGCATTCTTTGCATTCTTTGCAGTCTAGCGTTTTTCTACAAAATTGATGTAGAAACCCCCACTAAATGTTTACAGCACCTTTTTTTTATGGCAATATTTTTTAACTGGGATCTTTCCCCACCTAGTTAATTAACAATTAAGCAAATCACATTCCACAGGCCAACAGCTCAGAAGTAGTTTGAATAGACCTACAAGCAAAAAGTAAGTAGATGTACTGCTGGTGTACATTAGCACCTCAGCAGTCACTAAGATACATTTGATCATATGAAGTTTTGAAACCAACACCTAGTAAGATGAGCTTAAATTTCAAGTAATGGAGGTGTCTCTGTCTCAATGTCCTCTACAGAAAAACTTGATAATTTGACCAAGTTAGTCTAAGAGCTCTCTGGCAGCAACCTAATTTTTCCATGTCGAGTTTGGTTTCTTGAAGCACAAGAGAGTACTCCACCTACATGTAGCAGAAATGCAAATTTTACCCAGAAATGAACAATTTGGGATAATTCTTCTCCCTAATGATTACTTTCCTGGAGGGTGGCCGGAATAGGGGAAGGGACAGGATGAGGGAAGAGGGGAAATCAAATCATTAATTAGATTAATATACTTACTGATAGCTAGAACCTGGAAGTAAACAACAGCCTTAGGTGCAACTACTTTGAAGTTATTTACTTGTCCTTAGTGTGTTTGTTAAAGGTTACAGGAATCTCCAGGGCACAACTTTTCTCTCTCTCTCTTTTTTTTTTTTAAGATGAATTCAATTTAGGGAATTAGCTAATAGGGGAGGACTTGTTCTGTTCCTCTTTTTCATCAACTGCATTCTGTGAACAGTGTCAGTGATGCATGATGCTTGAATTAAATGTCACTTTGGCTGAGGCAATATGTCTCAGACTAGACATTTAGAGATATAACCATCCCATTCAATCATACAGTAAAAAAAAAGAAGATATCTGGATAGACATAAATGGCTGATTAACGTTAAAATGTGAGTGCTGGTTACCTGTCTGTATTGTTAAATTCCTAACTTGTATGATGAACTTAGAGGAGAGATGTTGGGCTCAATTCCAAGCTTTTATACCAGTAAAGTCTGTTTGTGGAATTTCAGCTGTCTAAATCTAGTGAGAGAACTATCTCTTTGTATACTGTAGTTATTTAGTATATACTTCTATCAAGACTGTATTCTCAAACATATCACCATTATTGTGTTGATTTGCCACCAGACTAAATGTTTTCTCTTCTCTACAGTGCTTAAGGAGGGAGGACGTTAATATTCTCTCTTCTTCAGAAAGAATGCCCGGCATCATTTACAGAGATACCTAGGAGACTCTGTCCCTTAGATTCAGAGGCTCAGACATAGTCATTTAGATCTGTTGTATTTTCCTATCGAAAGCTGGTGTGAGGAAAGAAAAGGTGGAGTTCCCTGAAGCCTGAAGGGAAGAGGCTTAAGCTTCCTGCTCTCCAGGGATACCAGCTATAACAGACCTGGGCTCTGCAGGCCAGACTTGCAAAACCTTTCAGTTGCACCTTCTGTAGTTTGGGACCTGAAAACATCCTGGAATTCAGATTGTGGTCACAGAGTTGAACAGACTCCAAAGGAGGCCTTTGAAACCTACCTGTGCCATATTTATTAATCAGATGAAATGAGAAAACACAAATTTATCCTTGATTTACAGTTCTTGGATCTTCCTTTGGCAAATAAGACAATTTTAAAGTTATACTGGTGACTATACCCAGAAAGGCTAGATACTGCACAGGCATAAGAATGAAAGCCTCTCACACCTCCTCTGGAAATGAAAGCCTACTGAATGACAGACTAAGGGTAATTTACTCCAGTTTGTCTCAGTCTACCACTAAATTTGCATAAAAAACTTTTCCTGAAAATCCTGGTGTTCACTGGATAATTCACTTTCACTTTCTTAACTATTGCACATTTCAGTGACAGATAAACTTATTTTCAAGTGATACACCGACACAGCTACTCTATGTAAATGTGCAACCTTAACCTTAGCCTGCACAAACATGTCACCCGCAGTTGCAGTAAATACCAGTGAGGAGCTGTCACCTGTCACTCTGTTAAACTTTGTGTATGGGCAAGTCTATGCAAACACTTACTGATCACTCTGTCCTGATTTGTGGAGAGGCTTAGAGTCAGAATAGTATCTTGTTCTGATGATGAATGACAGAAGGACCAGGGGGAAAGATGTGGAGACATTTTTGCCTATGTACAAGGACTGACTATTTATACTATCTATTAATCCTATTGCTTTTTTAACTCATGATACCTGCTCATCAATATTAGCATAGCCCTCATTTTGCATTATCTTTAATATCTCTCTCTCTTATAGTTCCATAACAACATAATGTCAATATTAATCAAAAAGAGTAATAATTAATAGGGAAGAAGGCTCTGAGTATTGAACAATTGCAGCCTTGCCATGAATGTCATTATATGACATATATAAATATATACATATATACTGAAATTAAATAAGACACTTTAACACTCTGCCCTTAGTTGCAGCAGCGGGATCAGCCTATCATTGTGCAGATGTAGCAAAAACTGTGTATTCTACACCCTCTATGTAATTTCTGATGAACTGTTAATAATAGATCGTTTTCAGCAGGTGCCCTGTGGCACACCTGACCCCTCAGGCTACAGGCCATGTGTTAAAGGACCCTGTGAGATAGAGAAGTGTTCCTGTCTTCACACCATGATTCAGTCATGATAATTCCCCTCCTGGGAGGCATTAGCACCTTCATACCCAGCCTGAGGGGACATGTCTGATAATGGGCTATCAAAGATTCCAAAAATATCCCATGACTCACAGAGTTAAATCACCCATTGTGAAACTCCTTGCCCTGGGGGAGGTACTGGGCATTCCCACCTGAATCTGAGTTTATATAATTTTTGGGTTTTGGGAGCTCTGGTACCACTAATCAAACCCAGAGGAGGGCCAGAACCTCAAAAGGACTGAGAGTGCCACTCTCAACAAGACTGCAATGATCATCCTCACCAACAGGTCACTTTGCACTCAGGGGAACCACATGGTGGTCAGCACAGGGGCTAATGAACACCATTCTGTTCGTTCCCCAGGGTGCTGGGTTATACATCTGGTTTTGTGGTTATAACCAATTTTTCTCTGTATCTTATTTATTGTGAGCTTTTTAGTAAATTATAACTCTGACTTGTAATCTCCTGAGTTGGGTTTATTTCTCCCACTGGTTTACCTTTAAACCAGCACACACTCACCCCTTTTAATTCCAAAATTAAACAATCCAAAATGTATGGGAAGTTCGCATGAAAAATACTTCCCTTTCTTCTAATTTTCCTATTTCCTATCTTCCTTAGCTATTCAAGGATGAATGTAGCTGGACATGATAATAGGAAAGAATAGTACATTTCCCCACTCTATTATGTACTGCAGAAAACTTTCACATAAAGAAATAAACAACAAAAATTATAGACCCATAAAGGTTTTGTGAAAAAACAGAAAATGGGAAAAAGAAATAAGCTCCGGTATTACTGTTTTAAACCTGTGTGAAGTTCCCTTTAACACAGTGAGTATTTTCAATTTCCTTTCTGCATCACAATAGTACTTAAATGCATAGGACTTGAAATAAGAACTTTGTTTTCAGTACTGGCCATTAGTAACACACAGGCTGTACCCAAAATCACAGGTTGACATAACTGACTGGTGTAAAAACCTATTACTGGTCCTTCTTGAAAGAAAAGAATTAATTTGTCTGTCATCAGTCATGAACCCTGCAACAGAAACTGAACCCAAGTCTTAGTGTTGTGACTCATTTTTTCAGCTAGGTAAGGAAAGAAATAAACATGCAACTAAAGGTGTGAAAAGACTAATTGTGTTACTTGGAGTAATCAGACTACTTCTGAAGAAACAGTTAGAAGAAAAAAATTGCAGTATTGTTGATGGGGTTTATACTCTCGTGCGAGACCCGGGCAACTCAACACACCAATATGATGATCAAGAGTAGCCAATTTATTAATTATATACTAATCCTTTTATAATATTCTTCTACTGCAAACACACACAGAGGCTACATGTTATTTGCTAAGCACACTTGTCTGTCACTTCTAAACCATCTCCTGATAGGTGGTCACCATCTCTCTTCATGCTGGCAAGTCCCAAAACGTACTCTTGTTTTCCACAGTTGTTTTTCCCTTTCTTCAGCTTTCCCAGGTCTGGTCCAAGGACACAGGTGATGTTTTCCACTGCTTTCCCAGGCCTGCAGCAGCATCCTCTTAAAGGCAAAGCTGTCCATATTCCAGCAGTCCCCAACACAGTATAACATCAAGATCTGTCTGAATTAACAGAGTTTATTTTCCATTTAAAAATTAAGATCATTATGTGAGCAATTGAATATCTATATCAAAAGGAAAATATTTGGGAAAATGTTTGAGAATTTTTCAAGGTCTACCTTTTTTCCTTTAGTTCTTCAGGACAGAGTTTAGTGCTCAAAGTTTCTTAACCACCTGGAAGTTGATTCTTTAATGTGTTTTGTTTTTTTCTTTTCTTTTCTTTTCCAATTTGTATGTTAGCAGTACCACTGCTGTCAATTGGTACTAGGTATGTTGAGTAAGATATATTTCCAGTGCTGTCCACCATGCTACAAAGGTTACTGTTAAAAAGCCAACATTGATCTACTGCAATTCAGTCTCAGATAATACAAACACTGGGTCAATGCTTGACATTTTTGTGACAGACGTAAAAATCTAGCACTGGGAAATATGTCAAAACTCCCTTGCTCCAGATAAAGTGTATCTCACAAACTGTAGTAGTTACCTTTAGATAACAAACTTTTTTTTTTTTTTCATTCAATTACTGTACGGACTTTTAGACGTATGAGTGCTAAATGCAAGAGTGGCACACAGCTTTACCACTGCTCGAAACATCTATGGTCTACCTAACTATGTTGCTAAGTCAGATTTTTGGAAATAGAAAACTCTATGGTTTTAAGGATGTTTGGAGGTGTTGGCTGACAGCTGGCTGAAACGAGCTAGCAGAGTGTTCAATGGCCAAGAAGGCAAATGTCCTCCTGGCTTGTATGACATGTGGCCATCAGGACTAGGGCAGTGACTGTGCCCCTGTATTCGGCACTGGTGAGGCCACAACTCGAGTGTTGTGTCCAGTTTTGGGCTTCTCACTGCAAGAAAGACATTTAGGTGCTGAAGTAGGTCCAGAGAAGGGCAACAGAGCTGGTGAAGGGTCTTGAGCACAAGTCTTATGGAGAGCAGTTGAGGGAGATGAGTCTGGAGGAAAAAAGGCTCCAGGGAGATGTTAGCACTCTCTACAACTACCTGAAAGAGGTTGTAGTGAGATGGGAGTCAGTTGCTTTTCTCAAGTAACAAGCAATAGAACAAGAGGAAATGTCTTCAAAACGCAGCATGGGAAGTTGAGATTCGATATTAGAAAAATTTTCTTCCCTGAAAGGGATGTCAAGCACTGAAACAGGCTACCCAAGGAAGTGATTGAGTCACTATTCCTAGAGGCATTTAAGACTTGTAGATGTGGCACTTCAGGATGTGGTTTAGAGGTGAATTTGGAAGTGCTGACTTTAGGGTTGGACTTGATTATCTTAAAGGTCTTTTTCAACCTAAACAATTCTATGATTCTGTTCTAAGAACCCGTATGAGCTAAGGAAGTCTCCCATTACCCAGTTTAGAAAGAGATCTTCACAGTGAGCAAGTTGTCTCATAGATACTTGGACAGGTATAATTTAGGGCAACAGTGTTGGAATCACCTAGGGGTGGTAGGTATCAGGAATGAGAGACCTGAGTAACAGAACTATGCTTCAGATCCAAAAATCCAGATATCCTTTAATTCTTCTGCTGCGGTTATATTTTAAAGAGTACTCTCAGATTTTACAGACATTAATAATTTTGTCATTTATAACCAGAACACCTAAAACAGGGTGATAAAGTCTTATGTGTCAGTGTATAGTTACAGGTGAAGAGTGGTTAGTCAAAAAAAAAAAAAAAAAAAAAAGACCTTGCATTAGAAAACATGAGAGCAACTATTGTTAGTGGCAATGAAAGAAACTTAGGACTTGGTAGTTCAGTGATATAAGGGACAAGAAATTATATATTCCAAATGTGTATTAAAGAACTTGGATATTTTCATAATATGTTAAGCTTAGTTGGTGTTATGTTCTAGTGACTAGGAAAATGAAGCAGCATATCAAGAGCCTTTGTTATCCATTAAGTTGTACCTGTATAACATTTCATTTCATTTATGCTATCCCTTTATCACAGCAAGCAACGAAACAAAGAAGCAAAAATGCCAAAAAGAGTCATGAAATAATAAAAGACTCACTCTGTAAGCATGTCATATTTGTGATTGTGTTACTCCTTCCAATTCTACCAACTCTCTTAAAATACAGCTACTATTTGCTGGAATAGCCGTTGCTTTTGGAATAAAAATCAAAGCTGCAATAGAAAAGGCTGAAGCACTGCAGAGCAGAAGAATTCTAGTGCTAAAGAGTGCCAGTGATCACTTTTCCTGTTTCCTATGGATTAATTTTCAGTTTTGGTAATTGAAAGAATGATATTGTCTTTATGTTCACCCAGTTAACAGATCCCACAAGAGATAGGGCCTTATATGGTCATCTGTCTTCTTTCATCAGAATGGGTCACAAAATGTTCTTCAAGGCTCAACTGTTATCCACACTAGAAACAGAGTGCAAAACACTTGTGCCTTTTTAGATATCAACACTTGAACCTGCTAAGGGACAAAGCTAAAATAAAGATTTAAAAGGTAATATCTGAGTCTCCTTCTACTTCTGAAACTGCACTATCTGATGAGATATGACACTAATGTCTCCCAATATTGACTGAGGAGCAATTTCCAGTAACAGTAATATATTGGTCTTGACAACGTTATTCAATGTCAAAAACATGCCCTTGGCTCTGTCTGGAAGGATCTTTCCGCTGTTTTGGGAATACAGCACCACAGAGAGAGTCGTGGTTAAAGTGGGTGTAAAAGTGTTTATCAGGCTGATCTGCCTTGTTAATTCTCCCACTGCTTCAACTGGCTGGAACAGTTAGTCTGATGTGAAAAATCTATGTGCACATGACATCCATTAAACAGAAGAGAAAAACTGGACATCATAATGTGTGATCTCAGATGTACTGAATACAAGGGAATAATGGAATAATCCATTCCCTCAAACTACTATCACTGCTTGGTACGTGGCTGGCCTTTTTTGTCTAACTCACTCCTAACTCCCACTCAGCTTGTTCTTCATGATCAATGTCCTGCCCATTTCTGCACAGCTGCTTTATAGCAACTTGTCACACAGTCTGTTGCTTACAAATAATGCACAGGATTCTGCATTTGCCTTTTGTGGACTTTATGTGGCTTCTGTCAGTTCATGACTCCAGTCTGTTGAGGTCTCCAAATAGCTACCACACACTCCAGTGTATTAACCGCTGCCCACAATTTATGGACATGTTGAAGGTACATCCATCTCATCACCAAGATGAGTAAAAAAATTGATAAACACTACCAGTTCCAGTTCTGACCCCTGAGGAATGCAAATAGTAATGAGCTACCAGCTGGTAGTGGAAGTAGATGGCATAACAAGCAGATAATCAATCCATAATTCCTTGTAAAATGTGGATTATGCCAATAGAATTTTCTTGAAGTTCAACAAAGAAAAGTTCAAAATTCTGTATTCAGGGTAACCCTCAACATCACTGGGGGCTGTGAACCAACCAGCTGAGTATCAGCCCTGCTGTAAAAGAACCTGGGGCTGATGGTGGTCAGAGGGTTAAATATAAAACAGCACATCAGTCTCACTGTGAGTAAAGGAAATCACATACCACACTTTGAGGGGACTATATGTGATTAGGGGACTTTAAGGGACTGTTTGGAGTTATTAGG
This sequence comes from Acropternis orthonyx, assembly GCA_035583155.1. Taxonomy (NCBI): domain Eukaryota; kingdom Metazoa; phylum Chordata; class Aves; order Passeriformes; family Rhinocryptidae; genus Acropternis; species Acropternis orthonyx. Next base: position 21,961,475 of record JAWWEU010000158.1, on the reverse strand, counting down.
GAATACATGCCCATAATACATAGGGACGGCATGGCAGGCAGACCAGGGAAAAGTATTAACCTTTTCCACTCAGCATTGGTGATGCTACACCTGAAATACTGTGGCCAGTTTTGGCTCTCCACTTCAGAAGGGATGTGGAGTCATTGGAGAGGTTAGTTCAAAAGACATTGAAGCCCTAGTCTTCTTGCTAAAGCTAGTATAAAATGTCCAAAAGCCACCAACTGTGTGTGTATGATTAAAATGGACACCGCGGGGGGAAAGTCATCAGGAAGCTGGACAGCACTAGGAGAAACGAGCCAGAGAGGTTGTAGAATTTCCATCCTTCAGATTTTCAAAACCTTGCTGGACAAAGTCATTGCTAAACCTGATCTAGTGCTTTACATGAATAGTTGGACTCTATAACCTCTCAAATGTCACTTCTAAATAGAATTTCTGCAAGTCTTTAATTCACGTAACTATAATTATGAAAGTGTGTTTTCCTGCTTCGTGTTCATTATTATAAAATCAGCAAAATGTAGAGTTCTAATGGGACTTTCTTGATCTCATACAGTCACGGAACTTTGCAAGGCATTGTGGTATAACTTCAGATGGCAACTAAGTACTATACAGCCAGTCACTGATAGACACACAAATATACCCCCTGGTGGGAAGGAGAGGATAATCAGAAAGGAGATAAAACCTGTGAATTTTGATCAGAACAGTTTAATAATGGAAATAAAATAATAATTTACTCACCTGGATGATGGCTGGAATCTGTTTATAACTCAGAGATAGAGATCAAGTTGTTACCTCTTGTTCTGCCTCATCCTCCTTTTCTAGTGATATTCCTGCTTCATCCTCCTTTACTAAACAAGATGACTTTCCTGGCCATTTTTTCTTGAGTATCGGGGCAACAGATACTGGCATGGGTTCATTCTCTGGTTCAGTGCAGTGCCTGTCACCAGGGCTGGAGTAGCCTCAGTGTCAGTCACGGGAGATGGAGTAACTGTAGTGTCTGTCACCTTGTTGTCAGATCCAGACGTTCTTTTTCCCTTAAGGGTAATGAATAGTGTTGAACAAGGCTTGGTGGGCATGGGTCAAGCCCCAGCACATTGTAGTCATTTGTGTCTCTCTGGAATTGTCATAGTGACAGCATGTTTTTTCCAAATATTTCACTAGTTTCTTCAGATTCTGCACTTGTTCAGCAGTGAAGTTCCAAAAAATTGAAGGAATCCAGTCCTAGGCATTTGCCTGTACTATCACTACCACTCTCACTCATAGCTATCCAACCTACTGCAGATCTCTGGTGGCATTCTTAAATAGTTGTTGAACCTTAGACAACATCAGGAAACCCATTCAGCAACACACTGGTTTCTAGCAATAGGACCATGCGGGTTTCAACATCCCCGGGATATTAAAAATTTTTAAAGTTCTCAAATGTTACTGTAATTGGACTGGTGGGAAAGGGGAAGATGTGGTAAGATGTCTCCTCCATAGATTGGGCCTCTGAGGAGAAAAGGTTAAAGGTGTAATTATTAATAGTCTCTGATAGATTGCTCCCGAAGTACAGAGATGACAGCAATGCTGAGTAAAAATAGCAGACTAGATTCAGAACCAGCAGTTCTATCACATCATAAGAGAGTGTTACAAAGTAAAACAACATGATAACCTTAGCCCCCTTCCCACAGGTGGTAAACAACACAGCAAGAAACATATATCACAAATAAGGTTTTATATGATGCAACACACCAACGTTGAGAGCAAACAAGTTGACATTGTGACAAGTAACTGTCATACTAATGCAGTGAATGTTTCTAACAAATCTGTTCTAATACATTCTAGCCAGATATGTATATATATGCACCATACAACTGCTCACCAGCCACTGACTGAGCCAGGCCCTGAGCAGTAATTGGCAGCTATCCTGGTTGTGTAATCTTCCAACTGCTTGTGCCCCTCTAGCCTTCTCACTGGCAGGGCATGAGAAGCTAGCTGAAAAGTCCTTGAATTAGCATAAGCCTACTTAGCGACAACTAAAAACATTAGTGTGTTATCAATATTATTCTTAACTAAGTCAAAACCACAGCACTGTACCAGCTACTGGGAAGGAAATTAACTCTCTCTCAGCTGAAACCAGGACACAAGACCAGGGCAGCCTTCAGGGAATCCTCAAAATGGGAGGAGTATCTGCTTCTTAGGAACATAAGAAGAAGACAAACTTCTTTGCTTGTTACTTCTAATACTTATTATAATAGGCAACCATTTAATATTTGACAGATTTGCTGCCTTTATTAACTGAAGATACTGTCTATACTGAAATTCTTACAGGTACAGTATTGAGACCCTCAGGATCATTGAGATGGGAGCACAGTTCACAGAAAATAATACCCTGTTCATAGAAAGTAATACCCTGTTCTTAAGATTCTGCCTGCTTTCTAAATCTGATAGATTTTTGTTTTGTTCCTACATAGATAGAAAGCATTCCAATTAAAGACTTTTGGGATAATTGTATTTGGTTAATTCATTGCGATTCCAGTTTCAGAAATGTTTCCCCAGGTTGTTCCAGGTAAACAGATTCCTTTTGCAGATATACAGTGGTTACTTGCTCCTGCTTTGCTTTCTGAAGATGTTTCAGTACCTGGTAAAGTCATTAGTTCTTTAAGCATCTCCAGGCATTTCTCAAAGCAAAGTCTCATAAGTGAACGTCTTACACTGGAGCTCAAGATGAACACTATACCTGGATTAAAAACTATCTCACAGTTTATGAGAATACGGATCTTAGTCCTGATTTGATCTTCACAAATTACTTTTTTGGTTTAGTATTCAACAGCAACAGTGCTCCTATGCCAATACCATTTACTTTGAGACCATTTCAGTTCTATATTTTTCATCTGAGGTTCAGTGTTGTGATATCTCATTTTACATAAACATCTAGTAACTTAGTTAAATGACTTAGTGCTACAGAGTAGGTAAATGTAAAAAGTTTATCTGTACACAAATGTAACTGGAATTTTTACTGCAGGGTCTGAAGAGTATATGATATTTACCACACAGGAATTCAACAATTCCAGTTCCCTCTTTAAATGAAAATAAAGATTCAACATAAAAATTGAGTTTTTTATGACACACATGTTTTCCAGTGACAGATATAATGGGAAAACAGAAAGACAAAAAGGATTACTTTGTTAAAAATTACACAGCCAGGCTTCTCATAGAAATACCAGGTTTACATACTTGGTTTAATCTTAAAACAAGATGAGAGGGAAGAATTTTTACGAAATAAAAGAAAAATAATATGCAGTTTTATCTCTAATCTCTTGATGTGCACTTACCCCCCCAAAGTTTGAAAATACATGGGAAAAAAAATCTATCAAAATGTGGGCAAAGAAGCTTAAGAGGGTGACTTGTCACCTCTGTTGTGTCCTTCAGATATTTGCTACAGATAGGTGATTAGTAAGTGTTATACAAGGCTAATAAACCTGTGTTATTTATTCAGTAATGCATTCTTTCAGAGGCATCTTTTCTTAGAAGATTGATTAGTCTATTTATTGTAAAAACTTGAAAAATGCAAAGTGATTAGGCACAGCAATTTTTTTAAATCCTTTTCTTTACATCAACAGTGTCATAGTTCTCTGGTATTGCCTATGCTAGTGTAAAAGTTTAAGTTCAGCCACCAGCACGGAAAAAAAATCTTGAAGGGCAATTTAATGGCATTGTAATGAGGACTGGGAAAAAAATTAAAACTTTCTATCTTTGCAGTGACTCACAAAGTTTACAAAGAAAGTTCTGCATGAGGGAAATAAGGCTGCTTAATGCACAGAATATTGCTAGGCAGATTGACTACAACTCCCATTGCTTCCCAGCCTACTCAAACTAGAGAGAGTGACAAAACTGTATTCAAGTTCATGACGTTTCAGCATGAGCTCACACAGATTAAAAAAAACTGCTGACACTGTACCCTGTGTGAATGCTGTGTAATAACTGTGTTATGGGTTTAAAATCTTGGAATTTTTCTTTCATCTACCAACCCTGCACCTCAGAGGAATCACCCTCTGTCT